>CM051239.1:398047505-398407505 GCA_027917425.1 Gastrophryne carolinensis | reverse complement strand
AAAGCCGCCTGCTGTACCTCTGGTCTAGAAAGGGTTAGAGCCGCCTGCTGTACCTCTGTTCCAGAAAGGGTTAAAGCTGCCTGCTGTACCTCTGGTCTATAAAGGGTTAAAGCTGCCTGCTGTACCTCTGTTCTAGAAAGGGTTAAAGCTGCCTGCTGTACCTCTGTTCTAGAAAGGGTTAAAGCTTAAATCTGCCTGCTGTACCTCTGGTCTAGAAAGGGTTAAAGCTGCCTGCTGTACCTCTGGTCTAGAAAGGGTTAAAGCCGCCTGCTGTACCTCTGTTCTAGAAAGGGTTAAAGCTGCCTGCTGTACCTCTGTTCTAGAAAGGGTTAAAGCTGCCTGCTGTACCTCTGTTCTAGAAAGGGTTAAAGCTGCCTGCTGTACTTCTGTTCTAGAAAGGGTTAAAGCCGCCTGCTTTCCCTCTGTTCCAGAAAGGGTTAAAGCCGCCTGCTATACCTCTGTTCCAGAAAGGGTTAAAGCCGCCTGCTGTACCTCTGTTCTAGAAAGGGTTAAAGCTGCCTGCTGTACCTCTGTTCTAGAAAGGGTTAAAGCCGCCTGCTGTACCTCTGTTCCAGAAAGGGTTAAAGCCGCCTGCTGTACCTCTGTTCTAGAAAGGGTTAAAGCCGCCTGCTGTACCTCTGTTCTAGAAAGGGTTAAAGCTGCTTGCTGTACCTCTGTTCTAGAAAGGGTTAAAGCTGCCTGCTGTACCTCTGTTCTAGAAAGGGTTAAAGCCGCCTGCTGTACCTCTGTTCTAGAAAGGGTTAAAGCTGCCTGCTGTACCTCTGTTCTAGAAAGGGTTAAAGCTGCCTGCTGTACCTCTGTTCTAGAAAGGGTTAAAACTGCCTGCTGTACCTCTGTTCTAGAAAGGGTTAAAGCTGCCTGCTGTACCTCTGTTCTAGAAAGGGTTAAAACTGCCTGCTGTACCTCTGTTCTAGAAAGGGTTAAAGCCGCCTGCTGTACCTCTGTTCTAGAAAGGGTTAAAGCCGCCTGTTGTACCTCTGTTCTAGAAAGGGTTAAAGCCGCCTGCTGTACCTCTGTTCTAGAAAGGGTTAAAGCTGCCTGCTGTACCTCTGTTCTAGAAAGGGTTAAAGCCGCCTGCTGTACCTCTGTTCTAGAAAGGGTTAAAACTGCCTGCTGTACCTCTGTTCTAGAAAGGGTTAAAGCCGCCTGCTGTACCTCTGTTCTAGAAAGGGTTAAAGCCGCCTGCTGTACCTCTGTTCTAGAAAGGGTTAAAACTGCCTGCTGTACCTCTGTTCTAGAAAGGGTTAAAGCCGCCTGCTGTACCTCTGTTCTAGAAAGGGTTAAAGCTGCCTGCTGTACCTCTGTTCTAGAAAGGGTTAAAGCCGCCTGCTGTACCTCTGTTCTAGAAAGGGTTAAAGCTGCCTGCTGTACCTCTGTTCTAGAAAGGGTTAAAACTGCCTGCTGTACCTCTGTTCTAGAAAGGGTTAAAGCTGCCTGCTATACCTCTGTTCTAGAAAGGGTAAAAGCCGCCTACTGTACCTCTGTTCTAGAAAGTGTAAAAGCCGCCTACTGTACCTCTGTTCTAGAAAGGGTTAAAGCTGCCTGCTGTACCTGTGTTCTAGAAAGGGTTAAAGCCGCCTGCTGTACCTCTGTTCTAGAAAGGGTTAAAGCTGCCTGCTGTACCTCTGTTCTAGAAAGGGTTAAAGCTGCCTGCTGTACCTCTGTTCTAGAAAGGGTTAGAGCCGCCTGCTGTACCTCTGTTCTAGAAAGGGTTAAAGCCACCTGCTGTACCTCTGTTCTAGAAAGGGTTAAAGCCGCCTGCTGTACCTCTGTCCTAGAAAGGGTTAAAGCTGCCTGCTGTACCTCTGGTCTAGAGAGGGTTAAAGCCGCCTGCTGTACCTCTGTTCTAGAAAGGGTTAAAGCCGCCTGCTGTACCTCTGTCCTAGAAAGGGTTAAAGCCGCCTGCTGTACCTCTGTCCTAGAAAGGGTTAAAGCCACCCGCTGTACCTCTGTTCTAGAAAGGGTTAAAGCCGCCTGCTGTACCTCTGTCCTAGAAAGGGTTAAAGCTGCCTGCTGTACCTCTGTTTTAGAAAGGGTTAACGCCGCCTGCTGTACCTCTGTTCTAGAAAGGGTTAAAGCCGCCTGCTGTACCTCTGTTCTAGAAAGGGTTAGAGCCGCCTGCTGTACCTCTGTTCTAGAAAGGGTTAAAGCTGCCTGCTGTACCTCTGTTCTAGAAAGGGTTAAAGCTGCCTGCTATACCTCTGTTCTAGAAAGGGTTAAAGCTGCCTGCTGTACCTCTGTTCTAGAAAGGGTTAAAGCTGCCTGCTGTACCTCTGTTCTAGAAAGGGTTAAAGCTGCCTGCTGTACCTCTGTTCTAGAAAGGGTTAAAGCTGCCTGCTGTACCTCTGTTCTAGAAAGGGTTAAAGCTGCCTGCTGTTCCTCTGTTCTAGAAAGGGTTAAAACTGCCTGCTGTACCTCTGCTACAGAAAGGGTTAAAACCGCCTGCTGTACCTCTGTTCTAGAAAGGGTTAAATTTGCCTGCTGTACCTCTGTTCTAGAAAGGGTTAAAGCTGCCTGCTGTACCTCTGTTCTAGAAAGGGTTAAAGCCGCCTGCTGTACCTCTGTTCTAGAAAGGGTTAGAGCCGCCTGCTGTACCTCTGTTCTAGAAAGGGTTAAAGCCGCCTGCTGTACCTCTGTTCTAGAAAGGGTTAAAACCGCCTGCTGTACCTCTGTTCTACAAAGGGTTAAAACCGCCTGCTGTACCTCTGTTCTAGAAAGGGTTAAAACCGCCTGCTGTACCTCTGTTCTAGAAAGGGTTAAAACCGCCTGCTGTACCTCTGGCCTAGAAAGGGTTAAAGCTGCCTGCTGTACCTCTGTTCTAGAAAGGGTTAAAGCCGCCTGCTGTACCTCTGTTCTAGAAAGGGTTAAAACTGCCTGCTGTACCTCTGGCCTAGAAAGGGTTAAAGCTGCCTGCTGTACCTCTGTTCTAGAAAGGGTTAAAGCCGCCTGCTGTACCTCTGTTCTAGAAAGGGTTAAAGCCGCCTGCTGTACCTCTGTCCTAGAAAGGGTTAAAGCTGCCTGCTGTACCTCTGTTCTAGAAAGGGTTAAAGCCGCCTTCTGTACCTCTGTTCTAGAAAGGGTTAAAACCGCATGCTGTACCTCTGGCCTAGAAAGGGTTAAAGCTGCCTGCTGTACCTCTGTTCTAGAAAGGGTTAAAACCGCCTGCTGTACCTCTGGCCTAGAAAGGGTTAAAGCTGCCAGATGTACCTCTGTTCTTTAAAGGGTTAAAGCCGCCTGCTGTACCTCTGTTCTAGAAAGGGTAAAAGCCGCCTGCTGTACCTCTGTTCTAGAAAGGGTTAAAGCTGCCTGCTGTACCTCTGTTCTAGAAAGGGTTAAAGCCGCCTGCTGTACCTCTGTTCTAGAAAGGGTTAAAGCCGCCTGCTGTACCTCTGTTCTAGAAAGGGTTAAAGCTGCCTGCTGTACCTCTGTTCTAGAAAGGGTTAAAGCCGCCTGCTGTACCTCTGTTCTAGAAAGGGTTAAAGCTGCCTGCTGTACCTCTGTTCTAGAAAGGGTTAAAGCCGCCTGCTGTACCTCTGTTCTAGAAAGGGTTAAAGCTGCCTGCTGTACCTCTGTTCTAGAAAGGGTTAAAGCTGCCTGCTGTACCTCTGTTCTAGAAAGGGTTAAAGCTGCCTGCTGTACCTCTGTTCTAGAAAGGGTTAAAGCCGCCTGCTGTACCTCTGTTCTAGAAAGGGTTAGAGCCGCCTGCTGTACCTCTGTTCTAGAAAGGGTTAAAGCTGCCTGCTGTACCTCTGTTCTAGAAAGGGTTAAAGCTGCCTGCTGTACCTCTGTTCTAGAAAGGGTTAAAGCTGCCTGCTGTACCTCTGTTCTAGAAAGGGTTAAAGCTGCCTGCTGTACCTCTGGTCTGGAAAGGGTTAAAGCTGCCTGCTATACCTCTGTTCTAGAAAGGGTTAAAGCTGCCTGCTGTACCTCTGTTCTAGAAAGGGTTAAAGCCACCTGCTGTACCTCTGTTCTAGAAAGGGTTAAAGCCGCCTGCTGTACCTCTGTCCTAGAAAGGGTTAAAGCTGCCTGCTGTACCTCTGGTCTAGAGAGGGTTAAAGCCGCCTGCTGTACCTCTGTTCTAGAAAGGGTTAAAGCCGCCTGCTGTACCTCTGTCCTAGAAAGGGTTAAAGCTGCCTGCTGTACCTCTGTTCTAGAAAGGGTTAAAGCTGCCTGCTGTACCTCTGTTCTAGAAAGGGTTAAAGCCGCCTGCTGTACCTCTGTTCTAGAAAGGGTTAGAGCCGCCTGCTGTACCTCTGTTCTAGAAAGGGTTAAAGCTGCCTGCTGTACCTCTGTCCTAGAAAGGGTTAAAGCTGCCTGCTGTACCTCTGTTCTAGAAAGGGTTAAAGCCGCCTGCTGTACCTCTGTTCTAGAAAGGGTTAAAGCCGCCTGCTGTACCTCTGTTCTAGAAAGGGTTAGAGCCGCCTGCTGTACCTCTGTTCTAGAAAGGGTTAAAGCTGCCTGCTGTACCTCTGTTCTAGAAAGGGTTAAAGCTGCCTGCTATACCTCTGTTCTAGAAAGGGTTAAAGCTGCCTGCTGTACCTCTGTTCTAGAAAGGGTTAAAGCTGCCTGCTGTACATCTGTTCTAGAAAGGGTTAAAGCTGCCTGCTGTACCTCTGTTCTAGAAAGGGTTAAAGCTGCCTGCTGTACCTCTGTTCTAGAAAGGGTTAAAGCTGCCTGCTGTATCTCTGGTCTAGAAAGGGTTAAAGCTGCCTGCTGTACCTCTGTTATAGAAAGGGTTAAATTTGCCTGCTGTACCTCTGTTCTAGAAAGGGTTAAAGCTGCCTGCTGTACCTCTGTTCTAGAAAGGGTTAAAGCTGCCTGCTGTACCTCTGTTCTAGAAAGGGTTAAAGCTGCCTGCTGTACCTCTGTTCTAGAAAGGGTTAAAGCCGCCTGCTGTACCTCTGTTCTAGAAAGGGTTAGAGCCGCCTGCTGTACCTCTGTTCTAGAAAGGGTTAAAGCCGCCTGCTGTACCTCTGTTCCAGAAAGGGTTAAAGCCGCCTGTTGTACCTCTGTTCTAGAAAGGGTTAAAACCGCCTGCTGTACCTCTGTTCTAGAAAGGGTTAAAACCGCCTGCTGTACCTCTGTTCTAGAAAGGGTTAAAGCTGCCTGCTGTATCTCTGTTCTAGAAAGGGTTAAAGCTGCCTGCTGTACCTCTGTTCTAGAAAGGGTTAAATTTGCCTGCTGTACCTCTGTTCTAGAAAGGGTTAAAGCTGCCTGCTGTACCTCTGTTCTAGAAAGGGTTAAAGCTGCCTGCTGTACCTCTGTTCTAGAAAGGGTTAAAGCTGCCTGCTGTACCTCTGTTCTAGAAAGGGTTAAAGCCGCCTGCTGTACCTCTGTTCTAGAAAGGGTTAGAGCCGCCTGCTGTACCTCTGTTCTAGAAAGGGTTAAAGCCGCCTGCTGTACCTCTGTTCCAGAAAGGGTTAAAGCCGCCTGTTGTACCTCTGTTCTAGAAAGGGTTAAAACCGCCTGCTGTACCTCTGTTCTAGAAAGGGTTAAAACCGCCTGCTGTACCTCTGTTCTAGAAAGGGTTAAAACCGCCTGCTGTACCTCTGGCCTAGAAAGGGTTAAAGCTGCCTGCTGTACCTCTGTTCTAGAAAGGGTTAAAGCCGCCTGCTGTACCTCTGTTCTAGAAAGGGTTAAAACTGCCTGCTGTACCTCTGGCCTAGAAAGGGTTAAAGCTGCCTGCTGTACCTCTGTTCTAGAAAGGGTTAAAGCCGCCTGCTGTACCTCTGTTCTAGAAAGGGTTAAAACCGCCTGCTGTACCTCTGGCTTAGAAAGGGTTAAAGCTGCCTGCTGTACCTCTGTTCTAGAAAGGGTTAAAGCCGCCTGCTGTACCTCTGTCCTAGAAAGGGTTAAAGCTGCCTGCTGTACCTCTGTTCTAGAAAGGGTTAAAGCCTCCTGCTGTACCTCTGTTCTAGAAAGGGTTAAAACCGCATGCTGTACCTCTGTTCTAGAAAGGGTTAAAACCGCCTGCTGTACCTCTGGCCTAGAAAGGGTTAAAGCTGCCAGATGTACCTCTGTTCTTGAAAGGGTTAAAGCTGCCTTCTGTACCTCTGTTCTTGAAAGGGTTAAAGCCGCCTGCTGTACCTCTGTTCTAGAAAGGGTTAAAGCTGCCTGCTGTACCTCTGTTCTAGAAAGGGTTAAAGCTGCCTGCTGTACCTCTGTTCTAGAAAGGGTTAAAGCCGTCTGCTGTACCTCTGTTCTAGAAAGGGTTAAAGCTGCCTGCTGTACCTCTGTTCTAGAAAGGGTTAAAGCCGTCTGCTGTACCTCTGTTCTAGAAAGGGTTAAAGCCGCCTGCTGTACCTCTGTTCCAGAAAGGGTTAAATTTGCCTGCTGTTCCTCTGTTCTAGAAAGGGTTAAAGCTGCCTGCTGTACCTCTGTTCTAGAAAGGGTTAAAGCTGCCTGCTGTACCTATGTTCTAGAAAGGGTTAAAGCCGCCTGCTGTACCTCTGTTCTAGAAAGGGTTAAAGCTGCCTGCTGTACCTCTGTTCCAGAAAGGGTTAAAGCTGCCTGATGTACCTCTGTTCTAGAAAGGGTTAAAGCTGCCTGCTGTACCTCTGTTCCAGAAAGGGTTAAAGCTGCCTGATGTACCTCTGTTCTAGAAAGGGTTAAAGCTGCCTGCTGTACCTCTGTTCTAGAAAGGGTTAAAGCTGCCTGCTGTACCTATGTTCTAGAAAGGGTTAAAGCCGCCTGCTGTACCTCTGTTCTAGAAAGGGTTAAAGCTGCCTGCTGTACCTTTGTTCCAGAAAGGGTTAAAGCTGCCTGATGTACCTCTGTTCTAGAAAGGGTTAAAGCTGCCTGATGTACCTCTGTTCTAGAAAGGGTTAAAGCTGCCTGCTGTACCTCTGTTGTAGAATGGGTTAAAACTGCCTGCTATACCTCTGTTCCAGAAAGGGTTAAAGCCACCTGCTGTACCTCTGTTGTAGAAAGGGTTAAAGCCACCTGCTGTACCTCTGTTCTAGAAAGGGTTAAAGCCGCCTGCCGTACCTCTGTTCTAGAAAGGGTTAAAGCTGCCTGCTGTACCTCTGTTCTACAAAGGGTTAAAGCTGCCTGCTGTACCTCTGTTGTAGAAAGGGTTAAAGCCACCTGCTGTACCTCTGGTCTAGAAAGGGTTAAAGCCGCCTGCTGTACCTCTGTTCTAGAAAGGGTTAAAGCTGCCTGCTGTACCTCTGTTCTAGAAAGGGTTAAAGCTGCCTGCTGTACCTCTGTTCTAGAAAGGGTTAAAGCTGCCTGCTGTACCTCTGTTCTAGAAAGGGTTAAAGCTGCCTGCTGTACCTCTGTTCTAGAAAGGGTTAAAGCCACCTGCTGTACCTCTGTTCTAGAAAGGGTTAAAGCTGCCTGCTGTACCTCTGTTCTAGAAAGGGTTAAAGCTGCCTGCTGTACCTCTGTTGTAGAAAGGGTTAAAGCCACCTGCTGTACCTCTGGTCTAGAAAGGGTTAAAGCCGCCTGCTGTACCTCTGTTCTAGAAAGGGTTAAAGCTGCCTGCTGTACCTCTGTTCCAGAAAGGGTTAAAGCCACCTGCTGTACCTCTGTTCTAGAAAGGGTTAAAGCTGCCTGCTGTATCTCTGTTCTAGAAAGGGTTAAAGCCGTCTGCTGTACCTCTGTTCTAGAAAGGGTTAAAGCCGCCTGCTGTACCTCTGTTCTAGAAAGGGTTAAAGCTGCCTGCTGTACCTCTGTTCTAGAAAGGGTTAAAGCCGCCTGCTGTACCTCTGTTCCAGAAAGGGTTAAAGCCGCCTGCTGTACCTCTGTTCCAGAAAGGGTTAAAGCTGCCTGCTGTACCTCTGTTCTAGAAAGGGTTAAAGCTGCCTGCTGTACCTCTGTTCCAGAAAGGGTTAAAGCTGCCTGCTGTACCTCTGTTCCAGAAAGGGTTAAAGCCGCCTGCTGTACCTCTGTTCCAGAAAGGGTTAAAACTGCCTGCTGTACCTCTGTTCCAGAAAGGGTTAAAGCTGCCTGATGTACCTCTGTTCTAGAAAGGGTTAAAGCCGCCTGCTGTACCTCTGTTCTAGAAAGGGTTAAAGCTGCCTGCTGTACCTCTGTTCCAGAAAGGGTTAAAGCTGCCTGCTGTACCTCTGTTCTAGAAAGGGTTAAAGCTGCCTGCTGTACCTCTGTTCTAGAAAGGGTTAAAGCTGCCTGCTGTACCTCTATTCTAAAAAGGGTTAAAGCTGCCTGCTGTACCTCTGTTCTAGAAAGGGTTAAAGCCGCCTGCTGTACCTCTGTTCTAGAAAGGGTTAAAGCCGCCTGCTGTACCTCTGGTCTAGAAAGGGTTAAAGCCGCCTGCTGTACCTCTGTTCTAGAAAGGGTTAAAGCTGCCTGCTGTACCTCTGTTCTAGAAAGGGTTAAAGCCGCCTGCTGTACCTCTGTTCCAGAAAGGGTTAAAGCTGCCTGCTGTACCTCTGTTCTAGAAAGGGTTAAAGCCGCCTGCTGTACCTCTGGTCTAGAAAGGGTTAAAGCCGCCTGCTGTACCTCTGTTCTAGAAAGGGTTAAATCCGCCTGCTGTACCTCTGGTCTGGAAAGGGTTAAAGCTGCCTGCTGTACCTATGTTCTAGAAAGGGTTAAAGCCACCTGCTGTACCTCTGTTCTGGAAAGGGTTAAAGCTGCCTGCTGTACCTCTTTTCTAGAAAGGGTTAAAGCTTAAAGCTGCCTGCTGTACCTCTGTTCTAGAAAGGGTTAAAGCTGCCTGCTGTACCTCTGGTCTAGAAAGGGTTAAAGCCGCCTGCTGTACCTCTGTTCTAGAAAGGGTTAAAGCTGCCTGCTGTACCTCTGTTCTAGAAAGGGTTAAAGCTGCCTGCTGTACCTCTGTTCTAGAAAGGGTTAAAGCCACCTGCTGTACCTCTGTTCTAGAAAGGGTTAAAGCCGCCTGCTGTACCTCTGGTCTAGAAAGGGTTAGAGCCGCCTGCTGTACCTCTGTTCCAGAAAGGGTTAAAGCTGCCTGCTGTACCTCTGTTCTAGAAAGGGTTAAAGCTGCCTGCTGTACCTCTGTTCTAGAAAGGGTTAAAGCTGCCTGCTGTACTTCTGTTCTAGAAAGGGTTAAAGCCGCCTGCTATACCTCTGTTCCAGAAAGGGTTAAAGCCGCCTGCTGTACCTCTGTTCTAGAAAGGGTTAAAGCCGCCTGCTGTACCTCTGTTCCAGAAAGGGTTAAAGCCGCCTGCTGTACCTCTGTTCTAGAAAGGGTTAAAGCCGCCTGCTGTACCTCTGGTCTAGAAAGGGTTAAAGCCGCCTGCTGTACCTTTGGTCTGGAAAGGGTTAAAGCTGCTTGCTGTACCTCTGTTCTAGAAAGGGTTAAAGCCGCCTGCTGTACCTCTGTTCTAGAAAGGGTTAAAGCCGCCTGCTGTACCTCTGTTCTAGAAAGGGTTAAAGCTGCCTGCTGTACCTCTGTTCTAGAAAGGGTTAAAGCCGCCTGCTGTACCTCTGTTCTAGAAAGGGTTAAAACTGCCTGCTGTACCTCTGTTCTAGAAAGGGTTAAAGCCGCCTGCTGTACCTCTGTTCTAGAAAGGGTTAAAGCTGCCTGCTGTACCTCTGTTCTAGAAAGGGTAAAAGCCGCCTGCTGTACCTCTGTTCTAGAAAGGGTTAAAGCTGCCTGCTGTACCTCTGTTCTAGAAAGGGTAAAAGCCGCCTACTGTACCTCTGTTCTAGAAAGGGTTAGAGCCGCCTGCTGTACCTCTGTTCTAGAAAGGGTAAAAGCCGCCTACTGTACCTCTGTTATAGAAAGGGTTAAAGCTGCCTGCTGTACCTCTGTTCTAGAAAGGGTTAAAGCTGCCTGCTGTACCTCTGTTCTAGAAAGGGTTAAAGCCGCCTGCTGTACCTCTGTTCTAGAAAGGGTTAAAGCTGCCTGCTGTACCTCTGTTCTAAAAAGGGTTAAAGCCGCCTGCTGTACCTCTGTTCTAGAAAGGGTTAAAGCTGCCTGCTGTACCTCTGTTCTAGAAAGGGTTAAAGCTGCCTGCTGTTCCTCTGTTCTAGAAAGGGTTAAAACTGCCTGCTGTACCTCTGTTCTAGAAAGGGTTAAATTTGCCTGCTGTACCTCTGTTCTAGAAAGGGTTAAAACTGCCTGCTGTACCTCTGCTACAGAAAGGGTTAAAACCGCCTGCTGTACCTCTGTTCTAGAAAGGGTTAAATTTGCCTGCTGTACCTCTGTTCTAGAAAGGGTTAAAGCTGCCTGCTGTACCTCTGTTCTAGAAAGGGTTAAAGCCGCCTGCTGTACCTCTGTTCTAGAAAGGGTTAAAGCTGCCTGCTGTTCCTCTGTTCTAGAAAGGGTTAAAACTGCCTGCTGTACCTCTGTTCTAGAAAGGGTTAAATTTGCCTGCTGTACCTCTGTTCTAGAAAGGGTTAAATTTGCCTGCTGTACCTCTGTTCTAGAAAGGGTTAAAACTGCCTGCTGTACCTCTGCTACAAAAAGGGTTAAAACCGCCTGCTGTACCTCTGTTCTAGAAAGGGTTAAATTTGCCTGCTGTACCTCTGTTCTAGAAAGGGTTAAAGCTGCCTGCTGTACCTCTGTTCTAGAAAGGGTTAAAGCTGCCTGCTGTACCTCTGTTCTAGAAAGGGTTAAAGCTGCCTGCTGTACCTCTGTTCTAGAAAGGGTTAAAGCCGCCTGCTGTACCTCTGTTCTAGAAAGGGTTAGAGCCGCCTGCTGTACCTCTGTTCTAGAAAGGGTTAAAGCCGCCTGCTGTACCTCTGTTCTAGAAAGGGTTAAAAAGGCATGCTGTACCTCTGGCCTAGAAAGGGTTAAAGCTGCCTGCTGTACCTCTGTTCTAGAAAGGGTTAAAACCGCCTGCTGTACCTCTGGCCTAGAAAGGGTTAAAGCCACCTGCTGTACCTCTGTTCTAGAAAGGGTTAAAACCGCCTGCTGTACCTCTGGCCTAGAAAGGGTTAAAGCTGCCAGATGTACCTCTGTTCTAGAAAGGGTTAAAGCTGCCTTCTGTACCTCTGTTCTTGAAAGGGTTAAAGCCGCCTGCTGTACCTCTGTTCTAGAAAGGGTTAAAGCTGCCTGCTGTACCTCTGTTCTAGAAAGGGTTAAAGCTGCCTGCTGTACCTCTGTTCTAGAAAGGGTTAAAGCCGTCTGCTGTACCTCTGTTCTAGAAAGGGTTAAAGCTGCCTGCTGTACCTCTGTTCTAGAAAGGGTTAAAGCCGTCTGCTGTACCTCTGTTCTAGAAAGGGTTAAAGCCGCCTGCTGTATCTCTGGTCTAGAAAGGGTTAAAACCGCATGCTGTACCTCTGGCCTAGAAAGGGTTAAATTTGCCTGCTGTTCCTCTGTTCTAGAAAGGGTTAAAGCTGCCTGCTGTACCTCTGTTCTAGAAAGGGTTAAAGCTGCCTGCTGTACCTCTGTTCTAGAAAGGGTTAAAGCTGCCTGCTGTACCTCTGTTCTAGAAAGGGTTAAAGCTGCCTGCTGTACCTCTGTTCTAGAAAGGGTTAAAGCTGCCTGCTGTACCTCTGTTCTAGAAAGGGTTAAAGCTGCCTGCTGTACCTCTGTTCCAGAAAGGGTTAAAGCTGCCTGCTGTACCTCTGTTCTAGAAAGGGTTAAAGCTGCCTGCTGTACCTCTGTTCCAGAAAGGGTTAAAGCTGCCTGCTGTACCTCTGTTGTAGAAAGGGTTAAAACTGCCTGCTATACCTCTGTTCCAGAAAGGGTTAAAGCTGCCTGCTGTACCTCTGTTCTAGAAAGGGTTAAAGCCACCTGCTGTACCTCTGTTGTAGAAAGGGTTAAAGCCACCTGCTGTACCTCTGTTGTAGAAAGGGTTAAAGCCACCTGCTGTACCTCTGTTCTAAAAAGGGTTAAAGCCGCCTGCTGTACCTCTGTTCTAGAAAGGGTTAAAGCTGCCTGCTGTACCTCTGTTCTACAAAGGGTTAAAGCTGCCTGCTGTACCTCTGTTGTAGAAAGGGTTAAAGCCACCTGCTGTACCTCTGTTCTAGAAAGGGTTAAAGCTGCCTGCTGTACCTCTGTTCTAGAAAGGGTTAAAGCTGCCTGCTGTATCTCTGTTCTAGAAAGGGTTAAAGCTGCCTGCTATACCTCTGTTCTAGAAAGGGTTAAAGCTGCCTGCTGTACCTCTGTTCCAGAAAGGGTTAAAACCGCCTGCTGTACCTCTGTTCTAGAAAGGGTTAAAGCTGCCTGCTGTACCTCTGTTCCAGAAAGGGTTAAAGCTGCCTGCTGTACCTCTGTTCCAGAAAGGGTTAAAGCCGCCTGCTGTACCTCTGTTCCAGAAAGGGTTAAAACTGCCTGATGTACCTCTGTTCTAGAAAGGGTTAAAGCCGCCTGCTGTACCTCTGTTCCAGAAAGGGTTAAAGCTGCCTGATGTACCTCTGTTCTAGAAAGGGTTAAAGCCGCCTGCTATACCTCTGTTCTAGAAAGGGTTAAAGCTGCCTGCTGTACCTCTGTTCCAGAAAGGGTTAAAGCCGCCTGCTGTACCTCTGTTCTAGAAAGGGTTAAAGCTGCCTGCTGTACCTCTGTTCCAGAAAGGGTTAAAGCCGCCTGCTGTACCTCTGTTCCAGAAAGGGTTAAAGCTGCCTTCTGTACCTCTGTTCCAGAAAGGGTTAAAGCCGCCTGCTGTACCTCTGTTCCAGAAAGGGTTAAAGCTGCCTGATGTACCTCTGTTCTAGAAAGGGTTAAAGCCGCCTGCTGTACCTCTGTTCTAGAAAGGGTTAAAGCTGCCTGCTGTACCTCTGTTCTAGAAAGGGTTAAAGCCGCCTGCTGTACCTCTGTTCTAGAAAGGGTTAAAGCTTCCTGCTGTACCTCTGTTCTAGAAAGGGTTAAAGCCGCCTGCTGTACCTCTGTTCTAGAAAGGGTTAAAGCTGCCTGCTGTACCTCTGTTCTAGAAAGGGTTAAAGCCGCCTGCTGTACCTCTGTTCTAGAAAGGGTTAAAGCCGCCTGCTTTACCTCTGTTCTAGAAAGGGTTAAAACCGCCTGCTGTACCTCTGTTCTAGAAAGGGTTAAAACCGCCTGCTGTACCTCTGTTCTAGAAAGGGTTAAAACCACCTGCTGTACCTCTGGCCTAGAAAGGGTTAAAGTCGCCTGCTGTACCTCTGTTCTAGAAAGGGTTAAAGCCGCCTGCTGTACCTCTGTTCTAGAAAGGGTTAAAGCCGCCTGCTTTACCTCTGTTCTAGAAAGGGTTAAAACCGCCTGCTGTACCTCTGTTCTAGAAAGGGTTAAAGCCGCCTGCTGTACCTCTGTTCTAGAAAGGGTTAAAACCGCCTGCTGTACCTCTGGCTTAGAAAGGGTTAAAGCTGCCTGCTGTACCTCTGTTCTAGAAAGGGTTAAAGCCACCTGCTGTACCTCTGTTCTAGAAAGGGTTAAAGCTGCCTGCTGTACCTCTGTTCTAGAAAGGGTTAAAGCCGCCTGCTGTACCTCTGTTCTAGAAAGGGTTAAAGCTGCCTGCTGTACCTCTGTTCTAGAAAGGGTTAAAGCCGCCTGCTGTACCTCTGGTCTAGAAAGGGTTAAAGCCGCCTGCTGTACCTCTGGTCTAGAAAGGGTTAAAGCCGCCTGCTGTACCTCTGTTCTAGAAAGGGTTAAAGCTGCCTGCTGTACCTCTGGTCTAGAAAGGGTTAAAGCTGCCTGCTGTACCTCTGTTCTAGAAAGGGTTAAAGCTGCCTGCTGTACCTCTGGTCTAGAAAGGGTTAAAGCTGCCTGCTGTACCTCTGTTCTAGAAAGGGTTAAAGCCACCTGCTGTACCTCTGTTCTAGAAAGGGTTAAAACTGCCTGCTGTACCTCTGTTCTAGAAAGGGTTAAAGCTGCCTGCTGTATCTCTGTTCTAGAAAGGGTTAAAGCCGTCTGCTGTACCTCTGTTCTAGAAAGGGTTAAAGCCGCCTGCTGTACCTCTGTTCTAGAAAGGGTTAAAGCTGCCTGCTGTACCTCTGTTCCAGAAAGGGTTAAAGCCGCCTGCTGTACCTCTGTTCTAGAAAGGGTTAAAGCTGCCTGCTGTACCTCTGTTCTAGAAAGGGTTAAAGCTGCCTGCTGTACCTCTGTTCTAGAAAGGGTTAAAGCTGCCTGCTGTACCTCTGTTCCAGAAAGGGTTAAAGCTGCCTGCTGTACCTCTGTTCCAGAAAGGGTTAAAGCCGCCTGCTGTACCTCTGTTCTAGAAAGGGTTAAAGCTGCCTGCTGTACCTCTGTTCCAGAAAGGGTTAAAGCCGCCTGCTGTACCTCTGTTCTAGAAAGGGTTAAAGCTGCCTGCTGTACCTCTGTTCCAGAAAGGGTTAAAGCTGCCTGATGTACCTCTGTTCTAGAAAGGGTTAAAGCCGCCTGCTGTACCTCTGTTCTAGAAAGGGTTAAAGCTGCCTGCTGTACCTCTGTTCCAGAAAGGGTTAAAGCCGCCTGCTGTACCTCTGTTCTAGAAAGGGTTAAAGCTGCCTGCTGTACCTCTGTTCTAGAAAGGGTTAAAGCTGCCTGCTGTACCTCTGTTCTAGAAAGGGTTAAAGCTGCCTGCTGTACCTCTGTTCCAGAAAGGGTTAAAGCTGCCTGCTGTACCTCTGTTCCAGAAAGGGTTAAAGCCGCCTGCTGTACCTCTGTTCCAGAAAGGGTTAAAGCTGCCTGCTGTACCTCTGTTCCAGAAAGGGTCAAAGCCGCCTGCTGTACCTCTGTTCTAGAAAGGGTTAAAGCTGCCTGCTGTACCTCTGTTCCAGAAAGGGTTAAAGCCGCCTGCTGTACCTCTGTTCTAGAAAGGGTTAAAGCTGCCTGCTGTACCTCTGTTCTAGAAAGGGTTAAAGCTGCCTGCTGTACCTCTGTTCCAGAAAGGGTCAAAGCCGCCTGCTGTACCTCTGTTCTAGAAAGGGTTAAAGCCGCCTGCTGTACCTCTGTTCTAGAAAGGGTTAAAGCTGCCTGCTGTACCTCTGTTCCAGAAAGGGTTAAAGCCGCCTGCTGTACCTCTGTTCTAGAAAGGGTTAAAGCTGCCTGCTGTACCTCTGTTCCAGAAAGGGTTAAAGCTGCCTGCTGTACCTCTGTTCCAGAAAGGGTTAAAGCCGCCTGCTGTACCTCTGTTCCAGAAAGGGTTAAAACTGCCTGCTGTACCTCTGTTCCAGAAAGGGTTAAAGCTGCCTGATGTACCTCTGTTCTAGAAAGGGTTAAAGCCGCCTGCTGTACCTCTGTTCTAGAAAGGGTTAAAGCTGCCTGCTGTACCTCTGTTCTAGAAAGGGTTAAAGCTGCCTGCTGTACCTCTGTTCTAGAAAGGGTTAAAGCCGCCTGCTGTACCTCTGTTCTAGAAAGGGTTAAAGCTGCCTGCTGTACCTCTGTTCTAGAAAGGGTTAAAGCCGCCTGCTGTACCTCTGTTCTAGAAAGGGTTAAAGCCGCCTGCTTTACCTCTGTTCTAGAAAGGGTTAAAACCGCCTGCTGTACCTCTGTTCTAGAAAGGGTTAAAACCGCCTGCTGTACCTCTGGCCTAGAAAGGGTTAAAGCTGCCTGCTGTACCTCTGTTCTAGAAAGGGTTAAAACCGCCTGCTGTACCTCTGTTCTAGAAAGGGTTAAAACCGCCTGCTGTACCTCTGGCCTAGAAAGGGTTAAAGCCGCCTGCTGTACCTCTGTTCTAGAAAGGGTTAAAGCCGCCTGCTTTACCTCTGTTCTAGAAAGGGTTAAAACCGCCTGCTGTACCTCTGTTCTAGAAAGGGTTAAAACCGCCTGCTGTACCTCTGGCCTAGAAAGGGTTAAAGCTGCCTGCTATACCTCTGTTCTTGAAAGGGTTAAAGCCGCCTGCTGTACCTCTGTTGTAGAAAGGGTAAAAGCTGCCTGCTGTACCTCTGGTCTATAAAGGGTTAAAGCTGCCTGCTGTACTTCTGTTCTAGAAAGGGTTAAAGCCACCTGCTGTACCTCTGTTCTAGAAAGGGTTAAAGCTGCCTGCTGTACCTCTGTTCTAGAAAGGGTTAAAGCTGCCTGCTGTACCTCTGTTCTAGAAAGGGTTAAAGCCGCCTGCTGTACCTCTGTCCTAGAAAGGGTTAAAGCCGCCTTCTGTACCTCTGTTCTAGAAAGGGTTAAAGCCGCCTGCTTTACCTCTGTTCTAGAAAGGGTTAAAACCGCCTGCTGTACCTCTGTTCTAGAAAGGGTTAAAACCGCCTGCTGTACCTCTGGCCTAGAAAGGGTTAAAGCCGCCTGCTGTACCTCTGGCCTAGAAAGGGTTAAAGCTGCCTGCTATACCTCTGTTCTTGAAAGGGTTAAAGCCGCCTGCTGTACCTCTGTTGTAGAAAGGGTAAAAGCTGCCTGCTGTACCTCTGGTCTATAAAGGGTTAAAGCTGCCTGCTGTACTTCTGTTCTAGAAAGGGTTAAAGCCACCTGCTGTACCTCTGTTCTAGAAAGGGTTAAAGCTGCCTGCTGTACCTCTGTTCTAGAAAGGGTTAAAGCTGCCTGCTGTACCTCTGTTGTAGAAAGGGTAAAAGCTGCCTGCTGTACCTCTGGTCTATAAAGGGTTAAAGCTGCCTGCTGTACCTCTGTTGTAGAAAGGGTTAAAGCCACCTGCTGTACCTCTGTTCTAGAAAGGGTTAAAGCCACCTGCTGTACCTCTGTTCTAGAAAGGGTTAAAGCTGCCTGCTGTACCTCTGTTCTAGAAAGGGTTAAAGCTGCCTGCTGTACCTCTGTTGTAGAAAGGGTAAAAGCTGCCTGCTGTACCTCTGGTCTATAAAGGGTTAAAGCTGCCTGCTGTACCTCTGTTCTAGAAAGGGTTAAAGCCACCTGCTGTACCTCTGTTCTAGAAAGGGTTAAAGCTGCCTGCTGTACCTCTGTTCTAGAAAGGGTTAAAGCTGCCTGCTGTACCTCTGTTGTAGAAAGGGTTAAAGCCGCCTGCTGTACCTCTGTTCTAGAAAAGGTTAAAGCTGCCTGCTGTACCTCTGTTCTAGAAAGGGTTAAAACTGCCTGCTGTACCTCTGTTCCAGAAAGGGTTAAAGCCACCTGCTGTACCTCTGTTCCAGAAAGGGTTAAAGCTGCCTGCTGTACCTCTGTTCTAGAAAGTGTTAAAGCTGCCTGCTGTACCTCTGTTCCAGAAAGGGTTAAAGCTGCCTGCTGTACCTCTGTTCTAGAAAGGGTTAAAGCTGCCTGCTGTACCTCTGTTATAGAAAGGTTTAAAGCTGCCAGAACTGTACTACGCTGTTGTCTGTCTATAGCCTAGAAATATAGTGGGTCACTGATTTACCTTTCAATTCCAGAGAGTTAAAAGAGAGTTAAAAATGGCTGCTGCTCATTTGGGATAGAGAGGGTTAAAGCCGCCTGCTGTACCTCTGGACTGGGTTAAAGGTTCACTATCGCGAAATTGTGTAATATTTAAAATCCATATAAACACTTTAGCTAATGAGAGGAGGGGTCACTTATATACCCCAACTGAATAAAACTCCCACTAAGCTCTTGGTCTTCTTCCCCTGGTTGGAATAAAATCCTGGGGTTAAAGGTTTAGTCTATGAGGGGTGACACCCCTGTTCTCTTCCTTTCATTAAAATAAAAAAAAAACAAGCCTGGCTGGATTTTTCTCAATACCTTGTGTATGGTGACCCCTCCCCCTGCCATCCAGCATATTTATATGGATTTTTTTTCTTGGACCATTCTTTCACGATAGTGCTCCTTTAAATTCGTATGTCTATAACCAAGAACTATACCAAGCAGCTGTTTTACCTTTGCGCTGGGAAGGGTTAAATCTTTCTGCTGTTCTACTGTCTGCTATTCATTTTGGCTGGAGAGGATGAAGGCTGCCTGGTGTAATAGCTCTGATCTGAAAAGGGTTAAAGGTCACTGCTGTTCCTGTGGGATGGAGAGGGTTAAAACTGTCTGTCTATAACCCAGAAACATACCAAACCACTATTTTAGCTTTGGGTTGGAAGGGGTTAAACCGGATCAAATGCCTGGCACAGCTGGAAAAGAAAACTCCCCAAAACGCATGATACCAAAGCATTGTCAGCACTCACACTTGGTCCTGCATCCTAAAACTCCTACTTACAGATTTTCTAGTGGTAGCGGCCATTTTGAAGCATCCTCTGCCAGCATCTCAGCCATGCTGCTGCCTGGATTCAACTGAAATAACTGACAAAGCACAGTAACAGGAAGCCCAGCAGCACTTCTTGTTTTCAGGTGGCCTGCAGATGCATGAGCCACCATTTTGTTTTTAAAATTTACCACAGCAGGACTTAGAAAAAGGTAAATGATTTTTTGATGTGCAGCAATCTAAATTGCCTTGGGAAGGGATGCATATGAGCACTGTTTTGTTGTGTTGGTCCGGTGTAAGTCATTTTTGACTGTTGGTCTGTTTTAAACCTTTCTGCTGTTCCCGTGGGCTGGAGAGGGTCAAAGTTATTTCTCTATAGTCCAGAAGTATAAAGGGTGAAAGCTGTCTGCTGTGCCTCTTGTCTGGACAGATTCGTTTGTGAAGGACCAGCACTCCAAAAGTTCATTGAAAAAGGTCGTATTCGCTACATTACATAAATGTCACATGTAAAACAAGTTTTACATGTGGTGGGTCCTGATGAAGGGGGCCTCTGCGCACCCCGAAACGTCGGCCGTCTTCCACTGCTGTGACATTTATGTAATGTAGCGAATACGACCTTTTTCAATGAACTTTTGGAGTGCTGGTCCTTCACAAACGAATCTGGTTTATGCGGCGTCTCCGCGGACCGGGCACCCACGCAAGAATATTGCGCTTAAGGTAAGAGTGCGGCTGTTCCCAGAAGTCTTGTCTGGACAGGGTTACATTTGTATATCTATAGCCCGGAAATATACCAAGCAGCTGTGTTACCTTTGTACTGAGAAGGGTTAAATCCTTCTGCTGTTTGCCTGCTATTCATTTACATTGTCTGCCTAGTGTACAATATGTCTGATCTGGAAAGGGTTAAAGCTCACTGCTGTTTCTTTGGGCTGGAGGGAGTTTAAAGCCACCTGCTGTACCTCATCTTTGGAAAGGGTTAAATCTATCTATATTTCCTTTGGGCTGGACAGGGTTAAAGGCGTCTGTATCCCAGTAGTACACCAGGCAGCTGTTTTACCTTTGAGCTGCAGAGGATGAAGCCGTCTGAAAGGAAGCAAGCCGCCCTCTTGCTTCTCATTGCTCCTCCAGGCACCAAATAGATGCTTTTTAATATTCAGATATTCATATATGTGTAATGAATAATTTAGTATTAAGTACATAACACTATTATTAAAAAAGACATGTGAATAATTAAATTGTACTAATCAGGGTGGACACAGAGACAAAGCATTGTTGACCCCGCTGTGCTCTCCCATGATCCATGTAGCTCAGAGTCACTGGCTGGGCCCCATAGAGGATTTATGCCTGTTCTGCCTTCATGGCCACTCTGCTCTGTACATTAATAACATCAGGGCTATTACTCAGGGAGGGAGGTACAAAGGGCGCGTGCCTCAGGGCCTCCACCACTTGCTCTGCAAAGGGATTCTCCACTAACTTCGGATCATGGTCTGGTCCAGGAGGCTTTTCAGTCTTTGTCCTGACGGGCCAACATCAAAGCTAGCTGCTTTTTTGTTTTTAGTCACTTATTATTCTTTCCCCCACTGGGCTGCAACTCTGTTCAGGACTTTAGGATACGGGCGCCGCCATCTTGACTCAGAAGCATCTCACTTACTGAGGAGAGGAGAGTGGGATAAAGTACAGGAGGGCGGGTTATAGCTGTGCTTTGCTCAGACACAGCAGAGCTGAGTCAGGAAAAGGACAGCAATCCCAGAATGCACAGCAGCACAGTCAGAAGGCACTTCCTGTTTGCAGGTTGCCTGATGTTCCATGAGCTGCCATCTTGGATGTTTAAAGGCTCATAACATGCAGTAGATGCAGGTAAGATGATTTTTAATGTGAACAATCTGTATGTACAGGGTGTGGGAAACATATAACATAGACTTTTATTCAGAGTGAAGGTCCGCTTTAATGCGGGAAACTATTTTCTGCTGGACCAGCTGGACGACTACACTTCCCCCCCGCCCAGAATGGCAAAGCAGGAGTTCCAGAGCAGCACGCAACCGCACAAGGGACTTAGTCCAGTTAGTAGGCAGGTGCCAGACAACCACCAATCAGTTACTTGTCTGGACTATTACTTTAAAGGAAATACTGTATCTGGGGCCTCCACCAGAATTTGTGCCCAGGGGCCTCCACCACACTTAATTCGGCACTGCTATTACTACTATGGCAGTATATGACCAGCTTAGCCTGATCAGGGTAATAAAGCCTGATCAAAGCCCATTATGAGAGACCTCGCCCATTATGCTGATTATTATGTGGCATCACAGAGCCAAGGCCCACGCCCAAATATTTCAAAAGATAAATCATAAGATGAAACTGTAAATCTCAATATCTTGGCCGCTTCTTCTTCAATTTAAAAACTGAAAACAGTTTAAGACTGTGCCAAATGTAGCCCGACACAATGGTCTAGCAACTGCCTTAGCCTTCTGTATCCTGCTTTTATTTATATGAGGAGGAGAGCAGATATGGGTAGAGGTAAAGTTTAGGACAGTGCAACGTGTAGCCCGAGACAATGGCACAACAATCGGGTTTGCCTTTAGTATAACTTTAAGGTGATGATTAAGGCCCTTGCTTGTTCCGAAACGTGTAGACGTGTGTGTTACATTTTTACTGAGTTTTTGCCTTCTATTTTAATGGAATGAAGAAATAAAGTTTTGGATTGATTTTTTAATGGAGACCCTGGCTGGCTATCATTTGGTTGTACTTTTTGGAGATTTGGAGTGGAGTGCTCCTTGCCGCGCCGGATGATTTCCTTACACTTGGGATTTGGATCATCTTTAAGGTGAGCAGATGTGGGAGGAGGTGAGGCAGGAATAGGTGAGGTGAGTAGAAGTGAAGCAAAAATAGATGAGCAGAGGTAGTGAGATGTGAAACCGATAGAAGTGAGGTGAGGTGAGCAGAGGTGGGGCAAGGTAGGTTGAGGTGAGGCATAAAGAAATGGGCTGGGATCAGGTGGGTAAAGGAGAGGTGAAGAGCAGGGTCGGAGCCCTGTGCTAGACTACAGGATGGCACCCCCCCAACACACTTCTGTGATTTCTTTCTACCGCCCTACTGCCACACATGGTTGCTGACAGCCACTGGGCTTCATCAGAAGACCCCTGGGCATATCCTAGCATCAAGCCTGAGGCCAGACAGAGATACCCACTCACATAAGCAATCCCTAGCCATTGACTGCTAGTTCACTGCCCTATGTGTGGGGGGGGGGGGGGCGCGTGGCGAACCAGTAAATGTAGGGGAAGGCAAGCAAACAGCGATCCCCTGACCATGGTGCCCTGGGCGATGGTACACCTTGCACACCCCAAAGGCTGGCCCTGGTGAAGAGCAGAGGTAGAATAAGGTGAGGTGGGAAGAGGTAAAGTACGCAAAGGTGGGGTGGGCAGAGGCAATATGGGAAGGGGAAAAGTGAGGAGGGGGAGGGGATTGGTGGGCAGTGGTGAAACGAGAAGAGGCAAACAGAGGTAAGGTGGTGACAAGAGTTAAGCAGAGGTGAGGTAGGCAAAGGTGAAGGTAAGGTGGGCATAGGAAAAATGAGTAGAAGAGGGCAGTGGTGAGTTGAGCAGAGGAGGAAAGATTAGATGGGAAGTTGTGGGGTGAGCAGAGGGGGGTATAGGGGAGGTTGGGCGGTTACAAAAAGAATTAGGACCAAAAAGTTCCCAAAACAGAAGTGAGGGTAGATCTCATACCACCCAATTGGTTTCAAACCCATCTAGTAATTTTTTGTAGCCTAGATTTGGGTTATGACTTGTTCTGTTTTGGGCTATAACTTGCTTTAAACTCTGACTTGACACAATGCTGGCAACCTTTCCCTACACTCTGCTAATTGTTTAGATGCTGTGTTTGCAGCAATGCCAAGGGACAATCAAAATACAATGGCCTTGATTCACAAAGGGTTGAAAAAAACTCTCATGGTAGTAAAAAATTCAATTCATGAGAAAAAAGCCTGAGAATGTCACTGTTAGTGAATCACCAGATAGGAAGGCAATGAAAGTCAATGGGACTTTTTACTACAGGTAAAAAAGGGGTAAAAAGTTCAATACTTTTTTCAGGAGTAAAAAAGTGCCATTGACTTTCATTGTCTTCCTATCTGGTGATTCACTAACAGTGACATTCTCAGGCTTTTTTCTCATGAATTGAATTTTTTAGTACCATGAGAGTTTTTTTCAACCCTTTGTGAATCAAGGCTAATGTCTCCAAAACCTGATAACAACAGAGGGATTAGCAGTGCACTGCCTCTAGTGGCCATCTGCACACACTGCAGACAAGGCAAGCTCAGTGCGGGTTTTGCATCCCTGATCTAGATAAATTAGCTGACTATGGGGGTTATTTAAGCGGATAGTGCCAGGTAGTGGCACGTAGCGGCAGGCAGCGTCTGGTGAACGCCGGGCGCTGTACGCAAAAACCACATTTAAGAAAGCTAATCTGGTGAGCGCCTCTAACAGCGCCATGTAGCCTTACATGTATTAATCCAGACGGCTCAGCGTATAACGCCGGCGCTCTAGGCTCAGGAGCGCCATGTAGTACCTGTCGCTCTGCCATACATTTCAATGGGGTTTCATGACTGGGCTAGCGTTCCAATGCCCTGCATCATACACCTCCCACCACCCAAATAGCAAGTCCGGACCACCATGTCGTTGGAAAGATTAAATTTAATCGGCCACAGCCCAACATATATAAACAAAATGTACAAGCAGAAAAAGAGCCCCCCCCCCCTATTGTTCTGGGTCTGAGAAGCCTAGGATCCCAAGAATGAAGGGAAGCGGAGGGAACAAAATTAACATCCCGACCCCCACCAAGCGGAAGCCGACATAAACTCGGCCGCATCCCTCCTAGGCCAGGAAGCTTAATCGGGCTAACCGCCAGTGGGCAAAACATCCCCTTCCCTACCAGAACCCCAACCATCCGAATTTCTTTAACCAAAATCATCCTGGCCGGTTTCCACTAGAAACAGCCGCATACCCCACCAATGGAAATGCTACCTCAGACCCGAAACCCGAGAGGAGACCCGCCCAACGGCTGTGACAAATACAATCCAAAATTTCCAATAAACCAAAAACTTAACATACATAAATAACAATACATTATTTTATATACAAATTATGACACATCCTCTTTTTTTTTTTCTTTTTTTTTTAGGTACAACATACTTCAACTTAAATAAATAACGAAATACTGCGGCACCCCCAACAGGTACCAACAGACATATTACAAAAATCCTATTTTTTTTTTAATACAATAAATAACTAGCCATACAAAATCTTAACACATAATCAAAAAAAAAAACCCAAAGCCCCCCAATCCCTCCCCCCCCCCAGGACTGTGGCCGAACAAACCCAACCATGACCAAAAAACGGGGCGGGCGGGTGGGACTGCTCATCCATCCACGCCGGGGGTCAAAGAGGAAGGAGAGGGGGACGGACGTCCCCTTTATACTCTCCTTCCCCCCTGAGGTCACTTCCCCCCCCCCCCCCGTGACAACTTCCACATGGCTGGTCGGCCTCCGGACAGGAATGCAGGCCAGTCATGTGGGCTGCCCTCCTTAAAGGGACGGCACTTTCTTTAGTTGTGTATAAATAGCGTGTTTGGCATTTTATTTATTTTATTTTTTTTGCTCAAATCATTGCGTGACCTCTCCTGGCTGCAAACAAACACTTTTAAAAATATTTTTATGCAGAATTGTCATTACAGGTCTGGTACTAAAGTGTCATTGTCCCAGTGTTAAAACAATGTCATTCCATGTGTTTTCGCTTTGTTACAGGTGGATATGTGTTCAAAAACAGACTTTGATCACACAGCATCTGGCGCTCTATGCTACAGCACCCAGTTTTAGAGCACCAATGCTGTGTGTGTGTATTATTTTGTTAAATATGGTGTGGAGCGCCGAGTGTCGGACGCACTGAGCTGGCGCTACCTGTCGCTCGCTGCAGCGCTGTACTGTTGTTAGAGCACTCAACACACATCATATTCATCAATGTCAACCAGGTTACTACAGCGACCGCAACGCTAGGTTACAGCGCCCGATACCCGCTAACAGCGTCTACTAGCAGTCGCTCTAAGTGCCGCTATACAGACGCTCATCTGGCAATACGTGGCGCTAGTAGTGATTCAGCCTCCACATTAAAATAAAAATGTATCTGATTTGTCTAAATAGATTAGTCCAAGTTTGAAAGGTTTCAGAACCACATTTGGTAGTGGAATCTGCAAAAATGTCAGATTCATTCAAATTTAATCAAGTGATTTTTTTCGTGTCCAGATCGATTTAGATGGATCTATAAAATAATTAATTAGTTACTCCAAATTTGTTTGCGAATTTTCCTTCAGATCTAAATTCATTTGGACGAATCGATCAATTCAGTGGAAACAAAAATCTCCCAGATTCATCCAAATTTAATCACATGATTTCTTTAGGATCCAAATCGATTCAGATGGACCTGTAAAAAGTCTGATTTGGGATGCACTGTTGTGTGTATCACCCCTGATTGCCAGTAAGCTCACCTACCTTCTCCCCATTCCCACAGTGCATATGAGGGCTGCTCAGCCAATCATCAGTGCTTCAAGGAAATATGAATAGAGCAAGCTAGCCTCAAGCTACGGGCATACCCATGCCAGCCATTCAGAAAGGCCTGGATGGGTGCACACCTAGCTAGTGGTATGTTGTGGATGCGGCTGCACATGGAAATGCATTGCGGGCTCCTGGAAGAGTTGAGTGAATGTGGTGATGTAGGGGGTTCACACAGCGGGGCATCCCAATTTGGAATGCCCCATATAGAGGTAAACCAACCTTCCCCTAAGAGTCATTTAGACTCAAGGTGGGTGTTGCTCTTCTTTATACATAAATTTAACAGATTCTTCCAAATGTTAACATCATGTTCACCGCAGACCTAAGTCGATGAATCTGTCAATTTAGTTAAAACAATAGGCCTGATTCACTAAGAGTTGAAAAAAATACTCATGGTTGTAAAAAATTCAATTCATGAGAAAAAAGCCTGAGAATGTCACTGTTAGTGAATCACCAGCTAAGAATACAATGAAAGTCAATGGCACTTTTTTACTCTTGAAAAAAGTATTGAACTTTTTACCCCTTTTTACCTGTAGTAAAAAGTGCCATTGACTTTCATGGTCTTCTTATCTGGTGATTCACTAACAGTGAAATTCTCAGCCTTTTTTCTCATTAATTGAGAGTTTTTTCCAACTCTTTGAGAATCGAGGCCATTGTGTCCGATTCATCTTAAACGAATCTCTAAAATCTCAGACTAGTAAAGAAACCTTTTGCACAATGTGCAATGTCTAGCACCACTCCAAAATAATCATCAACCTGAGGAAAAACAAATGTCCCTGGACCCAAAGGTACACTGTATCAATATAAACAACAACTGTCCCAGTAAACCGCAAAATGGGATGCCCCGGGAGGCACCAAATGTTCCTCAATAATCACTCCTCCAAAGTCACATCAATACAACCATTTTTAATTCATTAGTATGTTAAAAAAATACTACAAACATATACATAAACTCACAGACATATACATAAACTCAGTACAATCACAATCTTAAAAAACATTTATACACAAACCCGGCCACAGCAAGGAACCCTCATAACAATTTCCAAAGTTCATACCATATATATATAATCAAATAATATTTTTGGTTGGTAATGTTTTTGGCACATTGAGAAAGTGGACTTTGCTCCACGGAACGCGTGGGTGGTGAGATTTTGTACCTGGTCCAGCAGGGGTGATTTTGCACTATAGGGGTGTTTGTCCCAGATGGTTTTGACATGTTCATTTGATATTAAGTAGATGCGTTTTGCACATGTAATATTTATAACTTTGCTCTGCATCGCTGCCCTTTTTTGCACTAGCACTTCAGATGGATGGAAATTGTTATGAGGGTTCCTTGCTGTGGCCGGGTTTGTGTATAAAGGTTTTTTAAGATTGTTGTGATTGTACTGAGTTTATGTATATGTCTGTGAGTTTATGTATATGTTTGTAGTATTTTTTAACATACTAATGCATTAAAAATGGTTGTATTGATGTGAATTTGGAGAATTGATTATTGAGGAACATTTGGTGCCTCCCGGGGCATCCCATTTTGCGGTTTATTGGGACCGTTGTTGTTTATATTGATAAAATCTCAGGCCCTAATTTAACAAGGAATAGCGACAGGTAGCGACTGGTGAGCGCCCGGTAATGACGGGCCCCGCCACGAGAACGCCGGCTCCCCACCACAATCACACATTTATCAAGCCAATCCTGCTTAGCGACTGAGATAGCGCCATATAGCCACTCATTCATCATTATTCCAGCCTCAGCCCACAGCGCCAGCGTCCGACCTTGAACAGCGACAGGTATGACCTCTCGCTACCTGGCGCTCTCCAATGCATTTCAATGGAACAATCTTTAAATATTCATAATTAATTGTTATTAATGTTTTTTTTTTTTTGTAAATGTGAAAAATTCGGTGACCACTTCTGCCATTGTAAATATTTTTTTAAGGTAAAAAAAAATAAAAAAAAAATGTACAGAATTGATATTACAGGTCTGATATTAATGTATTCATATTACAAAATTATTTTAAAAACTTGTTTTTTTTGGTTTCCAAAAATATGGTTGCTTGGGGGTTAAAAAACTACTATTAACCCATCACCGCCAGCGCGCTGGGGCTTAAACATGCATTTTACAGCGCAAGAATCTTTGGAGCGTGATTTGTTAATGAATATGGTGGAAGCCGGTCGCTCTGACCAGTCGCTATCATGCGCTCCCATACAGCGCGGAACCTGTCAAATAGCGACTCCTCACCCAATATTCAACATTACGGCAAACCGACTGAGTCGCTATCAACTACCGAACAACGGCCAAGCACAGCGACTACTAGCGGGCGCTCTGCAATGCCGCTACAGTCGCTCAACTGTCGCTACCTGCCGCTGTTAATGAATCGGCCTCTCAGACTTATTACAGACCTACAATAGTGTAAGTGGCTTCTATCTAAATCAATTGGCTCATCACTAGAACACATGACCATAACTCTGCTGGTCCATGGCTCGCTGATCCTGGGTAGGGTGGTAAATCACAATCACAACCTGGCAGCCTGTAGGTGGCACAAACAGTCTGTGTTTGGGCATTAACCCCTTTCTCTGTTTTACTCCAAAAGCCCATCTTCTTCCATTCCCACACTGAACCCCCCCCCCCTCCGGTGCAAAGTTCTCCTCTTATATATCCCCATTCTCTCCGTCTCTCTCCCTCGGCAGCCCCCTCCTCTTGCATGCGTTAGCGTGTGCACAGTCTGTCTCCCAGCACCACACACCCCGCACACACACACACACACACTGACACACTCTCTCTCTCTGCCATCCTGCATCCTCTCCTCTCTGCGTATCCATCCTTACTGAGCAACAGGATCTATTGCAGCGCCAGGAGCAGAATTGATAGCTTTTATTATCTTCTGTATTTCTCCTTGAGGCGTCAGTGAAAAAATTCAGTCATTTATTACAGTAGACGATAAGGAGCCGTGCCAGGCAGCATTGATCCAGTCGCACATAGGGTTGGATGCTGCTGATGCTGGTCCTGATGCTGCCGTTGCTTTGCGTCCAACCTCTCTCCAGCATCCGTCGCTGAGCCCTTTCCCCAACCAAGTTGCCCCAGCTCCTCCAGTCGGAAGTGTGTTTGAGCTTTGGCCGGGGGAGTTAGAAGAGGAGGAGGGAATGGCAAGAAACAGTCGCTAGTATCTTGATGCCCCTGTTGGAGGAGATGGTTGAGTCCTCGTCAAGGTTGCTGTGGCATCCCAGGAGCAGCCTTCACTCCGAGCTGTGACCGAGCAGCGCCGCATCAGCACCAAACTCGCCATCCACCAGGGAAATACCGTTCTTCAATTTTTTTTGTTCCTTTTCCTTTTTTTTTTTTTTTACTGCTGCTTAGAGGATAATATGAAAGCAAACTGTAAAGGGGAGACTCAGGATCCAGCCAAGACAGCAAGACACTTGTGCAAAAAAGGATGTATTAAATGTGGACTTGTGGACTCCCCATGCCCAAGGAAAATGGCATTGCAAAGTGGATTTACATTGTGTTACCTGTATTTTGTTCTGACGCTGACATGTGTGAGAGGTAAGCCGTCATGCTAAAAACCATTTTGGAATATTGTATGATGTAGGTGCTCTGCTGGTGCTGACATGTGTAAGAGGTAAGACATCATTAGTATATAGTAGAATAGGGACCATTTTTTATTATTGGCAAGTGGATTGATATAGGGTCAAGCTATTCAAATACACCACCTTGTATGAAATAAAATCATTGTATTTTATTGAATTAAAGGTGGATGTACATTGTGTTGGGTAGCCAATCGTGAGCTGTTGAAAATCATCACCATTAATTGTTTTATACATTGAAAATTGGATTCACATTGGGTCCTGATGCTGACATGTGTGCGAGCAATCCATCCATGATGAGGACCTGTTTTATTGGAAAGTGGATTCACATCACTGGCTCTCCTGCTATAAGGAATCTCGCACACATCAGGTTAATGAGTCTTCCTTTTTTTTTCACTATCTTTTTTTGTTAATTTATTGTGCCCACATGGCATTTGTATTGCCCCCCTGGAGGCTATCTAATTGGGGAAAAAAGGGCTGATGTAGTAGGGGCACTGTGTGTTCAATGCAGTGACTGGAGCTCAATAAATATTCTTGCAGTATACTCAGAGGCAGACGTGAGTTGCTTGATACAGGCTGAACTAGTGGATGTAACTGAGCACAATCCCTCCTCATCCTCCAGCTAATGTAGCTTCTGTCTTTTTTTTTTTTTTACCTCTCGCCACATGTTTGCGTTTGGATACCTAATCAGTGCCATCATAGATGAATTGGGGGTTTACCCTTTTCTGGACAGGAGACACAAAGTTCTGCCATCTGAATGCCCACAGAGTCCAGACACACTGACTGTATAGACTGCATTCGGAGAGCTTTCTAAAATGAGGACTAGGAGGCTTCTAAAGAGCCGATCCAGTAGTATTTGTGCATTATTTATCTTTATATTGAACATGAATGAATGTACAAATAAAAAATACAATGTTCTGTGTTCATACCATGCAGTGTTTGCCTAGGCACAGGTGCCCGAAAAAATGAACATCCCAAACTGGGCAAATCAAGGGTAACATGTATTTTATCCTCCAGCATTAGCTTGGGGTTTAATTGCTTTTGCCACCATACATAGGTTTGGGCTCTGCCAGTTCCATCATTGATAGGTGGTGGCGGAGGGGGGTGGTTAACCCTATCTGGCAGGAGATACAAAGTTCTGACTGGCATCTGGCTGCCCATAGAGCCCAGACATACAGGCAGCACAGCCTGCAATAAGGTCTGTAAGGGAGACAGAAATAGAAAGCTGCCAAGGTCTAGTAGACATCTGGGTTTATTTATAAAGGTTTTTGAGTGTAAAATGAGAAAACAGATAGGTGCTAGTGCGCTGATTGCCTGAAACTGCAGGGGCACAGGTGCCCGCTGGTGTCATATCAGTCTCATCATTCCACATGAGTTGACATGTATTTCCTGTTCCAGATGGGACTATATAGGCTTGTTCTACTGTATGTCCTCCTACATGGGTTTGGGTAAGCACCTTCTCACTGGAGCCACAAAGTTCTGATTAGCACCTATATGCCCATAATGCCCAGCCACCCAGGCAGCCATAGAATGAATAAGGGAAGATGCAAATAAGAAGGAACCTGCATATATGTGAAACCAGAACAATGCTGAACAGCTATTTGGCATTCTGACATTCAGAGACATTTTATTTGCAGCAAAGATATAGATAGGTGAATGAGAGTTAATAAGGGCACATGATTATAGTATGGGCACAGCTGCCTGCAAGTGTCATGTCGGCATCACAAATGCCATAAGCGTAAATCAGAGCTGGAATAGATGTGTAAGCTTCAACGCTTCTTGGATTTCCCTAGAACACCCAGGATAAGCAATAGAATGCTGGTGGGAGCATATAGTATTAGCATGGGCACCGATGCCCACAAGTGTCATGTCAGTATCACAAATGCCATATGTGTAAATCAGTGCTGGAATGGACGTCTAAGCCAGATCCCTGCTTGGATTCCCCCAGAAAATCCAATCAGTCTTCTTAATGAATTGGTTTCTCAGTAGAAGACACCAAATAGACACTATATACGACAAATAGTGCATTATGTGTGTGTCATGCTGGTCATGCCCACATGCATTTGCAACTGGGCTTTATTATCGCTACATTACATTGATCTAGCATTTAATGCATGCGGGAGTCTTTCCTACCTCCAGATTTAAGTACATGCAGAGGCTAAGGAAGCCAAAATGGATGTATAAAATTGCTCTGAAAAGTTAATGTGATTTGGTTTAGAAGGCTCCTGGTCAACTGTAATCTGCTTAGGTCTCTCAAACAGGGCATTGTGGTGCTTGCAGCTGGTGGTCTCCTAAAGCAGAAGGAGGCACATGTACATGCAATAGAAAAGATCATTTATTTCCAGGGATGGGGGTGCCATATCACATTTCCGACTATCTGACATTATATCTGAAGCTAGGTAGCATGCTTGGAATTTTAATCGCCATCCTAATTACTGGAAGCTTTTTCCTAGAGGCAGGGTTGCCTGTTTAATGAAAGTCAATATGATTATAATTCGGTCATGGGACCACAATGAATCTCTTCATCTTGAGCTATCAATATCTCTGCTATTTAGGTCTACTGTAAATATATACACATATACAGAGAGAGAGCAATTGTTCTGTGAGTAATTTATCATTGCTTTCTTTTTAGAAACAATACTAACATGTCAGTTATCCTTAATTTCATTCATCTTAATCTGCCTGCGTGATATTAGCTCCTTTGGGTTGTTTAGACTTTTTTTGTTTGTGTGGATGTAGGAGCTTTGCTATAACAGATGATGATTGTGTTGCTCTGTGATTTGGAGACACGGGGTGGCAGCATCTTTTAAACTGAAGGGAGCAAGCCAGGCGATGGGCTTTAAAATGTAACATTTTACCTCTGGAACAAAGTAAAATATAATGATACCTGTTGATGACTTTTTATCTTAAATCTTAATATTTCATTGAAAAGAAGAAGAAAAAAATAACTTAACTAAAAAAAATGTAATTTAAGGCAAACATTATTTTTAATATATATATATATATATATATATATATTAATTATTAAAACATGTGCAGCTCCTTAGCACCCCAGTCTTGAAAATGTGGCCAGTAATTGAATTGACTAGAAATTAATACTGGAATGCTGGATGGAGGTGGTGGGGTGTCCAATGGGTGAATGGTATTTGGGAGATCAAGCAGCAGAAGACAGGTGGGGAGGAGGGATCTAAGGAATTGCTGTAAATGAGACATAAAGATGAGCAAGCAATGGGGAATATGGCAAGTCAAATGAGCAACAGGGCGGCACACTGAGACTGATGGCACTTGCAAGCAAAAAAAAACACCTTTGGGTAAAACCTAATATAGAATGTATAAGATAGATAGATAGATAGATCGATAGATATGAATAGAGATAGATGATAAATAGATAGATAGATAGATAGATAGATAGATTGATAGATAGATAGATATGAATAGAGATAGATGATAAATAGATAGATAGATAGATAGATAGATAGATAGATAGATAGATAGATAGATATGAATAGAGATAGATGATAAATAGATAGATAGATAGATAGATAGATAGATAGATAGATAGATAGATATGAATAGATATAAAGATAGATAGATAGATAGATAGATAGATAGATATGAATAGATATAAAGATAGATAGATATGAATGGATAGATAGATAGATAGATAGATAGATAGATAGATAGATAGATATGAATAGATAGATATAGATAGATAGATATAGATAGATATGAATAGATAGATATAGATAGATAGATAGATAGATAGATAGATAGATAGATAGATAGATGATAGATAGATATGATTTAATAAATAGAAATTCAATGGGTAGATAGAAAGGAAAGAAAGATAAAAGGGAGAAGGGAATAGTGCTGGTAGTGAGGAGCAATAGAAAGAGGGGGGAGGGAGAGTAAGGACATTACTAAAAATAATTAACTGGACCTACAGAAGACTCAGATATAATAGTAAGGCTACAGAATCAGCCATTTCGGTTGTGTAGTGTTGGCTGCCTTGGTGTTCTTCACATCTTGGACAGCATGAATATGTATCCAGGCTCTTCAGTTCATTAATTAATTCCTATGGCTTTCTCACTCTGCCATTAAATTGCACGCTCTGTGCAGCAGCACACTAGTTAATCTGGACAGGATAGGACACACAATACATTCTTGCTGTGACGGACTTGATTTGAAAACGGGTTTTAAACACACTGGTAGCTGTTGCTCATGCTAATGGAGCAGCTTGTACAATGAATAATTCCTGACTGGTGGAGAAGTAAAATGAGAAAGGAGTATGCTCGATTTCAAACGAAGGTAATGACTTGCCCTCTGTAAAATAATCAGTATTATGAATAGCAGGCGGGCATGTAATACAACACAGTGCTCAAGATTCGGTACAGAAAACAGTGACTATCAGTAAAATGACATCTATTTTCCCATAGGGGGCCACAATCAGAAGGCATTATATGTCTTCTGAATTCAACGGGAAGCTTGACAATTGCTCAAAATAGGTTCTTCTAGCTTATTAAACTGCTTCCACAGCCAGTACCTAAAACAACCAAAAGGATGTTCAAAGAAAGGCATATTAAAACTACAATGTCTACATCCTCTTTCTAGCTATTGTCATGTAAACCTGGTGGTTGATTAAGCGTGTTACAAGACTGAGGGTCATGGACGGTATGTAGGCCTATTCATATTTAGCAAGGATTTGTGGCTCTTTGTAAGAAAATGATGGGTTAATGGTTCCAATGTCACACGGCATAGTGACACAAGCTTTTAAGTTTGAACAATACAACACTTATGTTCATGTGCAGAATAGATGGATGATCAATTGCTGAGCTCTGCTTTTGGGGGAAGAAATGGGACCTTTTAGGCTTAGATGTTCATGGATTGCAAATGTGTTGAGGTTGAGTGTTTTTGTTGAGGATTGAGGATTAGAAGACAATAAAACCCATCAACCCCCCTTCTATGTGTTCACATAAAAAGAGAAACAAATTCAATCTTTGACCCTCAACAGAGTTCTCCAGCACATTCTACAGGGTCTAAAATAATCTCTGTCTCGTTTGGTCAGTGTTCAAATCTTCATCTGGTTTAAGCTCTCTGGCAATTTATATTCTTGAATACCACACTGAGCACTCAGAGCTTCATGTAACAATGGATGCCATGGATCAATGTGTCAGAGCGAAGAAATGTTATTTCCCCACAGCAGCTGGAATCATACTGTCAGATTCCAGCTGTCATTTTCTAGGACAGGGTTAAATTTGATTGGCAGCTGGGGGGCAATAATGACAATTTCCAGTGCTGACATTTTGATTCATAAGGCCCTTGGCCCCAATGACTTTCAAAGACTATCAACAGTTGATTAGAGATCAGATTAAGTATTCCATTGCCTGACACTCCATGAGGCTGCCACACAATGGGAAATGCAGAGGGAAGGTACAGTAAATGAGAAGCATACGCATCATTAAAGCGGAACAAAACCCAAGTAGGCCACTCCTGGAATCTAAAAGGTTCCAGGACCGGCTGCTGCCCTTCCCATGGGACAATCCAAATGAAACACACCTGGGTCCCTCAAAACTCACTTTTTAAGAAGCTCCCTCTGTGATTTCAACAATGGGAGCAAGAGGAACCTCATCCCCAGCATCTTTGGGCTCAAGGGCACTAGCACCCCCAGCCAGATAGGCTGCGTGCGTGCGGGAGTGCACCCATGTCTGGGGATGCGGCCGCTTTAACTCCCGATTGCCAACTGCAGAGTGATTTGCAGAGAATTGATATGCATGGCAAACAGCTCCTATTTGATGAGAGCTCACACATGCACTGGAGGGCCAGAAGCTCATCGAATGCAAGCCGACCATGACCGTGCCAGCTCATAGACTCCAGGGCGGGTTTTGGTTCACTTTAATTGCTGATGTTCTTATAGCTTATTCCTTTTACAAATGTTAAAAAAAATATGTTGCCCACTACACAAAGGGGTAAATTCAGAGACTGTGAGAAAACTCACTACTTTTTTAGGAGCGAAAATTGCCTTTCACTTTCTACCTTATGTTGTCTACCTTGGGGCTGATTCAGAGCCAGGTGTAAAATTAAGCAATGAAAGTTAATGGCAGTTTCTCTCCTAAGGTGAGTGAGAGCTCTGAATCAACCCCATGGTCTCACAGCTTGTGCAAGTCCACAACACGGGTATAGACCTTGACACATGCAGCATTTTTGCAGCAACAATCTAGAACAGTGTTTCTCAGTGGTATGTGCATACTGCATACCACTGGTGGTGCACAAGTTCAGGTGGTACATGGAAAGGCTTTAAAACGATCTGTACTTCAACCTCAACCTGCTGCCATTTATAATTTTATCAAGCTTCATTTGCTCCAAAAAACATGCCTGCTTTACAAGGCTACTAAACACTTTTATGCCTGTATGTTTTATGCATTTTTCAAACAAAATACAGATGGGGGTGCCCAAATCCCCAAAAAGCCCTAACCAGAGACTTAAGACTGCACATGCTAATAATATCTTATACAAAGTTTATTAAATCACTAATCATACATAACATCAAATATAAAAAGGACCATTTAAAAAACATACAAGACAGAAGACATTTACACAGTCTGCCATGAGGGGTGCTGTTGTTATATGGGGCCAGAGATATTATAATAAATCCTATATACTAATAAAAATATAAATAAAGTAGCAAGTGCTTTCAAAAAAGTGCTTCAAATCACAGTAAAGCTTCAGTATAATACAGTGCAAAACACAAGAAGTGTATATATATGAGGTAGGTGCAAAGCATATCCAAAATAATCAGTCATCTTACTTATCCAAGATATCCATAATGCTGGCCACCACACATGTGTGAACTATTTCATTTACTCGTGTGTGAACTATTTCATTTACTCGTGTGTGAACTATTTCATTTACTCCACCATTTTGTTTTCTTGCTTTGGCATGCATCCTGAGTAAAGATGGGTGAATCTGAACTGTAATGCTCAGGTTCGCACCAAACTTTTAGACTTCTTTGAATGAAGGTCTGGTTTAAGGTTCACAGGAAAAGTGTGTCTTTAACCACACATGACATGTGCCATGTTGGTTGTTGGTGCGCAGTACGTTTTTTTCAGCAAACTTTATTGCTCGCCAACAGAAAAAAAACACAGACGCATCCACAGGAACACACAGTGCTCGGCATAGTTTATGGACTTCATATGGTGTTCTAAAGAGGTGGGCATCCCAAACCCGGCCTTAGGTCCTTTTTAAGTTATGAACCTTACTGGGTTTTTTACTTAGTATCCTGATTAGATGAGTAAAGATTTATGATTCTCTCTCATGTGCTTGTAAATATTGCTTTCTATCTCCAAATAGCAGGGTTGATGGAGTTTCACATTCGAGCAGACCTGTGTAATAAATAACAGAACAAAATAATCCATTGAATGACCTTTTCATCATGACACATTCGTCCTAGTAACTTCATAAGTAATTAATACACACTAGTTGAAACATTATAAATGATCACACAAGAATAGTCTACGAGTGCACCTGACACCTGCAGGTCTGTTGGCCTTCACAACGCTGGGACTATTCGCTTACTAAATAGATTCAGGTGAATATGGCAAAGAATAAAATATCCCAAGATAAGACATAATTAACTAAAAGGCAATGAAAGCCTTTAGTCTAAAACAGCTAATTGCGCAATGCGCTCTAGATGGCTGATTTATTGTTATGTGGTAAAGATTTCTGTGGTTCCACCACATCACATATACATACCAGAAATATTTACCCACTAAAATGCGTGGCCTGCCCTTTAAATAAACGTAAAACAATGCATATCTAGGCAGGTTGTCAGTAATGAGCGAGACCAAAGCTGCCATCAGGATTTTTTAAGCCCCATAAAACCACCTAGATGGCTCCTTAGAAGTGTGAATACGTGATGACCCCTTGACATCCATGCCTGGATCATAATCCAAACATGCCCAACATCTAGCCTAGCAAACACATATACTGTAGGTTGTGGGGAATAGACTCTAAACAGCCTATACTGTGCCCTCATAAATATGTGATCTGGGCCTCTAATTCCAACAACAGTTTTTATCGCAGAATGGCACAGTCTGCCCTTGGCTGGGGGGTCTTCTTTAGTTCTTCATTAACCAGCCATTGACCAGCCAGGGAGCACTTTAGGGAGGGTAGGTCATAGGTTGGGTGGGAGCCAGCAAAATCCAGTGTTGATCTTTGGTCCCAATATGCCACTGGTTGTGGGTCTACCTTGGGTACTATATCGACCAGCCAGAAAACAAGAGTTAGCAGGAATATCATGTGTAGATCATGGGCTGTCCAGGAGCCGACTAGATCCTGTGTTTATTTTGTGCCCCAGTTTGCCCCTGGTTGGGGGTCTACTTTGGGTACTTCTTTGGATGTGCATATTCATGGAAGTACATTTCTTGGAAGGTGTGAAATACACTAAAAGACTGAGTTAAATCCCAAAAAGTTGTAGTTCTATACAGCTCCAAAGCTTAACCAAATGTAAAGCAGAGTTAGGTTGGTGCACAGAAGGGGCATGGGGATCCCCAAACACATATTTTGCAAATCTTGAGAAAATCCAGCATGGCCAGACCCTGCAGTGAAAAAAACTTTAAAACCTAACGTTTACTACAAGGCAGGTAGGTCCCCCAGGTTTTGATCAGTGTCTCATTATGGCTTTCATTCCATTAAAGGGTCTGTATACACAACATAAATAATTAGTCAGCAACCAGGTGATGCCTGTCCCATGTGCCTCTACTTAATTTCCTGCAACACAGGGTTAGAAGCCATAGCAGAGCTCCAAAGTTTGCCCTCCTTTCAAATTCATTCATTCAGGACCACACAAAATGTGCTCTAACTCCATCCCTTGGTGCTCTCAGTGTGAGCAAGCACAGTAAATCACAGTGGTCTTACAGTGTGTCTAGTGTTTTGTTAAATATGGTGTGAAGTGCTGAGTGCCAGACATACTGAGCTGGCACCACCTCTCGACCTCTCGCTCGTTGCAGCGCTATACTGTTGTTACAGCGCCCGATGCCGGCACTGTATCTATTGATCTATTCACTCTTTAAGCAAATTTCAAGGGATCCATCCATTTTTTACTGTAAAGTGTATATTAACTTCACATACTTAATTACCTCATTAAATGCAGAAGATGCTGCTCAGTCTTTATTTTCTGGCTGGCCATCTATTGTGGCTTTCTGTTGTCCCAAAAGCATATTTTAGGCATATTAAGGGATTGTCCAGGCAGGTTTGCTACTGTTGCATCAGGATGAGTAGAACACACCATGTCCTGTGCTTGCAGGTGGGATCTATTTGCAGGTCAATGTAACTACTTTTCTCCTCTGTATTTATTAGTGATAAACTGAAGGGAGTCTAATTCGTAAGCCATCTGGCTGGCTAGAACTCGGTATCCAGCATTCAGTACTCCCAAATGCAAAATACAATACCTCCGGCTTCCAATACCCGGAGTTAAAGAAAAAATAAGTAACCTTAACTGCATCTTCCTTCATCTGTCCCCTCTGAGCATGGTCCTCTCTGCAGACCTGCTGGATCGGGGGATTCCTTCTGGTCCAGCAGCTGACATCTTCTTAATTCCATCTACTATTACAGCCACCCTGCTGCCATCTGTAGCAAGGGGGGGCAGAGGTCCCCCTTCTCCTTTCTCAGTAACACAGATCCCGGGGGACATACAGTTGCCAGCTGCTGCACCAGGAGTAAGCCACTGACTTGGCCAATCTGCAAAAAGGACAGATAAAGGAAGGAGGAGCAAAGGTGAGTTTTTATTTAAAAACTGTATTTTAACTGTTTGTGAACTGGTAAGAGGTCCAAGGTTCCCAGTTCACATGTAGTGGTTGCCGGCATGCCACCTGCCAACACTGGAGGGTGACATGTCTTATTTGGCAACAAATGATTTGACATGCATCTTGCCATTATCCGCGATAGCGTGAACCAGGCCGAAATGGCAAAATCGGGGTCGAATCCATGTTTGGTCCTAATCCAAAGCCACCACTAGAGCTTATGAGCCCAGTAAAAAAAATTCAACCCCAAAAACACAAAGTTTGGAATTCAGCCAGAAGTTGGCGTTCGAGTTTGGTGTTTGGCCCCAGCCCTGAGCCCCTCCGCCTGTTCCTGGCGTTCCTTAAAAATGGTCTTTGGAAGGGGCCATAGAAAGATGGCTGCCATCTTTCTGAGGCCCCATCCAGAACCCATTTGTAAGGAACACTGATCGCATATTGCGGGGCTCAGGTGAGTTACAACAGGCTTCCTGCTGCACACTCTCTAATTTCTATGTTGTATTTGTTTGTTGTTTGTACAATATTTTTGGGAAATGCCTTTACATTGATTTGACACATTTTATCCATGTGTAACTGCACTTTTGCACTTTTGAGATATGTCTTAGATGTCTGTTTCTTAACTCTTATTACTATGATATTTTATATGTTCCTAATGACTGTAGATATTGTGTGATTGATGATCCCATCTTTTCCGTTCCACCGCATACTAATGTGTATTCTTGTTAATACTGACTATAATCCTGGGGTGGTAGTAAGACTTAAGATCTTAACACACGACTGTCATTACCAATATATGATGGTTGAAAATATACTAAATGGGCTTTACTCAAGGGTGGCACATGCTAAATGAACTATATCTGATCATGGCTCATCAGGTTATCTGCAATATTGAGTAGATTGTATTGAAGTTGTAAGTAGGGATGAGCGGAATTTGCCTCTATTCAGCTTTGGTGCAGTTCTGCTGGATAGTTTTTAATATTCTGGCTCTGCATCACTAGAATCCTAACCCCATTAAAGTCTATGGGTAGAAAATTCAGTAAGTAAAGTAAAGTAGCCAAATGCCCCAAACTATATGATGGTATGACCCCAAAATTTGGGCCCATTGTTCTAAACATCAGAGGTCCCCTTGCTCAAATAATGTATTTTTGAAATAGGAAAAATAATCTCCTTTTAAAGGGACATTCTTGGCAAAGGGTTAATGTAGTCTGCTTTCTGCTTTCTTCACGCTGGTTCCGAGGAGCTGAAACTTTCATTGAGCCTGCTTTACATTTTTTAACAAACTCAAGTGAACTCTTTTCCTTGTGCTGGGTTTCCTTCTAGGTTAAGTCATCCTTGTTCTGTACAGGGGGCCATGTAGTTTTAGATTTAGCTTGTTTTTGTATTTTGTTTATTGATATTTTAGGAAAATGTGGTTTGTATTCTGTTTTTTGTATTCATATGTTAGGGAAAGTGCAACCAGTTAATTTCTCAAGGGTTTGCGTCCAGAAAACTTCACCCACTACAACAAGCCTGGTATTCCTAGAAAGCTGGAGGTGTGTACCTTGCGAGAATATATAGTTTGTGGGAGGGTACCTGAAAGGTAAAGAGTTGTTTTTCTTCAAAAACTGCAAGGTGCACATAGTAGTTGTATTGTATTGTATGTTTATTAGAACATTTCCTAAAGCGCTGTTTCAGTTTGTAGTGTGTCCTGGGCAAGGGGATGGGACCTTTAGATACAATATGGATTTCTTGACAAACTCACATTTGCAATTTAAAATAGAAGCTACAATTGTAATAGTACATAGTATTTAGTAATTTTTCCACATATTTTACCCCTAAAATATTGAGAAAGCACTGAAAAAATTACAAGACATTTCATGTTAAAGCCCGAACTCCACTGAAATTTTTTTCCGGGGAAATCCCTGGAAATTCCAGCAAAAATCACAGTTAAACATGTATAGTACGAATTGGTGAAAACTACTCTGGCAACAGACTATTGACAACATCTCTAGGTAGGCTGGCAGTGAAAGGGTTAACCCAATTTTTGTACACCATTTTGTAATTGTAGAGGGCTTTTTACATCTTTTTTTTATTTTCTATACTCCCCATCAGAGCAGTGCCTATGTTGTGCCATGATGTGTCTCTTCCTTACCCCTCCCTGTAACTGAGGTCAATTACCCTAATCCCTGTCCCATATGTGAAAAACAGGATGGCTAAGATAAAGATGCCCCCTGATACACATTGGCCTTGGAACTCAGGGTGATCCCTGCTCCACATTTTCAATGCCTAAAAAGATTCTAATGTGCACGGAAAAATGTTGAGGCAGAAAATATTCATATTGTGAATCCATAATGCTTCTTTCTAAGCATGCTCAGAAAATTTAAAAACAATCCCTATTTACAGTCTTAAAAGTTGAACAAAAGCCAGTAGCAGCCAGTCTGGAATCTAAAAGATTCCAGGGCATGCCACTGGCTTTCCCCGGGGGCATCTCGGGGAAACCCCCCAAGGCCCTGATAAACACTCACCTTTCCCTGGTCCAACGACGCATGTTCCAATGACGTGATTTATCAAATGGCTCTGATTGTTGACAGTGGGGAGGCGTTGTGCAAGAGCTTCCATCCCAGGATCATAGGCAGGGCTTGACAGGTAGGATTGATAATCAATTATTGTATGTTATTGTGATCTGTTAGCAGAAGAATTATTGTTCTCTCCCCCCACCTACACCTTTCTTTATATGTGTGTTGTGTAGGTATTTACATGTATTTTAAAGGTTTTTATTGTGTCGTGTATCATATGTAGTTGTGGAATTAAGATTGAATTCTTTTATGTCGGTTGTGCCTCCCTTGGATTCATGGTTGGTCAAAATATTTCTTTGAGTAAATTCTTATGGATTATTGGGGAGTGGCTCCCTTTTTCTGATTAGTGGGATGATGTAGGCAAGTGGTGTTTTTTCCAGCCATTCAGATAGGCTCCCCATTCATCCCAATCAGAGCCGCTTGCCGAATTACATCATCACAGCAAGCGGCTCTGATGGGACGGGAGCCCTCACATGAGCTGATGGACTGGGGCGTAGATAAGCAGATCGGGCGATTTAAGGGGTTTCACACAACTGAACGAAACCGGGAGAGTAACCACTTGCCCTGCAAAGGGGCCCTCCACCAACATTTGCATTATGGTCTGGTCCAGAAGGATTTTCAATCTTTGGTCCGACGGGCTGCGGGGCCAGCAAAAAAGCATCTAGGCAAGCCACAGGGCAGGACGGAGAGTCTAGAGCAGCAAAGCCGCCATCAGCAACACTATAGTGATAGGTACAGAGCTGTCAATTGCCAGCCGCTCACTGCACATAAGCCACCAAGCACAGTCGCTGGCAGCTCAATGCTAGGAACTGTTCTGCTGGACCAGCTGGGCAACTACACTACCCCCCACCCAGAATGGCAAAGCAAAAGTTCCCGAGCAGCAAACACCTGCACAAGGGTGGCACAAGGGACTGGATCTGACGTTCAAGTCAGTAGGTGTGTGCCAGACAACCACCAATCAGCTACTTGGCTGGCCTATTTTTTTTAAAGGAAAATACTGTATCTGGTGCACCAGAAGTTGTGCTCAGGGGCCTTCACCACACTTAATCCGGGACTGCCTACTGCTTTGCGTTGACCATGATGAATAAGAGATACAGGGTTTGAAGCTACAATATTGCACTTCTACTAGCATGTTTTTGAAAAATGATCAATTAGTGCAAATACAAAAAAAGTAGCATGCTCTTTATGCTCAAGACCCATATTAGAATACAATAAACTTGATTACTGCACATAGCATCTAACAGATCTTTTTAGGTCGCAGCCTGTCTTCCATCATTAGAGTAATCCATCAGGCATGCTAAAACAGCCTTCACTCCATCTTCCAAGATATGTTTACCAGGACAAGATGAAAGTACGGAGCATAAATATGACAGCTGTTTGGTACCCACAGGCTATTTCTATAGAGACGTGGTGCACTTCATATGGACAAGACAGTAGAGGTGATCTCGAGAGTGGCTCTATTGAGAGCTCCAAAATAATCTATTAATGTACTGTGCGCACAACTCTTGACATGCTGCGCTATTACATGCTAAATGCATTTTACTATTATGGATATAGAGCAAACATCATTACTGCATTTGAATCAACAACTATTTTAGTTCTGCCAACATTTTTTTCATTTTTAGTTCTTTTTTTTTCAGACGAACAACAAAGAACTTGTTATCCTTCAGGTCAAATTGTGTCTGTTCTAATATTTTTAAGTTACAGCAAACAAGATGTCCTTTCCTAACACATTTTTATCTTAGAAGTATTTACAGTACACAAAAAATAACTGTAGATAGGTATTTGGCTCCTGGCTTTTTTTTCGAGGTCTCATCCACTACTTTAGGTTCAAACATTCAAGGCGTTCTCTAGCCTATTAATGGATTGTCCAAGAGACTTTGAAGAGGAATAACACACAGGAATTTCACGTTCCCGTGTGTTGTTCCTCAGTGCGGTGTCTTCCTGAATTGGGATGCCCCGCTGTGCAAATTCCCCTAAGTCCCCCGATCAACTCATTTTCCAATCGCTCCCACAGCACAGGCTCGGGCTGTAAGCAAGCGCGCAGATTGGCTGAGCATCCCACTCAGCCAACCAGTGTACTTGCTGTCACTTGGCTCCCTTCGGCGCCGATGATGGCTAAGCCGCCAGGTCGAGTAGGCGCCCGAGCAGCGCCCAAAGGGAGCCGAGTGCACCTCCACCCGCCTCCCCAACCCTTATAGCCGAGACGTACCCATACCAATCATTCAAAAATGTCAGACGCGGGTGCCCGCATTGCTAGAGGTGTGCAGGGATGCATCCGCAGCACAGAGACGCGATGAGGGCTTGGGAGAAGGTGAGTGGATCTTGGCATCTCGGGTGGTTCACACTGTGGGACATCCCAATTCGTAAAGCCCTAAGGACAGGAACTCGGATGGCCCAGGAGTCTTTTAGAGTCTTTAAAGCAAAACAAAACTTGTGATTCTGACTATCCCAGGGCTGGCCCGCTGTGTGAAACCAAACAGATTACCTATACAAACTTAACTTACCCCTGTCACATGGCATATGCACTGGCACTGGTATATCTCGTCCAATCAGTGGCGTAAGGTGTGCAACTTTTGGCAATGCTGCTCTGTTTAGACCAGAGCTCAGAAATTGTGAGAGAGAGCTGACGAATCCCCAGTGCCCTTTAGTATGGGGTGCGCTCCCACCTCCAGACTATCTGGATGGACAGGCAGAGGTGCTGTGGATGTGGTTGCTGCTGTTTACAACAGCATGGTAGACGCCAGCAAAGGCCAGTTTTGCGGGTAGTCCCGGGGATTTCACACAGTGGGGCATCCAAAATTGGGATGCCAGTTGGAAGACCAGTGACTGGTTCTGGAGTTTTTTAGACTCCTGGGCCGTTAGTCTGGGGTTTTGTTCCATTTTAGTTTATTGTGCTTGATTATTGCTTTATAGAGGAGGTGTTTGCTAATGGTTATCATTTAAAGACACCTAAGTAATAATTTTGTGTATATTTTACTTTCTTCATCCATTTTTCTATGTTAAGCGGCACATACATTCTGGATACTTAATTCTTCTAACTCCTCCTCACCTATCTACATAGTCTTAGCCAGTTATGAAGTGCAATACAATATGGTTTTTCAGTAGCAAGTAGAATCAGTAGAAATAATTTAATTTTTTTTGTTTTGTCCTTAGTTTGCATGCACCATAAAATACTTTTTCAAGAAAGCATCTTCTGCTTTGTACCTTTAAAGAGGACTAACCACCCCCTATAAGACTCTTGGAGTGGTGGTCTCCTTTTTCACTGTGTGAAACCCTGGAGTTTCTGACCCACTGACTTTTTCCCCAAGAACATGTGCTCTGCTATAGCATTTCTGCTATACCTTTAAACTGGGACGCATACCCGTTGCATGCATTTCTGAATGATGGACACGGACACTACCACAGCAAATGGAGAAAAGGCCGTCAGCATTCTCTCTGGTCAAATTTTCTATCTGCTCTAAATTCGCAGGATCTGAATGAAATGCGCACCTCTGATTGGCTGAGAAGCCTTGCATGTGCCATGAAAACAAAGAGAAGGTGAGTGTAAAGGTGATCCCAGGGGATACAAACCCCCAGACAGGACCTCTTTATAAAGGAGGCGTTCTGATCTAATTATTTTCTATACGGCATATTATGAGTCTCTTGCTAAAGTGGCTTTTCTGTTCTGGCACTTCCAAATCTCCCTCCCCATAAAGCCATCTATCTCTGGCCTTGTGATGATGAGAGGTAATACCCCAAAATACATCTACAGTCATCTCTGGGAGCTTTTTCCCAAGATGTAAAGAGACTGGCCCAGCCTACTACAAAGGATCATGGGAGAAATTCTGTTATGTTTAGTTTGTATGAACAATGTAAATATTTTTTGTTTTAAATAAGCATTCAATGTACTATCAATGTTCAATGTACTATTAGTTATAAGGATTCAAGCATTGCATCAGCAAGTATATTTTGGTTAAGATCTAATGTATCGAAATTCCTGGTGGGCCACACTGGTTTGGAGCTGAATGGGCCTCACACAGACCCTTTGCTAGAGTGTACTCAATCCTTTTCTAACCCTACTAAGCTCCTTGCATCCCAAGTCTTGCTCCAACACCCCTAACCTGACCTCATTGTACTCATGTATTGCTCCTGCCATGCTATACTCACTCCTGCCACAGTATCTGCTCCTACAGTGCGAAAGCTTCCATATCATCGGTCTCCCTCAACCCTTCCCCCTTTGTTTGGGCCCATACTAAAGCTTCAATACCATATCTTTAAGAAGGACCATTTCCAGCCTGGTCCATGATCTCTTCCTTTAGTGCTCTGGCCTCAGCTGATGAGTGCACTCTTTGACCAGCTGGCAAGCCCCCTGGGGGTGGGGCTCAAGAGCTAATTGGCTGGCCGGGGCTATATATGTCCCAGGCTGATTTTGGCACAATTCCAATGGCACTCAAAGTTCCATAGAAGATGCTTTTTTCCAACAATATGTAGGGAAGAGATAGATCATTAAATCAAATTCCACAACGGGATTACTGGCTGTTAATATGTCATTAAAGGATGATGTCACTCTTTGAAGGACGGAACATGCATCAGCTTGAAGAGGGATTTTACCTAGTATAAATAGAAGATGACTGTTATAAAAAGATCTAAACCAGCATATGTTTGGAGACTCAGCTCATTGTGGTGTCAGGGGATTGGATCTTTGATAAACAGGTACAGTATGATGAGTGTGTCAATCCAGGAAAGCTGTCAGGATGGGAATACCGAGGCGGCCCTCAATCTTCAGGCAGTTCCTTGATCTACGAATCATGACCTGTGAGGCATGGGTGACTCGAGCCAAGGTGGTGAGTGGCATAAACTTGTTTTGCCTACACAATGGAAGCATAATCTAAATTTACTCCACCAGAAGAGTGGCATGTGTATGATCAGCTATACTTAGGCCATTTACTTCTAGAATAGCGGCTGGCCAGAGTACGGTACATTTAAGCGGGTATCTAGAACTTGTTGGGAGGCAAATTAATAGGCAGCAGTTCCACTGTGACTTTCATTGTTGATCTAAATCAATTCAGCAACAGAATAGGACTTTTTTATTTTCTATTTAATTTTCATCTAAAGGATAACTTTTACAAATGGCACTAAATCAATTATTTTCTCTGTGAAGGCAACAGAAAGTACATTTGATAGAATATCTATCTATCCTCTATCACGACCTCTATCACCGCAGCAGAGAGCCTCTTTATTTTCACCACCTCAGTATGATTTTTTTGTTGTCCAGTTTTTGCTTCAGATATTTATGATGGACAGAGATTAAGGATTATAGTCTCAATAGTGCATAAACAGCAAATTTAAATGCTTCACATCATTTCATGTTTTTTCTTGTTTCCCTGCTAAAGGTATAGTGAGGATGCGTCGCTGCTTGCGCAAGCGCCTTTGGACCAGGAAGGAAGGTGAGTTTTCGGGCGACCTGGGGGATTTCACAAAGCGGGACATCCCCAATCAGGGTGCCCCGGGAGGAGCAAGTATGGGTTTTGGTCCTCTTTAAGAAACCAAAAACAGGCTGCGCCAATGCGTCCGCCAGCTAGCATACAAATTAACACTAGCGCCCAAAAGGTCACAGCACTGGGGCCCTGGTTGAAGCAGCACCAGCTGAAAGTGGCACTGTAGGTCAAGATCCCATAGACCACAATGGGCACAACTGTATTTTAGTGTTTAATGTTACACACAATTTTTGTACAGAAGTTACATTGTTAATAATGGAAATGCAGGACTTAGATGTCACCAAATCATTTTTAATGGCTTATTTTGCAACCCAACCCTGTAAAGTTTGTCCCCTTTGAACCCAGCAGTGACATCTTGTAACTGTAATGATAACCAGCGCCCAAAAAATACAGCACCAATCATTTCAGGGTGGAAAAAAAATGAAAAAAGACACAAAAATTGAGCCATTTTAGTCCAAAGTGCAGTGCCAGAAAAGACAAAGATGCCAAAACCGTCGCTATAGCCTCCAGAAAGATGCTAAACGGCGCACATCACAGATAAGGCCTAGAATCTCTCAAGAAGGTCACAACAGTAGAGGTGATCTCTAGTGCCGATCAGTTGTCAGCTTGTCGATAAAACTGATTTAACATTAAAAATGAAAAACAATGTATTGCATTCAAATGGCTTTATTCAATTTGTTGATACAGTGATGGACCTTTTAGTGATGACCTTTTAAATTACTTTTATTTAGTTACATCTTTGTAGGTATAAGACTGACTGACGCAACTTCCAGTTAATAAGTAAAAGGATCTTACCACTACACTGTCATTAATAATGATTTATGGTTGCACATACTAAAGTAATTACATCAGGAGCTCCACATGCTAAATGGATTATACCCAGTCTGGAATCACAATAAACATATAAATCTGTAGTACATGTTACATAGTATATGGAAATTGGTGAACCATACAGAATTTTCTTTATAAAACTGACATAAATGATTTTCAGACAGGTCTTAAAGTATATAAAGAGAACCAAATCAAACAACAGAGTAAAAATATTTAGACTTGGTCATTTAGTTATTAAACCGTACCAACGCCCATTTTTTATTTAACAAGTGTTGGTCCCGCAGACAGCTAATAAAAATAAGCTCGGGGGGGCATCCAGAATGCTTGAGTCCCCCCTGAACATTACACGATTGGCTGGTGGCTGGTCACTGGGGTGTTGTTCCAGTGGCCGGCACTGAGGACGCAACCATGGCCCACGTGCGTGCCAGCGGCCAATCGCGGGACTCGTTTCCCAGTGCTGGCTCGTAGTGAAGGTGAGAATTACGGGAATTCTGAGAGGTTTTGTGCGGGGGGGGGGGGGGGAGGCTCCAGCATTCTGGATGCCCCCCCCCCCGAAGCTTGTTTTGATTAGCTGCCTGTGGGACCAACACTCGTTAAAGTAAAAATGAGTGATGGTCCAGTTTGAAGGAAACTGATGCAATATCACATATGTCTGAGTAGCAGTATGTGAACCTTTACATTTAGTATCTGGTTTCTCTCTCTTGCGCAGCAATAACTGCATCAAAACCTTTCTGGTAATCTGTGAATAATCCTGCGCATGGGCTTGAAGGAATTGTAGTCCATTCAGCCATACAACAAAAACTGTTTTGATTCTGTTATGTTTTCTAAACTGCTCACTTCACAACATTCATATTGGATTAGGGTCAATAATTTGACTTGACCACTCCAAAACCTATATTTTTTATTTTTTACTTACTCTCTGGTGTCTGCTTATGGTTGTTGTCTAGTTGCTCCAGCATAAATGGTTGGAAAATAAACAATAAGTGAATTTACATTTTCCAGGGATACACATAAATCTATAGGACACAAAATAAGAGCTCACTACTCATACCCCTCGATTCAAAGAGCAAAAGTTAATTGATTTCGGATCGGGAATCGTAAGTTTGGGATGGGTGTTAGTCATTTTTTCCTGTTTTTTTGGCCATTTCCGACTCGCACGAGCCTACGTACGAATGCGTATATGCTCTTACGATCATCGGAAGTTCGTTCCTAAATTTTAGGATCAAAACGTAAAACTTAGGATCAAATCCTAAAACTTAGGATCAAAACGTAAAACTTAGGATAATCGGATGTGTTTAGGTGTGATTCAGAGAACAGTTTTCAAACCTCTAAATACGTTTTAAAAGAAAGCCACTGCCGACACCTTTTAGCAGTCGGATTGCTGTTCTTGAACAGGTTTTTTGGCTATGTGGAGGAGTCTGCGCGTCTTGAGCTCCAATGAACTGCATGTATCAGCATGGCCGAGGCCATAAATTGTATGGCAATGCATACCTGATTCATGTATGCCTTATAAAAGCATTTTAATGTGGACCTTAATTAGTCCTTTGCATGTAAACCTTTATTTTGCAATATATTTGCGTTAATTAAAGAAACTTATGTCCTTTGTTATTTATTTTTAAATTGATGTACTAGAATAATATTTTTAGATTGCATTTATTGGTGTAGTTGTTTACCTTTGCTTTGTTTAATTATTTAAGCACATCTTTGGTCAGATGCATCACACTTACTGAGGAGAGGAGAGCGGGATAAAGTGCAGGATGTGGGTTACTGCTGTATTTTGCACAGACACAGCAGAGCTGGGGGCACGGAAAGGTCAGAAATCAAAGAATGCAGAGCAACACAGTCACAAGGCTCTTTCTGTTTGCAGGCTGCCCGAGAATACCTGAGCCGCCATCTTGGCTGTTTCTAGGCTCATAACATGCTGAAGTTGCTGGGTGTTTTTTAATTTTTGAGAGCAAATCTGTATGTAGAGGGTGTGGGTAACCACACCCAAAAATTTTAAGTTGTACCATTTGAAGCCAAAATATTAAAATTAAATCCACAAGTAAAAAATGCAAGTTAACTAAAAATTAAACAAAGTAAGATTTACTTATGCAAATGCATTCATTAATGGTTGGTTACTACAAAATGAATGAAATAAAGAAAAATAAAAGACCAAATATTTAGAATGCACTTTAATGAGGTAAGTTTGTAGTGCGCAGCCGCAAGATCAGAAGGATTTACGTCCAGACAAAAAAGGAAAAAGGGCAAAACCAATGTTGCAACCTGAGAAATGAAACGGAAAATTCAGGATGGAAACTGACATAGGTCTGATTCCCGAACTGCCATACGAACGGACGTACATTTTAGGATAGAAACGTATTTGCTTATAGAATCACTCGCAAGTTCATACGAGCGCACGAGCGTACGGGAAAAATAGGATGATCGGCACCAAAATCAAAGCTGTTACATGTTTCTTTGAATCGACCCTACAGTCTACAACTCATGGTCCTTAACTGTCCACGGCAGAAAAAAAATGATACAAGGTCCTGCCGGCAGTCCAATAAAAGCCTATGTTTATTGTAACAAACATTTTATGATTGTAACATCATAAAATGGAATATTGTACACCCTCAACAGGGTAAAACATGTAATGCCTTTCTTGTGGGACACCAATAGGACTTTCTGCCAGTGGTGGTGCATACATGTTCTTAGTCGGTGGAGCGATTTGTCTGGTTAGTTCTGATTAGGAACGTGACTCCACATACTAAATAGATACATGACCCCCAGTGGTCTGTGTGACCCACCAAGCAGCTTCCGAGAAACCAAAGTCTTTGGGTCCCTAGGGGAGTACTATTGCAAAGCTGAAATGTAAAGACTTTTCTGGTGGGTCTTATTTATACATCTTAAACATAATTCTATCCTAAGATAAAGAGAACATATTCACAAAAGAGCAGATTGCATACTGTAGGTGGACCATGTGGCCTCCTTCTGCAGTCAACGTTCTATGTTTCTATGTCTAACGCACATCCCTTTGAGATTACGACTTCCACTACCATGGAATGAGGTTTTATGCTGGTGTTCCCTGACCCTATCCTTGAAAGCCACCAACAGGTCATGTTTTGTGGATCTCCACCTATCTGGCTCTATAGCTCTGTCTGAGCACTAATTACTTAATCTGTGAGTCTTTATGAATTTCTGCAAAACACAACCTGCTGGTGGCTCTCGAGTTTTAACATAACATTTAAACTATAAACTATAAAAGCTCTATTTTGATCTCATCATTGTTCCAAAAGCTTCTGGTTTGTTCAGGGAAATGCAAAATGGGATCTGTTCTTTTTGGACAGCAACGTGTTCCTCTTTGCAATTCTGGCATCCACACAATTGCTGTTCAATGTCCTAATGGTGGATTTATGAAAATTAACATTGACTAATGCAAGCATGGCCCTTTGTTTCTTAGAGGGTACTTTGTGATCTTGCAGACTAATTTACACCTTGATCTTGGTATGATCATTATTGGCTGACCACCCCTGGAAAGTGTAATAATAGTCTTAAATTTCCTTCATTTGATAGGCATCCAAACACTTTAATAATAATATTTAACCTTTGCGGAACATGTTAAGGAATGTGAGCAACACTTCATCTAAGGTCCTCAAAAATCTTATATGTTCATAAAATAATTCATTTCCACAAACGTGTGTGAGGAGCAGACTTCAATAGATCCCTATTCTTTAAGTAAAACAGGTCGCTTGCTCCTGAAAACACCTTCAAATTTTTATCCTAAAGGTTCAGACACATTTGCCACTAACAGACATGTGTTCATTTTCCTCAATAATTGGCCAAGTCTGTATTTTTGACACATTTGTTTGTTTCAGTTCTTTCTATCTATTAGGCGAATGCAAAACAAATAAACAAAAAAAGAAGTAAAAAAAAGGTATACTTACATGAGTCTTGTGCTCGCACTTCAGCTAACAGGAGGAAAGAAAAGCAGTGGGTGAATGGGCACGATAAATGATCCCTGCTCGATGTCCCCTCTCTGGCAGCTGGCTGACATCCAAGAGGCAGCGGTGGCACCGGAAACCAGAGCAGGGACAGTGGACAGCGCCCATTTACCATCCATTTACCCTGCGGCACGCTGTGCACCACCACTGTCTCTCAGGTTGGGGGGCACTGACACAAACACTCGGGAGTCAGCGTGCGCCGACTTGAGAAACAGTGTCGGTGCTGGAAGCCAGAGCAGAGACAGCAGACAGCGTTTATTTACCCTGCACACAGCGACCCAAGAAGTAGCGGAGTCTGACAAAATAGGCGGAGTTCATTTACGCTGTCCGTCCGCCCACTGCTCCTCCATCAGCTGACCTCCCGATGGCCACAGCCTAGGTGCAAGGCTCATGTAAGTATACCTTTTTTCCGGGGGGTAGGGGTAATTGGGAGGGGGGAATGCCACACTGAATAAGGGGATGGGGGGATGCCACACTGCTTATATGGGTATTGGGATGGGGGGAATGCCACACTGCACATATGGGGAATGTGATGGTAGATGCCACACTGCCTATGGGCAATGGTAGGGGGGATACCACACCGCCCATGGGGAATGGAATGGAGGAATTCCACACTGCCTATGGGAATGGGATGAGGGAATGCCACACTGAATAAGGGGATGGGGGGATGCCACACTGCTCACATGGGGAATGTGATGGGGGATGCCACACTGCCTATGGGCAATGATAGGGGGGATACCACACCACCCATCGAGAATGGAATGGAGGAATTCAACACTGCCTATGGGAATGGGATGAGGGATTGCCACACTGAATAAGGGGATGGGGAGATTCCACACTGCTTATATGGGGAATGGGAGGGGGATACCACACTGCTCATATGGGGAATGTGATGGGGGATGCCACACTGCCTATGGGCAATGGTAGGGGGGATACCACACCGCCCATGGAGAATGGAATGGAGGAATTCCACACTGCCTATGGAGTGGGATGAGGGAATGCCACACTGCCCATGGAGAATGGAATGGAGAAATTCCACACTGCCTATGGAGTGGGATGAGGGAATGCCACACTGTCCATGGAGAATGGGGTGGGCGGAATGCCACACTGCCTGTAATGGGGTGTTTTGGCACAACATTTGGTTTAGAATATTTTTTTTTCTTATTTTCCTCCTCCAAATACTAGGTTCATCTTATGATCATGTGCATCTTATAGGGGGAAAAACACAGTACTTTAGCACCTGTATGAAAAATGGTGTAAAATATAACTTTATGTCAAATGCATGCAGAGATATATAAAATCATATACAGATTATATATTAAATTATACCACTATACCTAGTACACCACTTTTGGCTTTTACTTAATTTGTCCTTTCAGATAGAATTTAAACGACTTCCCCTTACCATGTTATAGCTATCAGGTCTAAACCAATCAATGCAAGCGATAATGTAGCTGTAAGTAACATTGTAGCATGCAGAAATATGGTGTAGCATTACACTCAGTCAGCGGGGTTGAAAGTATGTTAAAGTGTTAATACAGTAGGTCATGTTTTCAAGAGCTTTTAAGGGTCTTCTTTAAGAATTATTAAAATGATAACATGCTTTTCCATCCTCTTGGGCATCCACATGTACTAATGATGTGATTAATTACCATTTATGAATTGCATATGGCTTTTGTCTGCTGAAAATGAAAGCCTGTGTACACACATGAAGCCTGAGTAGGAATATATTAGGATGTGTTTAATGCTTTGCTTATACATCTGTATCTCAGCCATGGAAGATAATGCTGCAGTTTAAGTTCACTGGGGACTGTTACACTGGGAGAAAACTCTCCCATAAGGCTAGACCAAACATTTCGATTTTGTCATTAACAAGAGTAATGAGATTCCACAATGTAGTGGATGACGCATTTAATTACATTAATTTTTGGATGTGAATTTTTAATAACTGCACTAATAGGCTTTGGTTTATTTTTTTTATTAAAATGACCAAAGCTGAAACCTGACCGGTTTTCAGCCTGTAAAAGGGACACTATAGTCAAGTCATCACTTTCTCATTCATGTTTTTCAACCATTCCTCTGACCCTCGGCAGCTTGTCATGTGACCACCAGCAGCCGTTCAGGTTTGATGTGCAGGTCCACTCAAGAGACCCAATTTATTACTGGCAAGCCATAAAATTATTGAGGAAGTTAACTGACTTGAGTGTAGTACCGCTTTGAATAAATCTATACCTAGTTAAGCGTTGAGGGAAAGCATGTTCCCTAGCATTGCAGTGAGATGGCAATTCCTATTCCCTTTAGGTACTGGTAAGGATATGGACAAATGTCTGGTTCCTCACTTGAGAAAGATCTGTGGGGAACAGGTACATTATTTCCTTACTGTAGGGCAGTGGGAGGGGAAGCAAACCTACACCCTTACTGAGACAAACTTTTCAGTGAGAGGACAGGTTTATTTTTGTCTCAGAATTTGTATTAGGCTTTTAAAATATATCCATTCTAAAAATATCGCTTTGACACTGTTGTTATATCTTCTAGACATACTGTAAGTCCATGGGTCTTAAAAATATTAATTTGAATTTGGCCAGCCTATAGATCCTCAGTAGTGACCTCATTACAGACATTAAGGTCATTTTCTAATAAGAAGATGAACAACTTTCTGGTTTCTGAGAAATACCTGTGGGGAATAGGGAAACAAATGGTCCATGTCCATTAACAAATACATTAATTGTTTATCAAGATTTACAAATACATTTCAGTGCAACGTTCCATAGAGTTCCATAAAGTAAGTAAACGTTCCATAAAGTAAGAACCTAAGAAAGAAAAAGTCATTTACTAGCAAAAAAATCCCCAAAACTCTACTTAATGAGAATTTTATCTGGAGGGTTACTGCCCCTTACATTGTGCTGCCATAGACACAGGCCCTTGAGCATCTTATAGGAAACATATCATAAGATACTGGTACACTCTCTGCCTGAGGAAAGGTTTACAACTGGAATGCAACAACCACTACAACCACTGCATCTCTGTTTCCAAAAAAGTGACGTTGGCTTTCATTAATTCAGTGTCCCCCTTACAAGGTCAATTCCTCCAAATAGAACTGTACCCCTAAGTCTTTTATTTGGGCTAAGGAACAAGTAATAATCAGGGGGGCGGGGGGGCATTTGATTGGTGGATGTGGGACAAAAACTTTTATTCCTATCTTAATTTAATAAATTGGATGCCATTGGTTTTATGTGCTGAGAATCTTTTGCTCAGTGAAATCTCTAGCAGAGTAACCTTATAAAGTCTAAAATGAAATTGCGCAGTTAACGCATCTTCCTTTCTGGGTCTAAAAAGGAGAACAATATATTTGCGATAAGTGACCTTTTATAAAATGGATTCACATCTCTGTCCTTATTCTCAGCAATGTGTTGCTATTTATGTACCTTGTTGGCCAGATCTGTGAATTCTCTCGTTTGCTTGTATCTAATTTTACGTGAAAATACTTTTGTGACATTTACACTTACTGGAAGTGTTGCTTTATTCCTCTGACTTCTTTCGTATGTGTTAACAGCTCTGACATGTTTCAATTGAGCTAAAACTATTTTATCTATCGTAAAAATAAATAAACCTCTATTATTTAGGCAAAAGGAGAATACCCAACATTTTTCCAATGGGCTATCCAAGGAAACATACAACAAAAGCTCAGCAGAAGACATTTTGTACAGCTTGATGATAGGGACAGTGGGGGAGAAAATATAGGTAGGGATGAGCGAAGTTGGGGTCAGGCGAGTCTGGACGAACATTAAATAAATGTTCTGGTTTGGGGACCCAAACCCATTTCCCTTTAAAATCAATGGAAACCTAAACTTTGGGGAGTGGCTGTGGTGGAGGGTGCAGAGTGTGCAGCAGAAGTGCGCTGCTGTGACTTACCTTCTCCCGCGATCCTCTTCTGCCAGGGACAGTGGCAGCAGCCTTTGAATCTGGCCCCATCTGAAGAGCATCAGAGACAGAGTTACAGCACTGAAGTTACAGCAGCTTCCTTCTGCTGCTACAACAGGTGACGCGAGTTGATGGGCTGCTCATCAACCAGCTTTTCCGTGTTCGGGCAGGATGCTGAACTCGAGCACGTACTTCTGGCTCGAGTTCACCCATCTCTAAATATGGGTTCTACAAGCAAACGACCAAAGAAGATAAAAATAACACCAAACTTACATAGTTAATATGGTTAAAAAAGGGACGTGATGGGTGAAACCGAACCATAAAGTTTAGGTTCATACCGAACATTTTACGAGTTGGGGTTGGCCGAACTTGCCGAAACCGAACATTGGGGGGTTCGCTCATCCATACAGATAACAGCTAAAGAAATAAAAATGAATACTTTTTAAAAGCAATCAATTGTTGATGCTGTAACAAGCTGCTGTTGGAGGCTGTTCTACAGATGTATAGTTCTTATGGTAAAAAAGTATGCAGACTGAATCTTTTTTCTCCAGATGTGAGTGTCTTTTGAGAGCATTTTACAAGAAGTAGCTTTACTCCATATTTTGTATTGTTTCAGAACTAAACAAATGTATTTCCCGTAATCTTACTTCATATCTAGGATCCTTCAATTCTCAGTTTAGTGGCTCTCCTCTGCACTCCAGAACTGACCGCATATTCTAGATGAATGCTTGCAAAGAGGCAATAATAAATGTCCCTATGCCATCCTTCCATGCCGTCCTTGCATGATAATGCATGATAATATCTTGGTGGCCTTAGAAGCAGCTGCTTGGCATTGCATGCTGTTATTTAGCCTGTGGTCTACCAGCACACCCCGATCCTTCTCACCTAATGACTCTCTAATGACCAGCTTTACTTCACCTGGGGACAAAGTATGTGGACTGCAGATTATTTGCAGGTTTGTCAAAGCTTGTACAGACGAAACTGAGCAGTTGCTCTTAATAGAGAACCCACTTTGTTCTTCGTATTACTAGTTATTGATTTATTGGGGTGGTTCCTGTAGTGTTACATATACCCCAAGACAATTAAAATAATGTCTTTTAATATTTTTGGTTACAGTAAATCCTTAACTTTCATTGGTATTTTTACTTACTAGCTTTCTAATGATGAAAATATTAATAATAATAATAATAATAATAATAATAATATAATTAAATAATAAAATATGTTTATAAAAATTAATTCACTGTGTTTCTTCCCATATTTTCTTATTTCTCATATAAGTTGTATCTGTTCCCTCTACTGGCATCCTGACTTGCTAAATTGAATGCATAATCTCAAAGACCAGACTTCCTAAACCCAGAGGCTTGAAGGCACTCGGTGCTGGCATGAGTTCCAGTAGTATTGCTCACTTGCACAGCGCTACAGGCAGACTCTGCTAATATTGCTCAAGTGGTGGAATAATTAGATGAAACAAATAAAGAATGCTCATTTAGAAAAGTTTTCTGTGCAAACCTTGCCAGCAAAATGGCAAACAGGAATAGGTTGAAAATGTATTTTGAAAAATGTAATACAAATTATTTTGTCCCCCTTTTTTATCTTAATTCTAGAGTTTTTTTTAAATTAAAAGGCAACTGTAGACACAAATGAAAATCCTGTATTTTATCCCCCCGCCCTATCTCTAAGCGTCCCCTATAGTTATTTTTTCTAATTTATTTATTTAGCTGTTTTAGTTATTGCTCCCCCAAGCGGCCACTTGTATGTTAAAATGGACCAAATTCCATAAAATCCCCACCTCTTCCCCTCCCCTCCCTTGGGACAGCCTAATCTGGGAGTCCCAACAGTGTGCAACCGTTGGGTCCCTGTTTACTGTTCTTAGTTAAAAATAATAATGTCTTTATATCGCCATTGTATGCTTGCGCATACAAAGGACTATGTGCTCCACATTTATCCCATCTGCGCAGTGAGAACACACATAAGCGAACCACATCAGTGAGTGCACATACATACCCGATGCAATAGACTGCCCTGTCCATGGCACACGGGATTCGAACCTGCAACCCTCCAGTTATAAATTCTGTCCCTAACCACATGGTACGCACACCCCCATGGTCAGGGTGGCATTCCCCCCACCCCTTTCCCTATATTCAATGTCCCATTTTCCCCCATCTAATAGGCAGTTTGTCATTTTCTCTTCCCATTTCCTATAGGCAGTGTGGCATTTCCCCATCCCATTTCCCATAAACAGTATGGCATCCCCCACCCATTTTCCAAAGGCAGTGTGGTATTCTCCCCTCCCATTCCCATAGGCAGTGTGGCAACCCTCCCATCCCATTCCCCATATAGGCAGTGTGGCATCCCACTCCTATTCCCATAAGCAGTGTGACATTACTCCCTCCCATTCCCATAGGCAGTGTGGTATTCTCCCCTCCCATTCCCATAGGCAGTGTGGCAACCCTCCCATCCCATTCCCCATATAGGCAGTGTGGCAAACTTCCCACCCCATTCTTAATATAGGCAGTGTTGCATCCCCCTCCCATTCCCCATATAGGCAGTGTGGCATTCTCCCCTCCCATTCCCATAGGCAGTGTGGCATCCCCCCTCCCATTCCACATAGGCAGTGTGGCATTTTCCCCTCCCATTCCCATAGACAGTGTGGCATCCCCCTCCCATTCCCATAAGCAGTGTGACATTACTCCCTCCCATTCCCATAGGCAGTGTGGTATTTTCCCCTCCCATTCCCATAGGCAGTGTGGCAACCCTCCCATACCATTCCTGATATAGGCAGTGTGACATTTCTCCCCATCCCCTTATTCGGTGTGGCATTCCCCCCTCCTATCCCAACCCCCACCTAAAAAACATAAAGCCCTGTCCCTACTCTGGCTTCTGGAACTGCCACTGCCTCTCGGGTGCCAGCATTCATTTACCCTGCCCGCCCGCTCATTGTTCGACTGGCCTGATGGCCACGGAGCAGGCACGAGACTCATGTAAGTATACTTTTTTTTTTTCAATATTCACCCAATAAGCTGCAATGACGTCCCCCAGAGGGAGGGAAATAATGCGTTTTGAAGGGCGAAAAATATGTTATCTCATTTGTAAAAATGCCCCATCGGAAGTACAGCTGAATTTTTTGGGAAAAAAACAACAAAAAGTATTGCACCTGGTAAAATAAAAAAATCTCAGCAAGATGCAGGTTGCAATTCACACCATAAGGCACACCAAAGTGCACCATGCTGCACTAAATAAATAGCTATGGTGTTACAGACAGCTGTATATTGGTCACCATTTTTTGTTAATAGACTTGACAGGACGAGAAACATAACACAAAGGTTTGTTGTCATGTCTTTGATGTTTCCTATCCTTTGTTCATGAAAGGGATCAGGTGCAATCTTTAGATTACTAATATATCTGGAATGTCCTTACTTTCGCACCTTTCTGTTAGATAAATTGAAGGTAGCATACCAAAAGCCATCATATTTTAGGTGTCATTGGGTAGAATAAATGAATAAAATGAGATCCAAGATAAAAGTAGAATGGGCTTTGCATTTTTTTTTATCACTGTGAACTTTTCTTTAAAGGGTTATAATGGATTATATACAGTACATTGCATACATATATTTCCATAATGGTTCAGATAAGCATGTTTAATGAAGCCCTCCAGCCAAACACTGAAAGAAATAAGCAAAGTAAATACCATCTACATAATCTAAGTGTGTCAAATGCATAGCCTGATATTACTTTTTTTATACAGACATGCCTAGGAAAAGATAATTGGTTCTGTTATAATGCCCAAATATATTGAAAAACATGATATATCGGTGTGTTTTTCTTTGCCAGCATTTCTTTTATTAGTAAAGTATAAAAAGATAATGCCCCTACAAAAATGCCCCTAAATCTCTATTTTGGGGGGTTTTGTTAGAGTTTATTTTGTTGTCATGTAATTTATTGCATCAGTTGTGTACAGACTATATCTATTTATATATTTATCGTTATTTATGTACTTTGTCTTATATCTTTTATGGGGACTTCTTTGTATAGCTTTGGCTATCCTTTTTAAGAGTCATTATAACTAAAATTAGGCTACAACTTGTTTATTGGAATAAGTTCTAGTTTCCTGCAGGTGGCTTTTAATTATATGTTTGTTTGTGGGTCGATTATAGGGGTCTATTCAGAGCCAGGAGAGAAAACTCACTACTTTTTTAGAAGGGAAAAATTTTCACCTTGGGGCTGATTTAACAACCGGATGCAAATTTTCACTTGGTATCGAATCAGCCCCAAGGTAGACAATGAAAGTGAATGGCTGTTTTCTCTCCTAAAAGAGGAGTGAGTTTTCTCAACTGCCTCTGAATCAACCCCATACTCAATAAACTATTCCCCAAAAATTTGATGAATGAATATTATTTTTGATTGCGACTAATTCTTTTGAGGGGATTTGTTCTGCTCCCTATCATTGTGCATTTTGCCTTTTTGGGATAATATTGTGCCTGCACCATATAATAATATTTAATTTTTAGGTTGGTTTGTGTGATCCATTCCTTTGTGTCTTTTAATGAAAAATGTGTGGGTGGTCTACAATAATGAGGTAGAAGTGTTGAGAAGTAGGCAACAGGCAACATGATACATTGTTTTTCAGGTTGGCGAGCATTAAGGGGGTCATTTTCAAAATGCGCGGCGGCCATTCACCGTGCATTCGCTAGTTTGCTGCATCTACCAAGCTAAGAACAGCCTATTCGCAAAACGAAGGCTGTGTTTACGGTATTTAAGTCCCTTTGTCTTTGCTGGACGCTGGTGACCGGCTTTTCACTACGCCAGCTTTTAGTGGCACACCCCATAGGAATCAATGTCAATTTTCAGTGAGAATGGCTGTTTATGTGATTTTTACATCTGTCAATAATACAATGATACAATGAGAGTGAAGGTCAGATAGATAACTAGTAGGAGAAACAACTAGTAAAATTATTATTTTTTTTTTTTTTTACTTCTGTGGATGCTTCCAAATCACCCCAGGCTCTCTAGAGACCCAACGCATAAATTCTGAGATAAATTCCATGCTGTCTTAAGCTGTTAAAGAGGAACATCGGACCAAAAATAAAAAGAGGCGGACCCCCCATAGGCCCCTACTTACCTTTTGGATGCAGCCGCTGCCTGCTGTGGCAACATCCGACTGCTTCAGGGGCCCAATCGCTGTCCCCCTTAGCCATCTGTAAGTGACAACATGGCTTTAGCTGTGCTCTTTAAAGTCCCGTGCCGCCCAGCCAAGTCTTGCGGGATTTCGGGGGGCCCCATTGCATCCCATTCATGGGCACTGTGCAGGTGAAAGATCGGGGGCTGTGCGCAGTGCCCAAATTTCTTGGTTTAGCATTACATGGGTCTTTTTTTCTATGTAATTTATTACACTGTTTGTATATGAATCTTCTGATTCTAAGGCAGAGTTCACACTAGAGTGATCGCATTGTGCCTGTGGTAATTGCTATTGCAACACAATCAGGGGTGTCAAACTCATTTTCATTGAGGGCCACATCAGCATTCTGGTTGCCTTCAAAGGGCCAGTTCATAACAAACACAAAACAAAATTCACGACAAGTAAAAAAAAAAAACACCATTCAAATGTCCTCAAATTATTTTGCCCAGGACAAATGCGGAAGCAAAATGATTCTGCCCAGAATAGCCACACAATTATTTCAACCAGAAAAAGTACAAACCCACTACCATCATTTTTCACACTCCACTTGGCAAGTTGCAGCAGCTGTAGCACCCTCTGCTGTGGCAGTAAGTTGGATGGGTTAGAAAGGCTCTTCTTGTGTGGTGAGAACTGGTTGCACACTAGACAGTTGGAGACGCCCTCAGAATGTTTGAGAAGCCTTAGAGTTGTACCACCCAGCTTCCACCGCCTGGCACCAGTCAGAGGGCCACATAATAAAAGGCTTGGAGGGCCACATCCAGCACCCAGGCCTAGAGTTTGACATATGTGCTTTAGAGGGATCACTAGCAGTAATTGCTCCCAAAACGCTGCATGCTGGACTTTTTCAGTCACCCTGCATACACCCTGCAAACACAATCACAATCTCCATAGAAAGCCATTCACAGCGTTTGCAGGGTGAAATCGCCACACTATTGCCTTGCAGAGCGGCAGTGTGTTCTGGACCCTGAGGATTGTGGATTATGCTGGTGCTATATAAATAAGCATTATTATTATATTCACCAGTATTTGTATAGATGCAGCATTATTTAAACTCATGAGCATCACCTAAATAGTTAAGTTATCTTTTCATACTAGCCATTGAAAATCTCATAAAGCCTGCACAGGACTCCTGTCTGGAAAACTGAGCTGAGGGACAGGCAGATCTTAAGACCAAGAAAATCAACTTTTTTTTTGCCATTGGTTAAGCCTTACTTAAAGTAATACAGACGAGTCTCCATACCGAACACAAATAACAAATCTCGTAACCTGGTGTGAAGAGAATAACCTCATCCTCAACACCGAGAAAACGGTTGAGCTGATTGTCGACTTCAGGCGGTCCCACCCAGCGCACCGTCCCATCTCCATGGGCAAGGATGAGGTCAAAATCGCTACCAGCGCAAAATTTCTCGGCACGATGATAACGGACGACTTGAAGTGGACTTGAAGACAAGCCACCGTTGTCCTAAAGAAGGCTCAACAGAGACTCTATTTCCTAAGACAACTTGCGAAATACGGAATGTCTAAAAAGATCCTGAAGACCTTCTACATCGGTCCAGTAGGCTCACTCCTGACATCCTCCTTCACTGCCTGGTATTGTGGGACCACTGCCAAGGACAAGAACAGGCTGAAGAGGATCACCAGGACTGCTGAGCGGATCACAGGATGTCCCCTACCTGACCTAGATGAACAATTCAAGGAAAGGATCCGCTCAAGGTCAAAAAGAATAGTTGGAGACCCCACACACCCAGGTCACCCCTTCTTCAATCTCCTACCCTCTGGACGGAGGTACCGAGCTATCTCGTCCAGGACCACCAGGTAATAAAACAGTTTCTACCCACTAGCTGTTAAGGCACTAAATGACCAACTTTAAGAATCCTGCAAGAACTTTCGGTCCCCAGCGCATAACCAGTAGAATTGTCGTATGTAACTAAAGCCCCTTGTATAATATGTATATCTAGTTGTATACTATGTGTTGTGTAATATGTATATCTAGCAAATGTTTGAACCCCTCGATGTATATAGTATGTGTGTCCAGCAAATGTTCAACCTCTATGGAGAACCCCCCTTCCAGAAAATATTCCTTGTATGTATTCTGTACCTACTTGGCGACCAATAAAGTATTCGCATTCGTATAGTTAAGGGAATGATTTATTAAAGGAGGACTATTGTGAAAAAATGGTCCAGTGATAAAAATCCATATAAATATGCTGGAAGGTGGGAGCAAGGATCACTTATACACCCAGCATCAGGAAATATCCAGCCAGGATTGTTTCCTCCTCTAAATGGAAGGATGAACAAATTGGGAGCGGGGGGGGGGGCAGGTTCTGTCCCCATTCATACATTCAGAATCCTGTCACCCCTGGAATTTATTCCTACCAGGAGAAGAAAATTAGCCGCCTTGTTTTTATGGATTTTTCATAAATCACAATTTTGCGATACACTTTCATTAACGTATTGCACCAATCTACACTTCTGTTTTGACCACTGCATCACTGCGTCATTTGAGATGTGTGCAACAATTAACTGCAGACAGAGATGAATTTTTGACTTAGGCATAGACCTGCGCAGTTGTGTTGGCACTGCAGCTTAAGATGCAATGGGCAGGAAAAGTATTTTTTTTATGAAAAAAAAAAGAAATACAAAAAACGGCAAAAAAAATCTCAAAGATGCAAAAGCATTATTTGGATGTTGCCAATTCCTCTTTTTTTTTGACATATCGTCATAAATCCTACAGAATGCACTCTTCATATATCATGCTCTAAGTTCCATAAGCCTTTTGTGATTGTCCATTAGTTTTTGCACTCATTATTATATGTGATGCCCTGCTGGTGGCTTGTGCTATTTACTACCTGACACGCAGTTTGGACAGCTACCAGCGGAATCCCTGGATGTTCTATCTGCCCCTCAGTTGCTGCACCTGCTGTTAGGCCTATAAATGTGGGAGCCGCCCTCTACCTGGGGCAGCAGGATTTTGTTTGTGAATCAATTTTTCAGTTACCATTGGTGCTTTACATTCTCAGCCTGAATCGTGGTCTTCATCCTTTTCTAGTAGCAAGCAGGCCTCTTCCTTGCTTCCTGAGGCTATATGGCTACCTCCTGCTCATAATCCTTTATGCACCAAGCCTCCTATCAGCTCCTGTCCTGGGCCCTTGCTGAGTGCACCAGCACCTTGGGGTCCCTCTGGGTTTCCCTGTATTTTATGCTTTTGTTAATTTAGTTTTTTATGCCTTGTATTTTTTTGTTTCTTTATATTAGGTTGCTTTTGTTTCTCCCTGAGTTATAGGTCATTATTTGTTTGCCATTTCTTAATAAACTCCCTGTTGTATTCGTATAGATTGTATTCCATGTTGTGTCATTGCTCTGGCCTAAACATCTGATCCCAGGTGGAGAGCTCCATCTGGAGAGTTCTCCGGCCTGGCATAATCTTGCTACCCCAAGTAAAGTATGTTTCCCACTTATATAGGGCTAACAGCAGGTGCAGCAGCTGAGAGGCCGATAGAGCATCAAGGGACTCTGCTGACACCCACTGGTGGCTGTCCAAACTGCATGCCAGGTAGTGAATAACGCAAGCCACCAGCAGAGCATCAGCCAATCCCCAGATCCTCACAATATTATCTTTTAATTGTTCCTTTATTAGTATTGTTATACGGAGGTGATAGATCTATTGGGATGGGAGTTTCAAATATTGGGTTGCATTACCTCTCCCTTCTGCTGTGACTATAACAAACAAGCTGAAAAGCTTGCCAGCTCCCTGGTGAGAGTTACAATGTGTTACATTGTTATACCAAAGTGCAGCTGATGTATTATAATTGTTTCCATTGTAATCAGCTGTGATGCATTGTAAAGTAGTCATGAGCCTGCTATTGAAATTTAAATAGCTCACAGATAGCTTACATCTTTCTGTGATGTGTGCAACTTGCTGCTGTGAAAATTGTCTTCTTTGTATATCATTATATTTTTACATTCTTGTATTTTTCTTTTGATATCTTTAGCGTCTGCATATTTGAATTAAAATATTAAACCTTTGAATTTTTAACTGTAAATCTAGAGATTTAAAAAACGAACCTTAAGGGGAAAGGTTAAAGTTTATACTTCCAACTCTAGTTTGATTACACGTGTTCTTGGGGGAATTGTTTGCAAACCGAGCATAGGACATGAAGATGTGTGTTCCATTTATTTTTGCAGCTTGATGAAAGTGTGCCTTACTTACCTTACTTACTGTAATTATTTACTACCCTGGAGCACAGCATATTTTCCTGTCGCTGCTAATAGCAGGTGACACTTATGCCACAGCTCTTACTGCATTAAAGAACTTGAGTTTGTGCCAGAAGTAAATGTGGCGATGGAGCAAAATCAGTTGTAAAAATAAATTCCCAGGCAACGCAATGCCGAATTCACAGAACAATGCTGTGTGTAGATGCATTAAGGTTCCTGACCAGGCACATACTAACTTCCTCTTACCTGATCTCCAGGAAAAAGCCATTTTAAAGTATCTCAAAATCTTTGATATAAACAGGGGCGTACATAGTAAAATTCATAGTGGGACCCCAAAAAGGAGCAGTTGCTAATACTGCAGACTGCTGGGAGGCGGTTTGGCGACAGTGGGGTCCAGCATGGTCTATTTATGGTCCATGGAGCTGCCACAGAGGCAGCAGCACAGAGAGCAATGAAAATCATTAACAGGCTGATTCATCACCAGGTAGCGACAGATGAGCGTCTATAGCAGGCATTTGAGAGTCCCCGCTAGTAGTTGCTGTGTTCGGCCGTAGCTCGCTAGTTCATCAGTAATGATGAATACATTGTGAGGAGTCACTATTTGACCAGTACAGCGCTGTATGGGAGCGCATGTTAGCGACTGGTCGGTGCGACCGACTCACAACATATTCATTAAAAAAACATCCTCACAAAACTCCGGCGGCTGTGTGATTAAAGTCTGTTTTATAGCATGTATCCACCAGTAACAAAGGGAAAACATATGGAATTACATTGTTATTACATTGTAACATGAACACATTAATGCCAGACCTGTAATGTCAATTCTGCATAAATATATAAAACATTAAAAATATTTGGAAAAATGGCTTTTTCTATGCAAGAAGAGGTCACAACATTATTTGCGATTTAAAAATAAATAAATAAATAACAAAAACCCTGTTTAAAAAGTAATAAAAGAACGCCCATTGAAATGTATGGGAGAGCACAGGTAGCGAGAGGTAATACGTGGCGCCCTGCAAGGCTGCAATACATGGTGCTGTTCGCTGAGGCTGGGATAATGATGAATCGGACGCTACATGGCGTTATCCCAGTCGCTCAACAGATTCTGCTTGATAAATGTGTAATTGCGCGCCGTGTCCGGCGCTCACTTGTCGCTACCTGTCGCTACCTCTCATTTACAAGGCACTACCTGACGCTATCCCTTCATGAATAAGGGCCTTAGTTTAAAAACCTGCATTGCTGCTGCACTGGGCAATGTAACATGTAGCAAGAGTTCGTACATGTGATGTGTTACATTGTAACAGCCAGGTGGGCAGCTGATGTTGAAATCGTAACAGGAGCAGCACTCTGTTACATTTTATTATAGCAGACATGAGGCTGCTATTGCAATGTTATAACAGCTTACAGCTTTCTGCCATGTGTCAGTCATCTCATTATCACAGCACTGCCAAGGAGAGGTGACTGACACATAGCAGAAAGCTGATCACTCTGGAGAATGCCACTTCTGTGCGCAGTGTTGGTGTGCTATATGCTTGGAGTGCCAGTAGTGAGGGCGTAGGTATCATAGGATGAAACAAAGATGACATTATCTTTTCCCCCAGCTGTGCATACTCCTAACATAAAACAGACCACACTGGGTGACCCACTGTTGCTGCAAAGTGGGATAAGGTAGCACTGTCTCCCCCTGCAGGTTTCTCACCTGCCTCTTCGGTATGTATGCCCATGGATATAAACACCTTATGTATTCACAGTAACATAGTTAATACGGTTGAAAAAAGACATATATCCATCAAGTTTAACCAATGGTGTTGGGGTAGGGGAAGTTATTTTTTATTTTATTATGATTTACTGATGGCAGCTAATAGTAACTGTTAATGTTATTTTCTTCTAAATAAGCATCTAATCCTTATTTGAAGCTGTCAGCGGTTGATGCTGTAACAAGCTTCTGTCAGAGGCTATACATTTATAGTTCTTATGGTAAAAAAATGATTGTTGCCTCTGGAGATTGATTTTTTTTTTCCATTCAAAGGGAGAGCCCTAATTTCTTTAGAGAGAATTTTACCTGAAATAGTGTTTCCACATATTTTTGGTATTGTCATTAATATATTTATACAAGTTAATGATGCCCCCCTCAGTTGTCTCCTCTCAAGACTGAACAGATTTAATTCCGTAATCTTTCCTCATAACTATTATCCTTCACTACTCTTATTAGTTTGGTGGTTCATCTGCACCCTTTCCATAGTCAGAGCGTCCTTTCTATGAACAGGTGCCCAGAACTGGACGGCATATTCCAGGTGACGGCGCACCAGTGACTGTAAAGGGGCAAAATGACATCCCTATCCAGTGATTCCAGGCCTCTATTAATGCATGAGAATATCTTGGTGGCATCGGAAGCAGCTGCTTGGCATTGCATGTTATTATTTAGTCTGTGGTCTACCAATACCCACGAGTGTTTCTCCCAGTTTTACTCCTACAAGGACATAGTCTAAGCAAATCGGATTTCTTTGAAGGGTGTGTCATGGTGCAGCCTTATGAGTTATGTGCAAACTCTGCTGTGGTCAGAGACAGCTGTGCAACCACCGTGACTTATGTTTGCTTGCACTGAGAGCACATAGGGGCAGAGTGGCTGTTTGACCATTTTTATATGCTGCAGGAAATTGAAGGAATGGGCATCAGGGTTGCTGCTTGATGCATTCAAAATGCCATGGGGGTTACAGTAACTTTAAGAGAATTGGCAATTCTGTGACTCTGGTGAATTAACCAATGAAAGGCTGAGAGATGAGTGAGTATTAGATTTCAGCGGGTTTTGCTACCCTTTAAAGTGGACCAACACCCAGGATTTTGACTATGCTGGGTTTTGGTCCACTTCGGTGGGGCACCCCGATCGGGGGTGCCCCGCTGTGTGAAACCCCCCAGAAAGGCCCGAAAACTCACCTCTCCCCGCTCCCACGTGACCGCTGCAGCCAATCCCCGCTGGCGGACAAGCGAGAGGCAGCGCCGGACAAGCAGAGCGCGTCCGCCGCCGCCTCCCACGCGTCCCTCTTACAGGAGCGCACGCCCTGCTAGAGGGACGCGCGGGAGGCGGTGGCGGTGGCGGTGGACGTCGCATGCGCCACTGGTACGTGGAAAAGGTAGGATTGTGGGCTTCCTGGGGGGTTTCACCCCGCAGCACATCCCGATTTCGGATGCCCCGCGGGGAGGAATCTGATCGGCCCGGGAATCTTATAGATCCCCCCTGGGTGTTGGTCCACTTTAAGGGGGTACTTTGAGTTTTCCTTTTATTTTGCATAATATTATGCAGATGTTGGATATTGTCTAATGGTAATGGAATGCATTTGGCTTCTTTAGTGCTTTCTAAAGATAATAAAACACCGACATTATTTCCCCCCAATAGACACGAATAGGATTTGCATTTGGATGAAGCAGAACAAGAATATTCCCCAAAATGCTGCCTAACAGCATCAGCACAGAACATATGTAGATTCTAGCAAGTCTTTACATTCGTTTTATTATAACTTAGGCCCTTATTCATCAAGCGATAGCGCCAGGTAGTGTCTGACGAGCGCCAGGTAGCGGCAGCTAACGGCGACTACCGACTCAAGTACGCCCGGCGGCGGTCACAATGACACATTTATCAAGCAAAATGAGGCTAGCGACGGCTAGCGCGGCATTCATCATGAAGCCACCTGGACCGAACAGCGCCGCTGCAAATTCCCTCACAGCGCCAGGTATGAGCTGTCGCTCCCTGGCGATGTCCAATGCATTTCAATGGAGCAATCTATAATTATTCATAATTAATTGGTATTAATTTTTTTTTTTTTTTTTTTTAATGTCAAAAAATCGGAGAACACTTCTGCAATGTTAGGATTTATTTTTAAGTCAAAAAAAAAAATTAAAAAAAATATGTGCAGAATTGATCTAACAGGTCTGAGATTAATGTATTCATATTACAAAATGATTCTAAAAACATGTATTATGTTACATTCCAAAAATATGGTTGTTTAGGGGTTAAAAACTAGTTAATACACATCGCCGCCAGCGCTCTGGGGTTTAAACAAGGAATGGACAGCGACAGCACATTCGGGGCGTGATTTGTTGATGAATATGAAGCTAGCCGTTCGCTCTGGCCATTCGTTGTCAGGCGCTAACATACAACGCTGGACCTGTGAAACAGCGACCCCCCAGCCCGTATTCAACATTACCGCACACCGACTGAGTCGCTGTCATCAAGCTAATGCCGGCCAAGCACAGCGAATACTGGCTGGCGCTGAAAAAATCACGCTACAGTCGCTCATCTGTCGCTACCTGGCGCTATTAATGAATCAGCCTCTAAGACACTAAAGCCTTTGCCATACTTATATCGCCTTGCGCATTGCCTTGCATGATTTTAATTTGCATAGGGATGGAGGGAAAATATGCCATGTTAAATCATTAATTATGCAAGCTTGAAAATTGATCTAAGTAATTAAACTAAAATCAATTGGTGATGAAAAGCTATTCTTAATGTCCACCGTAAATAAGAGGATAGAGAGCTAATTATTTCCTTAAAGTACAAAAGCTTTCAACTTAGTCTAACACTTTTAGTGCTGATTAATGGTTGGCAGGAACAAGAGTGCATATTTTGTTGTGTTTTTTTTTTTTTTTTTACTTTGTATTTACATTCTTATCCTGGTGTCAGCAGTTTCTCCATGAAGAAAATATTACCGGATACTTTTACAAGCCACATAATCCAAAGACGAGTCTGAGGTGGCTTTATTTATTTGTGCTTTGAAATGTATTATTTAGTATTTTATTTGGTACATTGGGTGGAATAAACAAATAGTATATGGTTGACTATTTTGGTGTTTGCCATTTACCTGTTGTCTAAACTGACCCGATGTCCCATTTTCGACTGGACAGTCCCAGTTTATAGTGGACCAAAACCCAGGATTTTGCCTATCCTGGGTTTTGGTCCTTGTCCCCTGTGTGAAAACCCCCCGGTCACCCGAACTAGCTCACCTCTTCCCAGTCCTACGACACATGAGCGGGCGCACTTCCAATCAGCATGCTCGTATCCACTGGAGCCCCTTTCGGCCCGAAGCTCATCTGCTAGCGGATCCAAGCACGCTGGCGGACGCATCCCCCGTTTCCCTCTTACAGGAAGCGTGCCCACACCGGCCATTTACAAATGCCTGCCGCTGGCTCGATTCCTGCTAGAGGGATAGTGGGGATCCGACCGCTGATGGTGAATTTATGGGCGACCTGGGGGGTTTCACGCAGCAAGGCATCCTAATTCTGGATGCCTCGGGGGAAGGGAATCAATCGTAGGGGGAGCACTGCCTGCAGCTAAGGCAGAAGCACAGCATGGCACATACCTGTATGGGACAGCAGTAACACCATAGGATGGGTGAGGAAGGCACTGAGAGCTATTTCCCTTAGAAATGGCCAAGGGTATAATCTTTCTTAGCTTTTAATTTTTCTTGAAGTCATTTGACCTTCATGGAGATCTGCAAAGTCAGCACCACTGCCACTGAAAAAAACCCTTCCCAATTCATTTTTTATTATTTAACAGTTTTTGAACTTGTAAGGGATCCAAGGAACCTCTATACAAGTTCAAAGGGTAGTGATGGTTGGATGGAGGATTGCATGCCAAATAATTTGACGGTGTGCGGGATGGGGCGAACCAAAGTGAATCGGCAATCTAGCTTCAGGTTAAAGTGGACCAACACCCAGGATTTTGACTATCCTGGGTCTTGGTCCACTTCGGTGGGGCACCCCCGATCGGGGTGCCCCGCTGTGTGAAACCCCCCCTAACCCCCCGAATAACTCACCTCTCCCCGCTCCCAGCGCCAACGTACAAGGAACGTCTAAGCGGCGGCCGCCGCCGCCGCCTCCCTCGCGTCACTTTGAACGCGCGCGCCCCCGCGCCGGCCATTCGCAGACGGCCGGCGCGGAGGCGCGCACGCCTACAGGGGCACGAGGGAGGCGGCGGCGGCCGGCCGCCGCCGAAGATAAGGTAGGTGAGTTGGGGTGTTTGGGGGGGGTTTCACCCCGCGGGACATCCCGATCTCGGATGTCCCGCGGGGTGGGGGGTGATCGGCCTGGGAATCTTATAGATTCCCGGGCCGATCACCCGTGGGTGTTGGTCCACTTTAAACTAAAGCAGAGATGTCAACCTGACCCATTCCTGCAAAGTGATTTTTCTACTATTCCAGGATCATGGTCAGTGCTAAATTAAGGAAATATCACCCTTCAGGAATGGGTCTGGTTGGGGTCTCTGCTAAACCCCATCATCAATTCTAGTTATAGCGCAATGCATTTATTATTTCATGTTTGTTTATTATGCCAAATTGAGGCTCGGTGGGGTGGAAGGGTTTTTGAGTCTGTTTTAAGGGAAAACAATAAACTTTTTAGGATATTTTCTTACATCAGTTGTCATTCATGGTAATGATAATCCAGCTCCATGGACATCAGTTCACAAGAGGTACAGCATTCCAATCTTTATATGTTCAGAAGACATGACACACCAAATTGTAAGCATTTTTACTATTAAACCAGACTTTCTCCCTTAATAAGAGCATATCTTGTATGTTCCCCCAACCTGTACATACAGTTTGCCCACATTGCACCTAGTGCATTTTCTGAGCCTTTACACATCTAAGATGGCGGCCCATGGAGTCTCTGACTATGCCGCCCTGCATTCTGGGATTGCTGTCCTTTTCCTGACAGCAATATACATAAAGAAAGAAAGGTGAACAACCAGGATTTGAAAATGCAAATAGTGCAGGGATTTTAATCTAGGGTAGTATACACAAATGCTGAAATACATAACATGAAAACATACAGCATGTATAAAAACAGGGTGCAGGACCCGAAATTGACTGCTAGGTGGCGCTTATAGTATAAATCAGCAGTTGATATGCATACACAAAGTCCAGTGAAAAACAATAGGGATCAGCTGGGATAAGAAGAACCTCTTTGTGGATCATTAGTAGTCACTAAATAGTAAATCCCAGTATCCCAGGACCATCTATAAAGGCAAATCAAATCATAATGCAGTCAGAGTAACAAGATTAGATAAGAAAAGTTCTTACAGACAGCACTGCGGTGGAAGTAAAGCCCTCGACGTTTCGGTTGCAATGACTTTTTTAAAGAGGGAGCGGTACCTGTTTGATGCAATGAGGCAGTTTATATCCGCTAAATGATGTTCCAATGTGCGGAATGGCAAAGGCAGAAGCGCATGCAAGGACGCCTGTTGCCTGCGTCATCAGTGGCACCGAAGGTCCGTCCCAGCCAATCGCTGAATGGGGAAGAGAATCCTCCAATCAGCGGCTGGCGGGCGTAGCGGGCATCAGCGTCGCAGGGCCAATAGTGTGGAAGAAACCAGAATGATGACGGCCGCTACGGGAGTGAGTATGAGGCTAATGTGGTTGTATAACCACAAGGATGGCCACCGTCTATGCAGCGACAAAAGGAAATAGTGTCCGGATGGCGGAAGTGGGAAGCAAATACCGAGCTCAAGTAAACAACCAAAAATATGGCCGCCATTAGAGCGGCGACATTACTGAGAAACAGTTAATAAGATGTGTCCCGGGCAGTTGCCAGATCATAGTGGTAGAGGCAAACACAGAGATGGTCGTCGTCATGCCGGCGACATAGTCCATAGGGTAGTCAAGTCTTTAGAGTGAGATCGGGACGCACCCAGGGGGCAGGATCTGAATCCAATTTTGTTTAATTGTCCTTTTCCTAACCCCAGCTCTGCTCTGTCTGTGAATATCAAATTATCTCTAATAGGATTGCGCTACATGCATACAAACACTAAACAATTATATATGGTACTCAATTTGGCTTATTCACTCTTCAAATGTCCACACGCAGGGAGTAACAAGAACCGCTGCCACAGTAGTTCAAATAATCATAACGCAATGTAAAGGGCCCAAAGCCCTGAAATACTCAGCGGGAGCCGAACTTGTGTTTCAGAATACTTCTTCACCACGTGTTTATCTTAATTAATTCTTGTGATCCCTCCACCTAGTAAGACAGAATAACGTACCAGATTTATAAGGCAATCGAACAATCAGATTAAATCCTCCAACTTGATTTAACTTCCGTTTTCAAAGGTACTAGCTCTTCTCAACTTCTTAAGTAAACTTCACTTAGGGGTTAATTTAAAATCTACTATTTCCACCACTTTCTTATTACACCATAGATCTCACAGGTAGATATCCAAATAATTCCAGTTTTTAATATCGTATTAGCACATGAAAAATAAAACAGAAGAAACTACTATAGCGCAATATTGCTTTAGAATCCTGGCCAGTGTTCTTTTAAAAGGCCGCTTACCATATACAAATTCAAATCAGCATAAAGGATCAATAAGAGAAAGCTGCATATCCGCCGCAGTCTCACCAGACAGAAAAGACAGGCTGCGTATCCACCGCAGTCACCCCGGACAAGGAGGTCGGCTCGCGCACTCCCGCTCCCACTTGCACGGCGTCGCAACACCTCGGACGCAGGCGTGATGACTTCCGTGTTTGAGTTCAGATCACGTGACCAATAGGCTGCTCTGCTCTGTCTGTGCAAAGCACAGCTATAACCCCGCTCCCTGCACGTCCCCCCCTCCTCCTCCCCTCAATATTTCATGCTTCTGAGGCAAGATGGTGGTGCCCACATCCTAGAGTCCCAGAGTTTCAGCCCAGGGGGCGGCAAATTAGTAAGTGACTAAAAAATTTAATATATTCATTTAAAATGCTGGGGAATAGTTTTTTAAGAGTTTGGGCTTTTCATTAAATGATGCTGAAGGTCTGGTTAAAACAAGAAACAAACATTTCAATGACTAGAAAAGAAAATTTTGATTAAGTGGAAACAGCTGCATACTGGCCTCGGGCCCATGTCCCTTGCTCTTTCATTGGATTTGATGTATTCACAGCTATGAAGGTGACAATACAGAGAAGCCGGCAAAGCAAAAAAAAAAAAAAAAAGGAAAAAGGAAACTGTAGTGCAAAACCATTTCCCTGCTGACAAGAAAATTGGCAACTGAAAAGTTCTACATTGTATGTAAGCAGTTTTCTGCAGAAATTTAATTGCTCATGAAAAGGTTTCAGAATAAAAACACTGGCTTCCAAAAAAACATTTATTTGCCGCAGCAACTTTTGGCTGGGAATAAACACTCCAAACAAAAAAGTGTAATAAGCAAAAATGACTCAACATATGTTCACATCTTAATAAAAATATACTTACGGGAAGGTATCCAGATCTTTTAACAGCCGCTACAATTTTTGGAGATGAGTTTGAGAGACTTTCGAACTTCCAAATAAAGTGGACAAAAATAATTAATAAAGAAAGAAGAATAAAATGCACGTGATTTGGTTTTTGGATGGAGCAGATAAATTGATGTAGATATTTTATTTCAAATGATGTGTGTATGCATATATATATATATATATATATATATATATATATATATATATATATATTACATGCTGCGTTGTGTCCAAAATTTTATGCCAACCCCTGGTCTCTATTACTGTTACTGTAAGCTTTTTTGGGGTGCGGGATGCACTGTTATCATTCCGCAGGAGAGCACTGAGCGGCAGTGCATTAGGTTTCTCCCTATGGGCCATCCTGTTTAACCTATGGGTTAAACTGCACTAATGTGCCCTACTCTGTTGGTGATAGATCTTATAGCCACTGATTGCTGTAATATCTTTAAAGGAAAATTCTCTGTTTGTTTTTGTTTTGGGGTGTTCTGCCTTATTGCTCTCCTCTTCTGGGGTGTAAAATTAACATGTGTGTTAGTATTGTGCCCCCAGACCTGTGAGCTGCTGCTGCCTCTAAGTTTCTTATATTCCTGTGTGTCTGTTAATAACGTAGGAGTGGTTTTCTTGTCCTTCTTTAAAGCTCCTATTATCCTTTTCTCACTAAAAGTCCCAGAATCGTTCAGTTTTAACAGGTGGGTTAATTGTCAGCTTTGGCTAAATGAAACTGCAGCAATCATTGGAAAATGCTTCTAGTAACCCTTTAGCTTTTTGAACACAAGACTGATCCCCTGATTCTGAAGAGATTGAAATAATGCAGATGGGGTTAACATGTTGTGTCTGTTTATAAAATATTTAAACAACTAACTGTACACCTTTCCTGATGCCAGCAGGGAGAGGCATGCAGCCATAGACTTGAGTGACAGATCAGTACAGTCACAGTGATCCGTCGGAAATCAGCTCTCTGAATCAGACAGAAACCCATCCCAACAACGGAAGTTATCTGAACGAACGGAAAATTTCAGATTTTTTTGGAAAATGATCCGAACTAACGGAAATGTTCTGATTTGCTTCCGTTCATCGAAAGCGCATTCCCGAACGTTCGTACGAATGAAAAATGGACGAAAAAAAGCAAAAAAATTACAAACACCCACCTAAACTTTCACAGACAGCTACGGAAGTCCTGACGAATGTGTCTCTGAATCGAGGCTTTTATGTTATTGCATGAACTAGACTTCGCAAAGTGGGAAAGAGGGGGAGGTGGAGTGTTACAAAATGCTTGGACTTCCTCTATAATTCAAGGTGTATAGAATCAATTTGCGAACTAAATTCATTGACTACAATCAGAAGCGAACAGATCCACAGAAACATTTAAAAAAGGAAATAGAATAGAATTTGTGCGTTGGTAAGCATCAAACTGAGCTGAAATAAAATTTCAAGTTCGTCCCCTGACCATTGACATGTGGAAAGAGAAATGGACCACAAATAGGACAAAGGGCGCACAGCACAATCGGTGTCATGAAACATCAACAACAAAAAAAGACAGGGGTTATTGGGTACCCCTAAGGAAGATAACGCACCAGAGCTCCGGTTGCCCAAACCACGCCGTTAAGAAGACTTTATGTACAAAAAGATAATACAAACATTATGATTTATTTATACACAAATATTAAAAAACTTTACACATATACCCGGAGTACATTTAAGTGAATGCATCAAAAGAGATAGTTCATTAATTGTCGCATTGCACAAAAGAAAAAATATATACAAAAAATACATCTACATAACATACAAACGCATTAGACCATTAATCACAGTTCAATCTTATTGCAGTGTGTTCAAACAGTTTCATTACGAATTCAGAGTGGACTAGTTTCGCCTGCACCACAGGCTTCCTCAGCGCCCGTTTGCTGGTCAAGATGTAAAAATGGTTGCCCAATAGCTGGAATATTCAACCGGAAGCATACCACGGTGACCAATTTGAGCAAAAGGCTCCATTGTCGCCGGTCTTTAGGCTCTCACCGTGAGGTAGGGTCGTATATACCAGGTTCCTAGGAACCTATTTGCTTGCATTTGTACCTGTCATGAATGATCACTTTAACAAGCATTTAGAAGACAGATTTTCTGGGTCCAAATGCAAATTAATCACTCACATTCAAGTTGTACGTACGTTCATGGAATCTGCTCATGGCAATGAGCCATGTGGTATTGGATTTAACACGTCTATCTCTGTCAACAACTATACAATAACAGCAATTCCCCAAGCTCCTGCTTGGGAGTCATTCTGGACCCTCTTTCAAACCACATATTCACTCCCTAGCTACTTCCTGTCACCTCTGACTTAAAAACATCTCACGCATCCGTACCTTTCTCACTCCTGACAGTACAGCCTTCTTTGTGACTTACCAACTAACAGACTGGCACCCCTCCAATCTATCCTGAGCTCTGCTGCTCGCCTCATCCATCTCTCCTCTCGCTCATCTAGCTCTGCTCCTCTATGCCAATCCCTACACTGGCTGCCAGTCAAGTGAATACTATTCAATATCAACCGAGATGCAGCCTCCGCTCTGCCGCTAAACTTCTCCTGTCCTCCACCCTGGTCATGCTCGCCTCCAGGACTTCAAACGTGCTACTTCAATCTTCTGGAATGCCCTCCCCCACACAATCCGCCACTCCCCAACCCTCAAAGCTTTCAAAAGTGCCCTTAAAACCCACATATTCAGATAAGCATACAAACTGGCCTAAACAATTTTCTAAAGCGCACATGCTAAAAAAATCAATATTGACTGTTTGTAATCCTTCCCTCTCGTCTCCACCCCTTGCAAGGGCCTTACTCTCTCTCCTATGGTATCTTGTATTCAGAATATTCATTGTAAACTCTGTAACCCTGCATTTGTAATAGTCTATGTACTGTATGCTTACTTACTAATTGCTACTTTGTACAGTGCTACAGAAGATGATGGTCCTATATAAATAAACAATAATAATTTATATTGATTGATTTTATTTTTGTATAAATAATTATGATTTATATGGATTGATTTTATTTTTGTATTTAAAATCCGGAAATAAATTTTTGAAACGTTCTAACTTGAAGCAGACAGTCTAGTGGTGGGTGGTGGCGCTCCTTTATGAAACAAGCAATTCTTTACAATTAGATTAAAGTATTTCATGTCTAAATCAGTCACTGCAAATGGCGTACACACTATCTGATGGCTTTGTCAAATAGAAAAGGTTAATTGCATTTCATAGCCGTGGATTTAAACCGTATTCTTGGTTACATTATAACGTATAATAAAAGTCTAATTATTTATCACATGTGAAAAGTTCTCTAACACGCATTTAGAAGGTCAAAGAAAAGAAATGTATCTGCAATGCACATTCCTAATTGCAACAAAAAATTATAGAACTACTAATCAAAAAGTATTTGAAGGTTTGGAAGTTTTTCAGTTGAGGTTGGGACATCTTCCTAAAACGAGTAAATGCCCCCCACCTTGTCCAAATAGAATATTTAAACCGGACCATCAGCATCATTTAATGAAAAACCTCTCAAAAACTATTCCCCAGCATCTAAAATTAATATATTTCATGTTTTTAGTCACTTACTTATTATTCTTTTCCACACTGGGCTACAGCTCTCTTCAGGACTCTAGGATACGGGCGCCAGCATCTTGCCTCAGAAGTATCACATACTGAGTAGAGGATAGGGGGCAAAAGTGCAGGGATGGGGCTATAGCTGTGCTTTGCAGAGACAGAGCAGAGCTGAGGTCTGGAAAAAGACAGTAATCCCAGAATGCAGAGCAGTACAGTCAGAAGACACTTCCTGGTTGCAGGCTGCCTGAGACTCCATGTGAAAATGCAGTAGATGCAGGTAGGATGATTTTTAATTTGGGCAATCTGTATGTACAGGGTGTGAGAAACATATAAGATAGGCTGTTATACAGGGTGAAGGTCCAGTTTAAATACCTTAAATACCAATAACTTAAGAGAAGGCCCACATTTTAATTAGGAAGTGTCGGAAAAATAGCAAAAATCTGGCAATTTGTTCCCCACTCTTCAGAGCAGGTGCCATTTATGTGCCGAAAACCAACCGGAGGTTTGAACATTTCTTGACACTTAGTGGGCAACTACCTCCAACTGTAGAAAGGATCAGTGAGAGACCAGGCCTGCCAGTCCATCTTTTCAATGTATCATTATATAACTTTTTTAATAACTAAAATAAGTAAGTAAATAAGTATTAAGTATTTAAAATAAGCTTGACACTCCGAAGCCTTCACCTCAAGCACCTCTCCTTTGGGAGTCTGTAAGAACCCTGCTCTATCTTATAGTATATTATTGAGGAAGAAGCCCTTTGAAGGCTATCAAAGCATTATCCTTTGTATTGTCACACGAGGCACCATTTGTAAGGGATCAGTGTGGCTGTCATGAGGACAGTTACAAATTGCTATCTCTAGGGATGCAGAATGTTAACTATCAGCAGTTCTGGCAGCTTTGTGCCTCTGTGGTATATAATAATAAGCACTGCTTTCTGGTAGTGGAACTTCTCTTCCTTGACCAGTGATCAATAATTAATAGTAAGTTTGAAGTCTATTTCCAGCCTAAAAAAAACCCTTCCCTTACCTGTCTGGCCGCAAACTTGATTCCAAAGACTATTGATAGCGGAGGCAGTTTGGTTTCTGAGCTATTAGCTCAGGTGTTGATAGTTTCCCCCCTGATTTGCCTTGCCATTAGCCCCTCGTTCCACTCAACAGGGGTTGGACTGGGGCCAAAGGACAGCCTGGTGGGACCTTTTTGACCCACTGCCAATCTGTGGCATCTCTTCTGAGCCCCCAGATGTACTATTGGCGCCTAACTGAGGCTGGGCTATAGCATATCTATAGCATTGATGTGAAATATTATGGGTAGGGGTAGGGTAAGGGTATGTATGGATTCTTTTAAAGCAATAGTACTGAAATTTTAGCAGGAGCATACTAACGTTTCTTTAGGCTCACTCCCTTTACTTGGGACTCATACCCTTCCTGGGGCTATCAGATCTAGGGTAGTGCTGTGGGTTCGGGCCAGCCTGGGGATGGTGAAAGCAGATGATTGAGTAGCCAGCAGAATTCACTGGAGGTCTACCAAGTCCACCACCTCTGCTCAAAGCAGGTTCTGAGAGCAGACAAAACTCCAGAGTGGCACCACCTCTGCACCCAGCAATGCTCAGTCTCACCCGCTCTACAGTCTCCATACTAGGGAGGGCCGCCTGCACAGGGCCCCCTACTGCCACGGGCCTAGAGGAAGATGCCTTCTCTATTTGGTATGTACACCATTGAACTAGTATTTCAGGTGAAGATACTGTGGCAGGGGTGGGTATCCTTAATTGGAGAATTGAGTAACCGTACCCAGAATGCCCACGCTCTAATCCTGTGAGCCTCACTTGTCATTGCATTATCAGATCAGCAGTGGGAATAAATGTAGCTGAAGATCCTACAGATGCAGATTTAATTTGAAGGGGACCTAAACCCTTCATTATAACTCTATGTCATGGAGGAACCAGGTTCACAGAGATACTAAGCTGACATTATCCACCATTCACGTCATCCTAATGAAGGTGTTCTACCCTTCTGGCGAAGATGAGCTGAAAAGGCAGTTGTGGCCTAGAGGTAAGGGAGCGGACTTGCCACCGGAGGGTGGCAGGTTCAAATCCCGGTCCTGGAACATGACTGAAGTGCTCTTGAGCAAAACACCAAACCCCCTAACTGCTCCCCGGGCGCCGTTATTAGGGCAGCCCACTGCTCCGGACATGTGTACACTCACTGCACGGATAGGTTAAATGCAGAGGACGAATTCCTATGTGTGCCCAAGCATACAATGGCCATCTATGCATTCAAAATTAAATTAAAAAGATTAAGGTTAACATTAAGTTCAGCATCAACTACCGTTTTTATGATTTTAATTACTTTCAAATTTTCATTAAAATACAACATTGGTCGTAAAATGTATTTCTTTTTCCATCCATAACTTTATTTATAACTTGTTTCATCTCTTTTATTCATTTCTGAATGAATAGCTTTTAAAGCTGTATATATCTATGTGTTCCAAATCCTATAAAGTACAAAATGAGTAGAGGTTTTTAATATGGCCATGCAGCAGTAATGTTATAAGCAGATTTCTGCAGAAACAGAATACAGAACAATTTTACCATGTTCCAATAAATCTTTTTGATATGAATAAAAAGTAAAAAAAAAAGTACATTTTGGATTTATTGGCGGAGCTTGTGTATAGGCCCAGGCTATAAATATTCATCTTACAGAGATGGATTTCATGCTTGCATAATTGAACAATAATATCGGGGAGGACGCCCATAAATACTGCATAAAAATATTAAATGAAAATCCTTCTATTCTCCACGGGAAATACAAATATAAAAAAAAATGAAAATGAAAGTAGGATTTGCTGACGATATAGAAAAACCACTAAAACATAGTTTAGTATTAGATGTTATGTTGACCCACGAAAAGAAATCATTTTAAAATAAATGTGTTATATGTAAAAATAAAACATTAAGACGACTTACAGTAATAAGGTGAGTGCTAAGAAAAATTTACCCAAAGTGGAACCAGGTTAAGGCAAGAGCACCAATTGTCCCTCATTTCTTACCAGGAGGCCATGTGAGGCAGCCGCCTATGGTGACGCTGCAGGGAAGTAGTAATAACTGCACCTGTTTATTTATTATTATTTTTTCAACTATAGGTCGGTAGGTCCTTAAAGAAGTGCTGTTTTTTCTCCCCTTACCCATAAGACATCATGCCATTGATATTCACCTACCTCTGTAGGGACATCTCACTTATTCTGTATATAAATAGAGAAAAGTGATGCGCCAGTATTTTCAACACCTCTACTATCATAATAACATCTCTTTGATGCCTTCCAAGCATTTCTGTAGATAAGCTTTGACAGTGGTCTGCTTTTTACTTTATACACATGGTAACAACCTGTCACTGTAAAGAAAATCGGTTTAAATCCTTAGATAAATAAGTGAGCATGATTAAATTGCTGAAACCAGCATTGTAAACCTGGCTTCATTTTTTTTAACCCCATTGGCTATTTATTTTGCCAAATGTTATTTTTTACTACAAGTGTTATACTTTTTTAACTGTAAGAATTCGTTCACATGTGTCCAGTACCACATGTCTTTCTATGGGCCTTATTTAACAAGGGATAGCGGCAGGTAGCGAATGGTGAGCGAACGGTAATGACGCTCACTGCCACGAGAACGCCGGCTCCCCTCCGCAATCACACATTTATCAAGCTGATCCTGCTTAGCGACTGACAGAGCGCCAGATAGCGAATTATTCATCATTATTCCAGCCTCACCCCATAGCGCCAGCGAGCGACCTTGAACAGCGACAGGTATGACCTCTCGCTACCTGGCGCTCTCCAATGCATTTCAATGGAGCAATCTTTAAATATTCATAATTAATTGCTATTAATTTTTTTATTTTTTTTTTAAATGTCAAAAATTCTGTGACCACTTCTGCAATTTTATTTTATTTTTTAAGGTAAAAAATAAATAAATAAATAAATTTGTGCAGAATTGATATTACAGGTCTGATATTAAGGTATTCATATTACAAAATGTTTGTAAAAACATGTTATTTTTTTTTCCAAAAATATGATTGTTTGGGGGTTAAAAAACTACTTTTAACCCATCGCCGCCAGCGCTCTGGGGTTTAAACAAGCATTTTACAGCGCGAGAATTTTTTGAGCGTGATTTGTTAATGAATAGAGATGAGCGAGTAGTGAAATATTCGAAATTTCGATTCGAATAGACCGCGTTACTCGACTACTCGACCGATTATCGAATCCCATTATAGTCTATGGGAAAAAAATGCTCGCCACTTGGAAATCTCAATTCGACCACTTGGAGGTCACCAAGTCCACCCTGAAACATCAGAAAATGATGCCAACACTGCTGGAATGCAACTGGGACAGCAGGGGAAGCATGTCTGGGTGCATATAACGCGCCCAAGTCGCACTATTACGCCACTATCACAGCCACTCAACAATACACTCCAAACACAATATAACTTCTACGTAAAGTGAGACAAGACAAGGAAACCTTCTTTCCTCTACATTGCCATGGACCCCAAGCCAAACTGTACAAAAAAGAAGAACAGAATTCTGCACCCCTTAAAATCACGTTGCCTAATGACAACCACAGATGGCATAGGCAAGGGGGAAAATAAATAGACCCCACCCCTAATTGTCATTGTGTGTGTGTGTGTGTGTGTGTGTGTGTGTGTGAGATGTGGTCAGACATGTCCTCTTGTGTCATTGTGTCACCCCAGCAGTAAGGGAAGCTTAAAGGAGGAGGTATGTTACAGTGTGTTACCCCAGCAGTAAGGGAAGCTTACAGGAGGAGGTTTGTTACAGTGTGTCACCCCAGCAGTCAGGGAAGCTTACAGGAGGAGGTTTGTTACAGTATACAGCCGTATACTGCCAGAAGGTGAAATGGTGCCTATACGCACCGGGTATAAAACAGTGTTTTGTTGGCACAGAGGAGACAAAACGGTAGTGCAAAATATAGTTTTGTATATAGGTGCTAATACACCACTGAAGTCTTTCTGTCCCTATTCCAGCAGCAGCTACCAGTCACTAAAGCAGCCGTTTTGAGCAGAGTGTATATAGTTTTGTATATAGGTGGTAATACACCACTGAAGTCTTTCTGTCCCTATTCCAGCAGCAGCTACCCCTCACTAAAGCAGCCGTTGTGTGCAGTGTGTATATAGCTAGAATGAGCTATATACCGTTCAGCATAGTAGCCCTAATAAGGACTCTCAATGACTCTCTTGTCTTCTGGTAGCTGGTATATATGGTGGTAAATGCGATATTCTGAGCTTCTGGGGCCCTGCCTGCCTACATATGAGCTATATACCGTTCAGCATAGTAGCCCTAATAAGGGCTCTTAATGACTCTCTTGTCTTCTGGTAGCTGGTATATATGGTGGTAAAAGTGATATTCTGAGCTTCTGGGGCCCTGCCTGCCTACATATGAGCTATATACCGTTCAGCATAGTAGCCCTAATAAGGGCTCTTAATGACTCTCTTGTCTTCTGGTAGCTGGTATATATGGTGGTAAAAGCGATATTCTGAGCTTCTGGGGCCCTGCCTGCCTACATATGAGCTATATACCGTTCAGCATAGTAGCCCTAATAAGGGCTCTTAATGACTCTCTTGTCTTCTGGTAGCTGGTATATATGGTGGTAAAAGTGATATTCTGAGCTTCTGGGGCCCTGCCTGCCTACATATGAGCTATATACCGTTCAGCATAGTAGCCCTAATAAGGGCTCTTAATGACTCTCTTGTCTTCTGGTAGCTGGTATATATGGTGGTAAAAGCGATATTCTGAGCTTCTGGGGCCCTGCCTGCCTACATATGAGCTATATACCGTTCAGCATAGTAGCCCTAATAAGGGCTCTTAATGACTCTCTTGTCTTCTGGTAGCTGGTATATATGGTGGTAAATGTGATATTCCGAGCTTCTGGGGCCCTGCCAGCTACAGCCTGTCTTTCCCTGCTGTGAGCGTCTATCCCTCACTAAGTTCAAGCTGCTAATGCTGACGAAGAGGAAGTGCTGAGTTTTGTAGATTCGAGGTCACATGGTTTTTCCAGCCAATGCGTCTAGACGCCGTTCTCGCGATGCCAGCATCCTCCCAGGACCTGCCCCCCCCCCCCCCTGCATGGTGATTGGTGTAAAAAACGCGCCAGGGAAGGTGTGAGGGGAAGCGAATTGTGAGTGCGCCATCGCCGCTGTACTCAATCGAAATCGAGTATGACGAATAGCGTAGTATTCGATCGAATACCGACTCGGTCGAATACTACTCGCTCATCTCTATTAATGAATATGCTGGGAGCCGTTCGCTATGGCCATTCGCTGTCATGCGCTCCCATACATCGCGGAACCTGTCAAATAGCGACTCCTCACCCAATATTCAACATTACCGCACACCGACTGAGTCGCTGTCAACAGCCAAACAACGGCCAAGCACAGCGAATACTAGCGTGCGCTGTGAAAATAACGCTACTGGCGCTCATCTGTCGCTACCTGGCGATATTAATGAATCGGCCTCCCCGTTAGCAGGAGATGCTGCCGCACCTCAAAAATAATCCAGCAGTGGCACCTCTATGATCCCTTTCACACCTCTCCGGTATGGCAGAGAGGAGAAACACATGGCCGCAAAAAGTCCTTTCTGCTGTTTCCTGGCCCCAAACGCATCCCATTAAAGTCTATGGGGCTGCAAACTTGGGATTCAGTAGATAAGAAGGCAGGACCCAGAAACAGGGCATTTTGAAAAATGCAGACGCAAGTGAACATAAATGCAAAAAAAAAAAAAAAATGCGAACAAAAACATGATTTCAAAATACAATTCCTGCCGCAAAACACACGCCACAAACACGATCGGACAGCTGTGAACAGCCTAAATACCGCAGCTTTGATCCGTCAATTCGGCAGGAGGTGGAATGGCAACAGCCTTCTCCTTTACTTTCTTTCAGCCCACAGAGGAGCAGCTTAGAGTTCAGCCCAGCTTAGAGTCTATAAGACTTTAGGGGCAGTGATCCCCAACTTTATGAGGCATCCCCTAAATTGAAATGCCCCAATGTGTGAAATCCCCTGGTTTTCTGTAAAACCCATCCACCCGGTGATCCCATGTTATATGTGCAGGCAGTGGTGGCATCCCCGGATTCTTACTGGTGATGTACATCGCCAGGCCTGACTGAATAGGCGGCACAGGCCCACAGAGCAGAGGGGAGGCCTGCCCTCCCCATTCATTCAGCTTTCTATGTTGTTTATCAATATGCATGTGGGTGTTCCCTAGGAATTTAATGCATGGGGTATCTCAAAATAGGAATAAAACCCGGGAGAGTAACATTTCCTTGAGAAAATAGCTGAAGGTTGACAAACATAACATAACAGTAACTGATCTTGCCAAACATCGCTCCAGCACAGTGCTTCTTCACAGGTTGGTGCCGTGAATGAGGAAATCCCTTTCCTCATCTACGTCTCTGGCCACCCACCACCGTTGCAGTCCACCAATCGGTCTCCAAGGACCAATAACAGAACCAAGCCCCCTACCTAGTGTCGTCTTGAATGGCTCTCGCAGAGCTGCCATTCAAGCATCACTAGACCCCACCCAACATCCGGCATGCTAGAAGCGCACTCACTCCCAGCTGTCAGTGGAGCTCCCGGCTAGCAGGAGCCATGGACTGGGCAGCTGCCAGAGCTGAGGGCAGGCAGCAATGAGAGCCAGCAAGGGGCAGCAGCAGCCATGGGGCAGCAGCCACGGGAGTTGTGATACAGCTGCAGCCCCATTGCTCCTGCGGCTGCCGCCCCAAAGGCCCTCTTGCAAGCATATGCGAGTTCACCTCTCGAAATACATATCAAGGCTAGCTTGGCCATACAGTGGTCTGCTGAATTGGGTCCACTGCTACCTGCGTGTTGTTTTATGTTAATTCAATACACAATCATTGGTTCCCACTTTAAATACCGAAACTTTAGGTTGTGTTAATATATACTTATTGTCTTGTGTTATAATGTACCTATATGTCTTCTTTTGGCTTGTGGCCTAATAATAATGTGACCCTGCCACTCCCGCCAATCAATGTGCCTTTGCATAAGCCCCCTTCATTCATTGCAATAAAGAGGGCGTACTTGGTAGGGCTGTACACAGGCACAGTGACTGGAGCGAGGGATGGGAACCATGCACAAGGATAATGGGAGCTCTATTTCTGAATACCAGGAGGTTTCTGAACAGCAAACTGTCCGGCACAGGAAGTACTTGTTTGTTATTTTTAATACAGACCATTTAAGGGGAAGCTATTCATCTGAGCTAAAGTCTTATTTGATTTATGGATAAGCAAACCTGTGAAAGTTTGGGTTCTGTGGGTTTGGATCCAAGGACACTCCAGTAGCAGTGGGGCATGCTGACAGCACCATCATCTTTTCATGTTTAGAGCCCTGTGTTCAATACTTTGCGTTTCAGGTTAGCTCATCCCTAGTTTTTATTTATTATCTGTTGGATTTTCTGTATTTTTCTTGAACTTTTTTTTCCAGTCATCCTTTCATTTAGAGATACAGCGCATAGCATTACTTGAAAAGCCAAAGGTCACACATTTTAAAGATAAAAGCTCAAATTATAATAAACAGTCAAACATATATTCCCCATGCCACTAAAATAGATATTATTGACTCTGCCCTTTAATAAATCAGGCCCCTTTTTCAAAATCTTTCACTAATAGCTGAGTAGAAATTGATTTTTGCAATCAGTCACAGAGGCCATTGAAAGGTTTGGTATAAGCCATTGTGCATGCAGGTAATTAGGACAGACCTGTTAACAGTGATTAGGGTAATGATGAATGTGTCTGTGCCCAATAGCAATCACTCTGATGGGAGAGGAACATTCCTCGGTGGGCAATCAGTTACCATATGTGCCTCTGTCTTATTAAATTAATTACTGTACATGATGATGAAGAATATCCTTTAAATCCAGTGTTTCCCAAAGCAGTCCTAAGGTACCACTAAATGTTTCTGCCTTTCAACATCTCCTGAGTAATCCAAGGAAATGCATTGTGGATTCTCAGTAAGGTCTTGTTAATTATTATTGGATAGAATTGGAATATGTTTCAGCGCACTGTAGCGCATCATGCTGCATATTTTTTAATGCTTTTAAAAATGATGGGTATTATTGGATAATGCTTGGGAAAACCCCAAACTATGCTTGTCAAGGTCTCCTAGACAATTATTTCCAGAAATTATTATCGTAACGATTACCTTTGTGGTCCACCAGTGAACCCTAAATAATCAACTATGTTCCAGGTAGAGTCATGGACCACAGGGACCCTAACCTAATGCTAACAGAACTTCTGTTTTTAATGTTGTTATTATTATTTATTAATAAAGCACTATTGTATTACATGAGCCTGTACCTAATGTGATGTACAAGAGGTTGGGACAAGTAACGTATTTATAATACACAGGTCATTATTGGTCATATATAACAGAAATATGACAATTAATGTGTATTATTAGTATTATGAGTCTGAGTGGTGGGCTGCCATAACAATGGGAGCAGTTGGTGGGATCTAAGTCGCAACCTTCCGATCACAAGATTTCTTCCTTACCACTAGGACCCAGTATGCACAGGACAGAAGTATAGCAGTTTCTTTGTTATCCTTGTGAGGTATCAACCAGAGCTTTTATTAGAGGATTCTCTCTAGAAGTCTATCAGACTTTTCTTAGAATTTAAGGTAGGAGTATGGAGAAAATGTGGGGAAATGGGTGGATGAGAAGGAGAAAAATAGAAGTATGGGGAAAAGAAAAGAAATAAAATTGTGAGAATGAGAAAAGTGAGAAAAGAGACAATAGGGGGCGAGTATAGTGAAAAGTAGAGGAAGTGTATAGGAAAAAGGGAACATTGAGAAGGGTGAATGAGCAGGAGGAAATTGCAAAGAGAAAAATGAAAATACAAACCTGAGCGATTGGTGGCCAGTGGTCAAAATAATTCCAGACCACAAAACTGCCAATGCTTAATCGTGGCTCCTAATTTTACTGGGGAACGAGGAGAAAGTAAGGGAAAAAAAGTTTGCAGGGGGTGTGTATACAGTATGTGTGTGTGTGTGGGGGGGGTATCAGCATGCTTGCTGCAATCAACATCTATTTTGTGTAAAAGTTGTGTTTTGCTTCGGGAGGGGGGGGGGTTCTTCTATAAGTTGTATTAATAAAGTCTTAATGTCTATTATAAAAGTCAAAGTCATGAGATCAGTAGGTGGTAATTGCATGATCTCTGTATTAACTGTCTCTAGGATGTCCCACAATATTGTGCATCTTGTCCTATACTTTTACTTTTTGGAAACTTTAAAAATAGCTGATTTGAAGAAAAACGTAAACATATATATATATATATATATATATATATATATATATATATATATAATTTTGAATTAAACAAATACATAAGAATCCTACTCACTCATCCCTACTTTCCAACATTTTGCCAGGAAATGATTAATCACATATAGAAAACAAATTTTACTCTCTAACCTTTTGTAATGTCTACAAAAACTTCATTTATATTTTCAGTTGGAATGACTACAGCAATGCAATGGCCTATATTTTTTTGCTCTCAGGGATATTTGGGCTCCATTAAACCTGGGAATATAAAGCTACTTTGTGCGAGTCATTTAACCAAACTGTATACTTAGCATGAAAGGAGATTATGTTAATGAAACATGGTTCTTTTGAAACTTTCATCTTTTTTAGGGTTATCAAATATTCAAGACAAAGTGTTCCATAAATTATGTTAAGGATATAGAAACAAAGCAGTACTTTAAATATATATAGATTTGTTCCAAAGGTGCCCAGGAGGCCAATCTATGCCCTCGTTTTTTTGTTAATAGGGAAATCGCCAGAAGCCCTATATACCCCGACAGTTATGCACTGTTTATGTAAATTGTAACGTAAATGCACATTAGAAATAAATGAAAATCTTTTAAATTAATCTAAATACCTAATAGCTGAACCGAGATGTCATGTCATAAGACTTTATGACAGAGCCTGTTGGCAGTTTTATTGCCAGGTGCATAGACATAAAGATGTTTACCTGATCCAACTCTGGAGCAGGCAACATATAACTGACCATGTAAAAAACATGCAGAATCCAGATTTATGCCAGACACCTGCAGTGATTGGCCTCGGGCCTTGCTTATTGTCATTGCAAATGATAGCTTAAAAGGAAACTGTAATTGTTTAAACTATATTGTTTCATGAGTGGAATTTGTGGAATAAAAACTTCTTCTCCAGCAGCACATTCTGTAAGGATGGTTGCTTTTAGCACATGGGGATGACATGTTTTAACACACATCCTGGTTCCATTACACAGTTTTGGTGAATCTAGATTCCACATTAGCACCAACCATTAGATCCAAGTGATGAGAAGGCATTCCAGTTGGTTCTAAAGAGTTTAAAATTTTGTAGAAACAAACAAATCCCGGCAACTCCTTAAGAATTTGTAATTGCATGTACCACACCATACAGCCAAAATAGCTCTTTGGCAAATCCAGCCATGCGAAGGAGTTCTTCCTTTGTTAAACTGAAAGCCAATGTGAGGAAACACTGCTGTTCTGAGGTGCTCAGGTGACTCTACAACTCCGCATAAATCAACAATAAGAGATATATTGCCATCTACACATTGTCCTAAACTTTTTCTTTTTGGAAACTCTAAAATATAGTTGATTTGAAAACAAAAACATGCATGACTCTACAAGATGGGGTGAGTTTTTCAGGGGTTGCAGCTGTTTTGTTCTACATTCTGAATGGATTGATTGCCAGGCACCTCCAGGCAAGCTTGTTTCCTTCTCTTAATAGATTAAGTATGACAAGTTTGGAATTAACCATTCTGCTTTAGCGGAAGGAAGGGGGTCACCTCTAATAGTCTGTTCTGTGAGACACCATGTTTTGGAATAACAGTTGTATATTGCTATTTCAATTCTTGTGATGTGTGTAGATGTTTTTACCCTTCATGCAATGCTCTGGCCCAATATTCAGACTGGTTAAGGCTGCTGTTCTCCACAAGCCGGCTTAGGAGACATTGCAGATGTGTGTTCAATGTTCATCTTCTCTATATGATCCAGTCCACTGAAATTGAGACATTGCAATAGAGCAGACTAGGCATGTAAAATTGGAATGGTACAGTCAAAAAACTGTCATCCCCTTGATTTCATTCCTACCAGGAGAAGAAAACCACATGCTTGCTAGGATTTTTTTCAGTTGGGGTGTATAAGTGACCCCTCCTCTAACTATCCAGCATGTTTATATAGATTTTTTTTATATTGGGTGATTTTCCTTTAAATAAAGCAAATGGTCATACACCAAAGTGTCAGTAAATGTTTGTACACTTGTGGTCATTTTCTATGCTTTTTTTGTTTAACATCATGTAACATTTTGGCATCGTGATGGTCAGACACATTTGACATCTCCCAGTTGCTCTGCGCAACATTGTTACAACAGCTTGAATTATCCGTCTGCTAGCGAGAATGTGCGATGAGTTGTCACTCCACACTTTCATGTTCTCCTGTGAATGACTTGGGGCAGAACTGATTCGCTGCCAGCAACACGTTATGATTTAAATTATCAAATTGTTTGACAATTAAGTTTATGCTAATTGGTTTACATGAGCTCATTGTTGGCCACCCCCGAGGCGAGGATGTAAAGAAAACCTTTATGTCTGTTTCAGCTGTTGATGAACTGAAGCTGAAAAATGAACACAGACACTATATGTAACAAATGGCTTCACAATGTAGGTACATTAGAGACATTTTATCTCATCTCAGTTGATAACCATAGTAACAGGGCTCTGTATCCTCTGTTAGATATCACTAAAGAGAGATATGAGACTGCACTGAGCTGTAACTTTATAACAATATGTAGTGTGCACATAGGGGTACAATAACTAAACACAGAAAACCGAAGGTCCCACACCTTCCAAAACCCCCCTACAAAATATGGCACCACTACCAATGGTAGAGGTGCCATATTTTGTAGGGGGGTTTTGGAAGGTGTGTGCTCTGTTAGATATCATTGATAATATACTCCATATACATGCAGAGATGTGAACAATGGGCATCCTTACCCCACATTCCAAATTCCAGATTTCTTCCCGATCTTCCTAAATGTAAATGACAGTCAGTATAATTTTCAAGTACTCAACATTTTATTGAAAAAAACTCCCAGTGAAAGCAGGATTGTTTAAAATACTCAAAATACACTGTTCCAAATTATTATACTCAACACATTTCTCAGTAGGCCTGATGTCAGTGTAGGATGGTGGCCACACCACGAGTTTCTCTCCTTTCTTGTCTATATGTCTATAGTCTATATGTCTATATGTCATCAGTAAACCAGCAGCCAATGGCTCTGAGGTCTTAACTGCAGCATAAGATGGTTTATTGTTGTGCTTGAAGATAATTTTGCTGCAAAAGGCACGGTTCATCTTCTTATTCCATGGAAGAAAGTGGTCAGTCAGAAACTTTATATACTTTGCCAATGTCCCAAATTTCACAACTTCTGGGAGCCTACCAGCTCTCGCCCCATGATTTTAGCCCAAAACATGATTCCACCACCATTTTGAGGGCATTGCTGCTTTGTCGACACATGCTAGCCATCAACCAACTACTACTCCATTCATTTGCACCATCTGGGGTTGTAAGATCATCAGTAAACCACACTGTTTACTTAGAGGCCGATTCATTAATAGCGCCAGGTAGCGACAGATGAGCGACTGTAGCGTGATTTTTTCAGCGCCAGCCAGTATTCGCTGTGCTTGGCCGGCATTAGCTTGATGACAGTGACTCAGTCGGTGTGCGGTAATGTTGAATACGGGCTGGGGGGTCGCTGTTTCACAGGTCCAGCGTTGTATGTGAGCGCCTGACAACGAATGGCCAGAGCGAACGGCTAGCTTCATATTCATCAACAAATCACGCTCCGAATGTGCTGTCGCTGTCCATTCCTTGTTTAAACCCCAGAGCGCTGGCGGCGATGTGTATTAACTAGTTTTTAACCCCTAAACAACCATATTTTTGGAATGTAACATTATACATGTTTTTAGAATCATTTTGTAATATGAATACATTAATCTCAGACCTGTTAGATCAATTCTGCACATATTTTTTTTAATTTTTTTTTTTACTTAAAAATAAATCCTAACATTGCAGAAGTGTTCTCCGATTTTTTGACATTAAAAAAAAAAAAAAAAATTAATACCAATTATTTATGATTAATTATAGATTGCTCCATTGAAATGCATTGGACATCGCCAGGGAGCGACAGCTCATACCTGGCGCTGTGAGGGAATTTGCAGCGGCGCTGTTCGGTCCAGGCGGCTTCATGATGAATGCCGCGCTAGCCGTCGCTCTCGCCGGCGCTAGCCTCATTTTGCTTGATAAATGCGTCATTGTGACCGCCGCCGGGCGTACTTGAGTCGGTAGTCACCGTTAGCTGCCGCTACCTGGCGCTCGTCAGACACTACCTGGCGCTATCGCTTGATGAATAAGGGCCTTAGTCTTCATGTATGTCCTGACCCACTGCAACTGTATCTGCATGTGAGCACTGGTTTGGAGTGGCCAAATTGTAGGTTCATGCACAACTGCAAGCCTCTGGACCTTCAAGCCTCTTAAAACCTAGGTTGGCGGGACTCCAGAGGTACGAGCAACTTCAAATATAAGTTTTCTGCTTTGTCATGGCATTTTAGCAGCTGCTCCAATGAATTAGTCTGCCAAAAAACTTTCTTATCTGCATCAACCCCTCTGTGCCCAAAGTCAGACACTATTTCTCTTCACAGTACCATGATCACTTTTAAGTTTTCCTTGTCCAAGGCATTAGCCTAATTGAAGTTTTTTGGCAGCAGAGAAATCCTTTTTCTTTCCCATATTGTAGAAATCGTCAGCCTGCTTAATAATGTGGAATTACCTTCTTAGGTCATTTTCATTTTAAGAGAAGCAACACTGCTGTCAAGGCTATAAGACTCTTGGGGGTTGACCTACCTCTTTATGGAGCATCCTGAATGGGGATGTCCCACTGTGAAATTCTCCGGATCACCTGATCCAATCCCCACATCCACAAGCCTGTGCTGCAACTCCTGGCCACATCTGCATCCCCATCACCAGCATAACTCTAGCTAGTCGTGAAAGCCTTGAGAGACAATACCATCCATGAGTTTATTTGTAAAATAGAATTAAATCCATCTGACTCGTTAATCCTTTTCATAATTGGCATCCTGATGCAGTGGTGAGGTTTCACACCACGCAATGCGTCTGTGCACGATTGGCTTACTCTGATGGCGAGCATATGACTTCTTAATTGGTGATACCATTTATTACTTACCTATCCCCTTGCACTTATTTTCACATTGGTGTTTGATTGAAATACTTTTCTGAGTTGGCATCCAAAAGTTTGAATGTATTGTGTTGTTTCCCACTGATATTTACAGTATAGATTATAAAATTATTTTTTTTTTCCTGATTGAATTGCACATGCACTTTATAGAATCAACTAGATGAATTGAGTAAGAAATTGGATACATTTATATTTACTGTTGGTTGAATCAAATGCAGCATACCTGGGGGTAGTGCAATACTTTTGTACTTAAATGATTAAATAGTAATTTCTTTAGCCGTCATTGCAGTAAATCAGCTTTTTAAATGGTTTTAAATGTCTGTGTTATAAGCAGTTTTGTTTGTATGTGCCACAGAGCGTGAATAAGTGTTCTATTTTTGATACTAGAGGTGTGTGGCCTGATGTCTAGGGGTTGTTTGGGTGGATTTTCCATGTGTCATTGGTGGTGATTTTCTTAGGGCCAGCACCTGTCAGGTTATCATATTAGAGCTGTACGAGACACATTTGTGTGTATAGAACCTTTTCATAATAATTTGGAATGTGGTGCATAGAAAATGGTCACAGTTATGAGGAAAAATCATGCCTCCTGGTCTCAATGCCACCACCGGGCCACGATGTTGGAGCAACCGAAAGGTGTACATTTGCTTTCAGCCACCTGGGTTTTTATTATTAATGATGGGATTCAGATCCAGGCCGAAGCAAGATTAGATCTGAATCTGGCCGTATTGGTACAGGTGACCCTACCAGGATAAAGAACATCTATGTCTGGCATATCTGGCATGTCATCCATCAATGCTGTCAGGTGGCATGCCAGCATTTACAGTTCTGTGAACTGGTATCGGGTCCATTGGATTACTACTAGTTCACAAACAGTTAAAAAAGATAAAGAAACTTTTAAAATAAAGAGCTTATCATCGCGGCATCTTCCTTCACCTGTCTCCTATGGGCGACATTCTCTCTCAAGGTCTGCCAGCTCAGCAGACTGCAGTATTCTTGATGCCAGGGAGACAGTATTTCACCAGGACCCATCTGTAGTGTGGGGGGACACAGGTCCCACTTAGTCATTACTTGGCATCACACAAAGCTAATGCCAGGCTGCCGGTGCAGGGAGGCTTTTAAACCACAGAGGAGGAGCCTCTGGGGCATCCACCCATGTGACTAAAAACATCACTGTAGGGGAGGGACATTGAGGGGGATTTTCTCGTTAATAAGACTGTTGCTTTAATGAGGGCATTTTTTAACTTCCTGTGCATATTTATTTTTATTCTCCCATTGGGCACTTTATTACTCAATTGGGTGAAAAGGAAATAATGTTTTTTTATGTATTTACATATACAGCTTTTGAATGTACACACTTAACTTTGATGTTAAGAATATCATTGAGATGCACTGAGCATCTGACCACTGCTACCAGGGGCTTTCCTGGAAGAATGTGGCATAATCAATTAACACATGATCGCCACATGGGAATTTCTGGAAATGCCCTCCAGTAATTTGTCTCCTCCTGTGGTATTGAGAGCTTCCGCTGCACACTACAAGCGAATAAAACAACTCATTAGTGATGTTCATCTGTCAATGTTTCATGTATGTCTGGACATGCTGAACAAGCAGCAACCTGCATCTAATCCCTCTGTCCCTCCTCCAACCTTCATATATGACCTTCCTTTTCACCTAAAGCATGGTCTGATAAACACTAACCTTAATACTTAAAGGGATTGTCTAGACTTAGCAAGATTTTTTCTCCTGCCATTATCTATCCTGATATGTTACTATAAACCTGCTGAAGCTGAGATTTCACTCCTGCCCTGTGAACAAGATTCCAGATTTTACTTATGCATGACCACCTTTTTTTTACACTGAGAGATGGACCTGTTTCAACCCCCCTACATGATACTATGTGGGACCATACCATTGCCAGAGTCTGCAGGAGAGAGCTAACCTATAACACTGCTTTTCTGTTTCTTGTAGTTTATTGTAAAATAAACTTCCAGCCAAATAATTTATCCTGTTGCTGAAATTTTACTTATAATGAATGTATGCAGACAGAAAGGGAGACAGGAACCTCCTTGCTTCAGAGACTATGGTGTAACATTCTGGCTTACTCATAAATGCAGAAAAAACATTTGCAGCCATAGCTTTATAACAAAAGAGGATAATACAGCATCACAACTTTTCAGAGCACACCAGACTGGCAGAAAGCAGCTATCTGGGAGGTAAGATGTGTATGCTGTTATGTTATACCTAATCTGGGCAGTTTCTGTATGTAACATAGACAAAGCTAATTGTTCAGAAGTGACAACCACTGCATATTATCCCCCAAAAGCAAGCCATCAATTTTCCTACAGTCTATTATATCATTTTTCAGATTTATTATTCACCTGTAGGATGTACACAGGCAGGGTTTTTTTTTCTTTTTCAAAAAAAGTTATGCCACCACCGTGGCAGGCATGTGGGAATGCAGGGTATTAAAGATGAGCAAAACCCAGACTAAAGTCTAAAAGAGTTGACCTCCTTTAAGAGATTTCCCTTGCTGCATGACGGGTAGGGATGCCCTGCAATGTGAAGCCCCTGTTTCCCCTTATACCTATTTTGATTTGTATTCAATAAATGTCACTAACCTGGTGACGAGCACTGATGGCAGAGAGACTTGGTTCCCATTGCCAGAGGTGGAAAACAGAGACTACTGCTCTAGACCCAAGACCCTAAGTCCTTGAATCTAATGGTCACCCTAATCTTCCCTAGAGTCTAAAACCTAGGATAGAGGATTTCTGCAGGGGCAACGCCAGGTCGTACTCGGGTGAGTCAAGGGCTGACAGTAGTGATCACCTAGGTTATTAGGGAGGCAGACGAGAGGATAGTAGCTGAGGTCAGGTTTCACAGATGAAGATGCAGGACAAAGAGTAGCCAATGTAAGGCACTGGTTGAAGATTTAGGGATTACCCAAACACAGTGTCCAGGAAGGTTAGCCGGGGGTCATACATGTATAAGCAAATCCAAATGGTAATCCAGTAGCCCAGTCCAGCAAGGGTCAGACAATACGGGAATCTGCTGGCTTAAACTTGTTAGAGACTTCCTTATAAAGGGCCTAGAGAAGTAGGATTGGTTCTCTCCTAGTAAGCTGCCAGACACCCCTGCATTAATTAATAACCCTATGCTCCTTTAGTCAACTGACAAGTCCACCTCACTAGGCTTCTTTCCCTTAGTCAGCTGACAAGCTGTAAAACACTAAACTCATATTTGCCCAAGCAATCTAACCCACCTATTAAGGATCGCAACCATGCAATAGCCCCCAATGTCCGTGCATGAGCTTCACTCCCAATTGCTCATGTTGTCCGAATATGTGCTTGTGCATTAGAGGCTGCATTCAATGAAATGGATCATATTTGCTTTGCTCTGAAGACCCAGATACATGACAATAGATAAAGCATCTGAGGAGTGCCGGATCTTCTTTTAGCTTGCACCTAGGACTACTGATATGTCCATTTTGAAATTTTAGATCATTTTATAGCAGGTACACATAAGCCACATTGACGCAGCTTTTAAATCTAAAACCATCCTCTTTGGCATTCTAAGTAAAAGCAGATTTTCAGAAAACAAGAGCCACCCCACTAAATAGCTGTTTGCTAGCTGACATTTTAGAATGTTTTAGTTCTACGTCTAAATAGACTCCCTCAAAATGCCTTTATTGTAAATTCCTATAATAGTTATTTTCTCTGAATTGCAGCAAGTGGCGGAACAAGCTTTGTGCTTTACTTTCTCTAAGAGAAGAAAGGATTCAGCAACTTAAAGACACGACTTAAAACAAACATTTGTGTGCTGCCACGGGTGTGTTAATTACGCACGCGATTATCGCACCACTTTGGCATAATGGATGAGCGGTTAAGAACAGTGGTGCTCTATGATGTCATGACGATTACCAAGGCTCACGCTGAAACTGGCAAGAGCATTCATTTTAAAAGATGTAGAAATGGGGTTTCTGACTGACAAGAAAGAATAGAAAGAAAAACTTAAAGGGCACTTTCACTTTGAAGGACAAGGATCCGTTACCAGCTCTTCTGGTGATGGCCTGAATGTATTTTCATCACAGACAGTTCTCCGCCTCTGATAAATTTGCCAATTAATGAATTTATTACATTCTCTGCTGCAGAGTAGACACAGATGACTGGCCCCTACCTTGTCTACTTACTGAGTTGTCAACAATAAAAATGAAAGCCCTGATTTATCAAGCACTTCTGCCAGACAGAAGAGGCCCCTGGGAACAAAATCTGGTTGAGGCCCAAGTATTTTTTCCCTTTAAAATAATAGTCCAGCCAAGTAATTGATTAGTAGTTGTCTGGAACCCACCTACTTACTGGAATGCCAGATCGGGTCCCTTGTGCCACCCTTGTGTGGGTGCGTGCTGCTCGGGAACTCCTGCTTTTCCATTCTGGACAGGGGGTAGTGTAGTTGCCCAGCTGGTCCAGCAGAAAACAGTTCCCTGCATTGAACTGCCAGTGGCTGTGCTTGGTGGCTTATGTGCAGGGAGCGGCCGCCGATTGATCCATCCACCAATCTCTGTAACATTGCTGGCGGTGACTTTTCCTGTACGTTTGCCCCTACTGCCGCAGATAGCTTTATTGTTAGCCCTGCGGCCCATCAGACCAAAGACTGAAAAGCCTCCTGGACCAGACCATAACCCGAAGGTTGTGGAGGCCCCCTTTGCAGGGCAAATGGTGGAGGCTCATCAGAGATCTACTTTAAAGGGGCTGTACACCCAAAGGCAATAATAAAGCAGCAAGGAGCTCACCTGATGTTCGTCCTTAATTTCCTGCAGGGGCAGGTAGAAGCTTTAGAAGGACTCCAAAGTTTGCCCCTCCTTTAATTTTATTTTTCCAGGACCACCCAAAAACTGGTCTAAAATCCACTTGGTACCTCTAAGTGTGAGTGAGCACCACAAGTCATAGTGATCCCACAGCTGAACCACAGCACAGCATGGTCATAACTCAAAGCTGCTCCATGTCACATCCTTACAAGCACAGTTAAAACCCAGAAAATGAGGCAAAGAAAGCAGCATTGCTTAGAATGCATAAGGTACTTACATATAACTGGAAATTTTTAGATGGTTCAAAATGGCTCATTTGACACTGTTCCGAAGGGGGTTAAAGGGGTGGGTGTTAGTGTGTGTCTGGACCTAGCCTCCCCCCTCACATCATCAGTGAGTACTGCATTAGAAGAGTAACCGTCTTTTCTTAACTTCATTGAATGGTTGTCAGGAAACAGCTGCACACATACACAGCACCCACAACCTATTGCAGTAGGAGGCCTGCACCCCTGGAGTGTAAAGCTGTTTCCTGATTACTCATCATACAGATTCCCATAGTTATAGGAATAGGTAGGTTAAAGTCCTTGTGGAAATGGACCCCACCTAGCACAGAATAGCCAGGCAGGTTTTAGGTCCACATCGCCTTACTTCCCCACTGCTTATTGCTCCTGGTTTTCTCTCCTGGGTTTTGTTCCTCCTCCAGGGGCATCCTGATTTGGGATGTCCACTTGTGTGAAACCCCCAGGGAAAATGGTATTCTTACCTCACTGGCTATGCCATGTCGCATGTGCAGACTCTCCTTCAATCAGCTTTTATGCAATGCATATAAATAAGTGGCACAGAAAACTGAATAGAAAGGGAGTGGATTTGAGTTCAAGCCCCGCCATTCAGATGGAGGGATACCAGGGTTGGTGCTGTAGCCCGCACATGTGTACTGGGATCACCAGAATGTGATTTCCTGGTGTTTCACAAATTGGGGCACTCCAAATCAAGATGCCCCAAAAAGGGGGAGATCACCAGCCCCAGAGTCTTCGATACTCTAGGCCATTGGCTACTGCTCTTTAAAGAGGTCCCATACACCCACGCATAGATTCCCAAAATCCTTAACTGAACCTTGATTCCTCGGTGAAGTGTGGCCCCTCTATTTGTTGGCTGCGGACACAAGGGCCTACCTGGACCGGCAGCCGGGAAAGATTGGCTGGCGGCCAATCTTGGGGCTACATTTTTCCCTGACTAAGGTGCAAGTAACAATTGGGAAGGGTTGCGAAGGTCAATGCACGGGGGGCTCCAGCAATCTGGATGCTGCCCCCCAAGAATATTACAATGCGGCCCAACACCTATTAAAAAAATGGATGTGGAACCTTTTTGAAAACTCCAATTTCTTATGCCATCCATTTAACACTGTACCATAATACAGTAACTATCCTAGTTCACAGGGACACTAAAATAGCCTAATTCACACCCTCATCCCCTAATGAGCCCTGCATTAAGGGTAACTCATCTTACCTTGCAGAGCGCCATTTAATGAAAAACATTGAGCAGGGCCGCAACTTTTGGATCCCCATACAGCCACAGTGTCTGCCCCCCCCCCCCCCCCCCAGTTTGATCCTAAACAAAAGTATAAATACAATATCTTTTTTTGTCTTGTTAAACCCCCAAAATAATGTTGCCCAAAAGATTTTAAAGTAGACCAAAACCTGGGATCTCACTATTCCCAGTTTTCGTCTGTTCCCAGGGGATGAAACAAACCCAGAAAAGTTAAATTCCTGGGTTTTGTTCCGCTTTAAGAGTGAAATAGCAGAAACAAATCCTTTCTCTAAATGATGCCAAGTGAGCAAACATATGATTAATAAGGTGAAGGAGGAACAATCATGGGGCCTCCTAACCTCTTTGGCCCCGGTACATCAAAAATGATGGGCCCCTGACCTCCTGAGCTTCAGTTATGCCCCTAATGGGAACTATGACTTCCTGGGCCCTGGTGCCCTTAATTTGCCACTGTCAGTCCAAGTTTACATTTCTCCACATTAAACTTCTTTTACCAAGTGGATGCCCAGACATTCAAAGTGTTCAATTCAGCTTGAAGCTTGTGAATATCTTTACTAGACTGCACTGTGCTACATATAAAATCACGATGTTGGAATGCTTGTTAAAAGGGACCTAAAGTCATTTAACTTTAGATGCACTTTAAAAAGGAACATCATTTAAAATAGACTGGAGGTCCTCTAACTGTGGAAGTAAGAGAGCCTCCAAATTGCAACCCCCCCCCCACCCCTCAAATGGATAATGGCTACTTCTCTTCTTTTTACAACCTAGTTTTGTTTGCTGCCTCCACTTGAACCCCACCAGCTTATTGTGTTGTCTGCAGTACATGTCTGATACCATTGGTCACCGGTAGATCATAAGTTAGTACTCCTCCTATTTACATTTCAATGTGGTTTGCTGCCCCATATTACTGCCAGCAGCCTATAGGGTAGACTGGAGGAAAGCATGGAGCTTTCCTCCAGTCTATAGGGAAGCACGGAGGAAAGGGTTTCTGGTCCATATTGTGGGGGTCTTCCATTGGTTTAAAGTGACACATCAGACAATGTTAAAATTAAGACAGCAAGCGAGTCAACTGGTGCTTGTCTTGTTCCTCTTCTCCATTTTCAGCAGTGGCAGGTAGTATCCCTGGCAGGGGTTCAAAATTTTCCTTGACCATGCAAAAAAAAGTAGCCTAACAGCCACTCTGTCCATTGGTGCTCTCAGTGCATGCCACAGTGATCCTGCAGCTGTCTTTGACTGTGTAGATGACTCATAAAGCTGTGCCATGTCATAGCCTTCCCAGCTCAGTGAATCCAACAGCTTTGCTTAGAATACAGAAGGTATTTACATACAATCAGAGATTTTGAAATGCTTTGAATTGATTTGTTTTACACTGTTCCCATAAGGGATAAGGGGGAAGGACGTTAGTGCGTGCCTGAACAGGAACTTTAAGTGTAAATAGAGTTTCCTATTTGGGAATCTCATTGTCATACCCCGTGGCACACCCGCCTTCAGGTGAGTCTGCAACCTCTAATCTCATCTGCTGCTTTTGCCTATAGACAGAAGCAGCACCCACGTTGGCTGGGATGCTTTAAATGCCTCACCAGTCACGGTTGCCCCTAGGACTTAGATAGAACAAAGGATGTGGACTTACAAGGTGAAGGCCGATGAACCAGAGACGAGGCTGTGCAGAAGTTGCTAGCTAGTCATACACGGTAAGGACAGTCCTTCCGATTCAGGGTTCCAAGGGGATACACAGGGAATGGTCAATGGTGAAGCCAGGGGTCAAGCCAGGTTGTCAGAGGGTTCTCGGTACCGATGAGTAGAAGGTAGAGGTCAGGCAGGCGTCGGTCCAGGCAGTAATCAGAGGGGGGGTCAGACAAAGTGAAAGTCGGCAGCAGGTAATCAGAATCCAGCTAAAAGCAGTTCTATAACACACAGCAAAAGCTATAACAGACAATGCATGCTGGGATAGGCCTGGTATTATGTGGCCATCAGCCAATCAGGGCAAGAGGCTAGAGTCAGCCCACAACCCCAGCAATACCTGCGTTGAGGCTGACCAGCAAACCATGGCCATAAAAGGATATAGCACGCCTAAAGTTATACCGGGGATGCTCAGCTATACTGACAGCCAGAGCATACAGAGAAGGTGATTAACCAGCATGTGGGGAAGCTGAAACAATGACACTCAGGGGGATGGGGGAAGTAGCAGCCATCAGGGTTTATGTGGGCGCTATTCCCCTCTAAGTCATCAAAGTAGTTAAAAACACATTTCACTTCTGTATTTGCCTTTATTTATTAATGGACCTTCTTCACAATTTCATGTGCTGAAACTTTCAGTACGATATCCATTTGCAGTCTATGCAAAAAACTATCTCTCATATATTTATAATTTAAAAAGATCTTCAAAGATATTATTTATCTGCAAATAAACGACTCATTCTACCGAGCAAACAAATACTTTAATGACCCTTAAACATCAGATTCGGCCTGTAAATGATTCAGCAGTGTCTGAAATGCTTATTAAATATGCAGCTTGCTTTAATGTTTTATACATAATCATCTTACACCGCGCTCGCTGGAAACATTGTTAGCATTAGCAACTATTTTACAAATTCTCTTATTAATATTGCTGCAGAGATTAAAACCACGGCGGCGGGATACAAAGTCTTTGCTTCAGCTTGTAGGTCAATGTATAGCAGTTGGCGCATTCTGAAGTTAATGATTTGCTGCCCGCGTTGCGGAATGTTTGCTTTTTATCAATGCTCGCGTACATCCTTCGCATGAAAATGTATCTCAAATAACACAAAATAGAGCTCCATTGTTTGCTAAAAGAAAGTAATGAGGAGAAACACATACATGGTCGTAGGATTGCACTTCAATAAAAAAAACACTATATATAAACTAATTTAAATAATTTCTAAAATAGGGCCTCTATTTGAATATACAATGGATATAAAAAAGTGCCATTTCTACTGGAAGGCTGCGCACATCCCTTGGAGTGATTTAAATCTGTGATATAATGACTAATAAAAAATTAACTGCTATTGCCCACAATGCTCATGAAAGATTTCTCCTAGTCTGGTCCCCTTGGATAGTATATGAGAAATGGGATATAAAATCTCCTGAATTCATGTTAAATTAATCCCTCGCTTCTACTTTATTCTTCAACCTTTACTCTCCTCCAATTGGAAGATATTGTACCCCCCAGCCTGGGATTCTGTATATATAATGTTCTTATTTTTCTATCTTCCCTTCTTTTTTTTCTTTCACTTTGTCTCTCCTCTCTCCTCTTCCCTGATCTAATATCTCTAAGTTTGTCTTTTCATATTAGATATTTTGCAAGTTTGTAGCTTAAGATGTCTACTAGCACAGACTTGCATCCTGATCGTTAGAATTACTTTTTCATTCTCTTTTGGTCCCTGCCATAGAGGGCACAGGTAGAATTCCTGTTGGTCTTTACTGCTTTGGGGCTGGCTTGATTGGGCATAGCTCCCACCATGCAGTCAACCTCACCTATAGCCTATGTTTGAATTCACTTATCCCTCTTCTAACACCCCCCCCCCCCACACACACACACACACACACACACACACACACACACACACACACTGCCTTCTGGCTAATTCCATTGGGCACTGACAGATCATAGCAGATATTCCTCCTTTCTGCACTCCAGTGGGGTTTGATGCCCCCATGTGACTTCCAGCAACCTATAGGGTAGACTGTTCAGAAGCAGTCTGGGGTGTGGTTTATCTATTGGTTTATCCATTGGCTTTTGAGGAACAAATATTTGCAGCATTCTATACTGCTCCTATGTGTGTAGGGAGAGGTAGCCCTATCTACGACATTTAAAGGGTCACATAGATATCTTAGTTCATAAGGATGTTGGTGATTGACCTACAGTAACAGCTCACCCATTCATTCCCTACATTCTAAAACTGCCATGGAGCCAATTGTAAATTCTCCATACATCTTGGATTCAACGGGGCATCATTCCCACTAATGTCAGGTAAGTGGGGCATTTAAGTGCTCCCTGAATTTTTTTTTGGGGGGGGGGGGCTGTGGGGAAATGCCTCAAAGGGGTCAGAGCCAGGTGAGAATTCACACTCATTGTTTAGGAGAGAAAACTGCCAATGACTTTCATTGTCTACCAGACAATTTTCACCTGGCTCTGAATTAACCCCAATGTAGACAATGGCAGTTTTCTCTCCTAAAAAAAAGGAGTGAGAATTCTCACCTGGCTCTGAATCGACCCCAAAGTGGAAGTATCCCACTAAGAGTCTTAAAGGAGCCACAACACTCAACCCTGTTAGCTTGCAGACCAGCCTACAATCTGTCTCTAAACTTGGTTAAAAACAGAGGGCTCGGTCACACACATCTGCAGAAGTATGCTGAAGCTGCACCACCAAGCGCCAAGGTGCCTCTGTGGGGTGCAGCCCTAACTCTAATCTCTGAGAGCCCATCTGGGACATACAATGCAATAGATAAATTGGGAGCAGGCTTACCTAAGGTTGCCCTAAACCTCAAGTGCAAGCCATGGGGTGGAAGGGTCGAAGACCTTGCAATACAGCCTAGACCCCACACCCTATGTGCTTGCACAAATTCAAAAGAAACAAAGGAGGGGTGGCAGCCGCTCAGATCATTTTGAAACTAACTTGGGAGGTGCACGTTAGCAGGGCACCCCACAGAGGCACCTTGGCGCTTGGTGGTGCAGCTTAAGCATACTTCTGCAGATGTGTGTGACCGAGCCTCTGTTTTTAACCAAGTTTAGAGACAGATTGTAGGTTGGTCAGCAAGCTAACAGGGTTGAGTGCTGTGGCTCCTTTAAGACTTTTGTATTCTAATTGCCCTGCTAACGTGCACCTCCCAGGTTAGTTATAAAATGGTCTGAGCGGCTGCCACCCTTCCTTTGTTTCTTTTGTGTCCTACTAAGAGTCTGGTAAGTTGAATCATTCTCCACATGTGTAACACATGCCAGGCTGTATGATGATCCACCTCTCCAGGAACCCGCAGGCTATCCTTTGCACCTGGCCTCACCCTTCTAGCCACTAATATATCTCACTGCTTAGCAGCCAGCAGCACCATTGGCACAGCAAAGGACTGGAAAACTTAGGGCAGCATTCAACACTGTTAGGTTAATTCGAATTTGCTAGTCATGAAAATGAATGTCTTGAGCATTCCAGCAAAACTGCTTCCTAACTGGCAGCAACTAGCATTTGAAGCTTAACTTTATGTCCATGTACAAGGCCAGTTAATGTTGATACCCCCAAGGTTTGGCTTTGTTTTCTCTGCATCTCAATTATTACCAATGAGTGCGCATCTTCAGCAGACTCCTTAAGTTTGTTGGCAATAAAACAATTCTCGTCCTTATGAAGAGTAAGGATGGCAAACCTGGGGGTGGGCAGGCTGATTCATTACTAACGTCAGGTAGCGACAGATGAGCGTCTGTAGCAAGGATTTCAGAGCGACCGCTAGTAGTCGCTGTGCTTGGCCATGGTTAGTTGTTTCAGAGCGCCTCAGTCGCTGGCACACCACATTCATCAAAAAAAACCCTCACACAGTTCCGGCACTCAAAATCGGGTCGATGTAGCCCACAGCGCCAGAAGCTGTGTGATAAAGTCTGTTTCTGAACATGTATCCACTAGTAACAAAGCGAAAACATATGGAATTACATTGTTATTACATTGTATTGTAACATTTTAATACAAGACATGTAAGGACAATTCTGCATAAAAATATTATTAATCAAAAAAGTTTTCAAAAATGTCATTTTCTAGGCCAGGATACATGTCTGAAAGATTTAAGTTTTTATTAAAACCAAAAAAAAAAATTGGGATCAGGACAGAGATTTAAGGATCGTCCATAGAAATGTATGGGAGAACGCCAGGTAGCGAGAGGTAAGACGTGGCGCTCTGCAAGGCCGAACGCCGGCGCTGTACGCTGAGTCTGGCATAATGATGAATCAGACGCTACATGGCGTTGCTCCAGTCGCTCACCAGATTTGGCTTCATAAATGTGGTATTGCGTGCCGTGTCCGGCGTTCACCTGCCGCTACCTGCCGCTTACAAGGCACTACCTGGTGCTATCCCTTCATGAATAAGGCACGTGGTGTACAGGGAACCACCTAGTCCTAAACTAAATAGAACAGTAGAGTTGAAAGCTTTCACCACCATACGTCCTCCTGTTACGTTATGGGGAAGATATAAGGGTGGCCAACAAGACTAAGTACCAGGGAGCCACGATCAAGCACAACCTTCACTGGGGAAGTCCTATCTCTGCAATTCTGAGGAAGGCCCAGCAGAGGTTATTCTTCCTCCATCAGCTTCCCCGTCAGGAAAGTTGGCCTATCCCAGAAGGTGCTGGTGACCTTTTTTTAATGCAGTTACTGGGGCAGTACAGCATTTTTCCACACTGTATGGTACAGGACAGGCGATAAAAACATAAATGACCTTCAATCCCTAACCATGGAGGGCTTTTATGACAGTAGGTAATTGTCATGAGCACTAAAAAAAACTTTAAGTCTCATCTCACCAGGGAATTTTTACTTCACGCATCACCGATCTGGCAGATGACATGCTTCACTAACTTGTAGAATCTTGTTGTAAGAGAATGGAACAAGTCGTAACAACTGTCCCTCAAAATCATCAGGGGTACAAACATATAGGCATAGCTACACCCTCATTATAGCATCTGTCACTCAATGCTGTAATTTATTATACAGATTCTGCAAATAACTGTATGCTGTTATGATCTATCATTTTTTAGCTCTTTCCAATGTGTCTGTTTAACCTACCAATAATTTCCTAGACATCTTTTATGCACTTGGTGAATAAAGATGATTCTGAGATCCGCACCACCATCCAAGTTACTGCATGTCAACTGCCATTGGGTACCTGGTCCAGGCTTGGTCTCACTGACCAGGGGGACGAGAAGCCACAGCACACCCTGAAGCAGCCAGCATGTGTATGCACTGCCGCTTTTGATCCCTGTATCCTCGAGACAAAGCAGAGACCAGTTGAGTATAATCAAAAGGTGTGTGTTTGGCGTGGGGTTGGGTGTTATCTTAATGTGGACCTCTCTGAAATACTACCTCCTGCAACCCTTCGACAGTCAATACTCACCTAATCTTTGTGATACATTGGAGATAAAAAAACAAAGCACATCCAACAGCAGGCAGTGTCTCCTATTAGAAATTAGGCTTATTTTGTTGTTATCATATATATCAAACTAACTGTATGTAACGTAATGTGCTACAAGTTTTCAGACTTCATCTTTATCTTGCCAAAATCGCACTTTGTCTAAAACTGTCCCTGGCTGGGAGAAGTCTGGCCCCAAATTAGCACTTTAAATCTAATTTAAGTTGGCCATTCCATTTAATATCTAGAGGTTAGGTTTTTGGTGTATAAAAGCCAATTGCCAGGTGCTTGTTTTGGTGGGATGTAGTGTTAGGAGGACTCTTTGAAGATGCTAGTGCCCCTACTGTTGCTTTGGCTGTTGATCCCAGCAGAAGAAGCTCTGTCGCCTCTAGCTTGAAGTCCCTGGACCCAGCCCTAGATACAGGGTGCTCAGTCTCTGATCCCTGGGTATATGAGGTCCTATGCCTGATGCTCCAGGTCGGTAGTTCAACTACAAAAACTTTTTTATAAAAAAGAATTTGAAAAAAGAAGGAGCTAATAATTTCACATGGATCTTGCCACTATCTGAATCTAGCCACACCAGATTGATTGGACAAGATTTGATTTTAAGGTGCCACAGACTCATCTCTGTCCATCTCTGATTGCAAGCTTTGAAGGGGTGTTTTTTTCCATCTGATCGCACTGGCAATCCCTAACAATGATACTAGACGTAGTTTAATACAGCAGGCTTTAGCTTTTTTTATGATCACACATACAGTATTTATTACTTAGCATATACTTCCTAAAAGCCACGCTATTCTACTTTCAGCATTCTTTTTATAGATGCAGGTGACCAAAAAAACATAGATTAGAGTCTGTCAAGCTGATTTCCAATTTCTTAAGTGGGAGGAAAACAACAGCTTGTTGCGATTCTCCCACCTACTGTACATCATGCACACATCAAGAGGGAGACATCTGGAAGTACATAACAGACCAAGAAGTTATTTTACCTAATTTGTCAAATTGTCAGTTGGTGAAAGAAACAGAACGCATTACAGATGTATTGGAAAAAAACCATCTGAAAATAATCTACATAAGGTGGAGCAATAACCTAATTCCTCTCTGTGTTTTAGCTCCTTCCCTGAATATCAGTATTAGCTGGTATTAGCTGGTTAGTGGTTGGGTAAGTAAAGACAAATGCAACCAAATAAATAGGAACCTGGGTTGGTGCCTTTCCCAGATGTATCCACTACCACGCAGTAGTTAAAGTAGCACTATCGCAAAAAATGGCTCAATTATAAATATCCATATGAATTTGCTGCATGGTGTGGGGGGGGGGGGGTCACTTATACACCCAGCTGAATTATTCAGCCAGGCTTGTTTTTCTTTCTTTTAGTGGAAGGAAAAGGACATCTGGGGTGACAGGTTCTGTCACCCCTGATAGACCAAACCTGTCACCCCTGAATTTTATTCCTACCATGAGAGAATAAACCACAAGCTTGGCGTGAGTTTCATTCAGTTTGGGTGTATAAGTGACCCCTCCTCTCATTAGCTGACGTGTTTATATGTATTTTTAGTATTACACAATTTCGCTATAGTGCTCTTTTTATAACAGTTAATACATTTTATTTGTAGATCAAGATTAAAGATTAAAAAACATTAATTTACATCACACATACAAAATTCATTAAGAGAAAGTCCTTAGCTGCCTTGTACATCTTAATTTCATGATACAGGTACTCAATCTGATGGCTTTAGATGAAATTGTATGTACCAGTTTTGCCCTTCCTGATAAACAGGGCTTTTTTTAACACTGACCACTCTATAATTGTTAAGACATATATACGCAGAAGTAAAATGACACTGTTTCATTAGAGGAAAAAGAAAAGGCCTGTGTCTGATAGGATAATTGTAATCCAGTTAGAAGACTGTTGCCCTGTATGGTCTGGGGAGTAACGACTGATGAGGGAGGGAAGAGAGGCCGGTTCCAACCCGTTTAAGCCTCTTGAACCCACACCGGAGATCAATCACCTTAGGGCCTTGACTCTTTAAGCTGTCCTTAACACAACAATCCTTTTTAATAATAATCAAGATGTTCTTGTGAAGAGGCTGAAATATTGCGCAAACAACATCATAGTGTCAGTAAGTTGTACCGTGTTCCATCAATGTAAGCAGGAAATCCAAGGTTAAGGTAATACCATTTATTGACCAACTAAATAAGATCGAAAATGCCTAGGCATTTTCCGCTTACAAACAACATCAGAAATGGAGCCATCCAGCTATGAGGTAAGCTCTCGGGCATCAGACTATCAGTGACAGGCTGCATGGGACATATGGTGAGTCTAGAGTTTTTTTTATATTCATGCTGAAAATTGTCATTAAATACTAATGCATAAGACATTATCAATATTCATTTTTAAGCAGAAAATCCACTTTCGTGGAGTTTTCCAGCAGACCCTAGTTCAGAATTGTTAATAGCTTCAGGGCTTACCTGCCACTGCTTCTGTAGAATCTCTTAGGGTGCCAATATCTCCAAGACCTCTAAGCTGGGTCCTGCACTTTCAGCCAGAGATGTACACTGGTGTAGAAGTACAAAAGCATCCAGTCAGCTTCCCATGATGGACCCTTTTTCTAGCTTGACAAAGGGCCTGTGTGACCCTTTGCATGACTTACAGGCTCGGAGGGTACAGAAGTGAGTGAGCAACATCTCCTTTGTTGTTATTCTAACTGATGCACAAGACCAGCCTTAGACTCTGTGGGAACAATGGTCTGGGCTTGTACACTACATATGGCCACATCAAGGCTGGCATTGGAAGCTAGAGATGCCAGTGCCCTCAACACAGTGATAGACAATGCACAAGGGTTGGCAGGTGAGCTGGAGAGTCTTGTGCTTGGAGGGGGGTACTCTGATCTATGGTCTGCTGAGAAACTCAGTGAAGTCATATTTTTAATACACACGGTGTGTAGCATAAGCTATGAAAGGGGCCTCCAGGGGCTGACCTGGCAGTCCCAGTATTCATTTGTTTAATTTACTAATTCCGATTATACCCTTTATAAGTACCGCGGTTATTCGGTTGTGTGTTAGCCAATTCTGTTTTGCTCTAATGTACTAACACCTACAATTTGATTAACTAATTTTATTGTTGTAAATGGTTAAATAATGGCCTATTATGTGTGTTAAAATGTTGTGAACACTCTTAAATTGCAGTGTCTTTGTTTTCAAGGCTCCCTACATCTTTCTTAGACCCATTTGAGTTGTCATAATTATAGCCCATAGCAGCAGCTCATTTTTTCAATGTGGGAGTAATGGTCCATAATGGAAGAATATAACCATATATCTTGCTGTCAGACATTGAAAATGGTAGCTTACATTCTTGTTATACTGTCTAGGCCAGGAGAACAGTAAATTTAGTCATTAGTAGACTTTATAATAATATACGGGCATGTGGTGTGTATGTCTTCCTTTACATCATGTTTGTAAATCATACCCCTGTTTGTGTATGTGCACTGGTTTTAGACGACTGGTCAGAAAAATAAGATTTCCAAAATGTCAAGTGCTTTTGCTCTTTTGGACAAGGAACATATATCTCAGTTCAAAACACACCAAGTTCATCACTCAGGGACTTTTGGTTATGGTCTACAACACACCAAGCAGTGCATCTCTCATGGCCAAAAAATAAAAGTAAATGGTTTAAACATCATTAAGTTCATAACATTGTCTTCAAAATGATAATGGAAAGAGATATTTCAAAAGGCAACTTGATGCTTAGAAATAGCTTTTCTGCCTTGTATAAAGAACTTCTTCACACTTTACTGACTACTCCATAATCCTCTATCAATTAATGGAAAATGTTTATAGCTTTGCACCTCAACCCGAGACCTTCTCTATCTCAAAACCCAATCAAGAAGCAAAGTGGACTAATAAACAGGATTTTTGCTATCCTGGTGATTGGTCCTTGCCCTGGGGGCATTTTCCGATGCAGGGTGACCCCCCTGTATGAAACTCCCCAGATCACCCACAATTACTCACCTTTCTGCCGCATAAAGCCACTAATTTGAACTTTGCGCCAGCATAGGTGATGCCCTGGGGGGTTTCAAGCAGTGGGGCATCCAGTATAGGGCATGCCCCGGAGGCAGGCTAGCGGCAGGCCCTGAAATCTTTTTTGATTCCAAAGAAGCTACAGGGGGGTGACTGGTCCAAGTTAAAGTCAAGAAGCTCTGCTGTCTCTATTATATGCTGTTGGTATTCACATCAATGATTCCATGGTTCTGCCTTTCAGAATCCCTCAATAAAAATCCCTTTACAACTGCTCTTGATCTGCTCTTCATAGATTCAGTTACTACTATTTCTATGGTTCCAGTGATTGTCTTCCGCACATTGTATATTCCAGTATGTTCTAGTGAGAAAAACACTTCTGAAATTATTTTTCTCAGTATACAGTATTTAACTCAGCTATTGTTAAATTAATTTCCCTCTGTACAGTTTTCTCGATTTCTATGCATATAAATCTCTCTTTGCAAGATCAATAACCATAGATGGACAGACATATGGTCCTGGGACTCATTATATTATAAAGGCTTTAGTTTCTAGTTCTCGAACAAAAACAAGAGCTCTTTTCTGAGCCTTCCAGAAAGCTAGCTGATTTTGAAGTAATTTCAGGTTCAGATTTTTCAAGCCAAACCTAACTAGTCCATTTAACTCGGCACAGAAGCCATTTATCAATATCAATAATCAATCAATAGCTTTGAAACTGCCATAACCAAAGTCAAACAAAACCCTGTGTTCCCAGAACTAGAGCCTAAAAGACTCCAGGATTGGGTTATTCCTTGTCACAGTGTGAAACGCCCCAAGGTTCCCTGAATAATTACCTTGATCTGTGATCCCAAGGTGCATACAGTCCAGCAGACTTGAATGACAAAAAGCAAGTGTTTGCAGGGGGGTGCAAGGATTCCACAAGTTAAGCTTAGCTGCCCACCTTGCAACATCCCCACTCTCTCGGCCCTGCATGTACCCACGGGCAGTGAATTAAGCCTGTCAGGCATGGCAAGCTTGTTTGGCCTTCATTCTTGGTCATGGCTCGTGACAGACAGCTTGAGTGATGAGTGGTGCATGTGCCGGCAGGGAGACCACTGTGGCTTGCTGGGCCTGCTCATGCTGGAGGTGCCAAGGGACAAGTGCAAACAGGAGTATTATTATTGAGAAAGCTTTATTGCAATACCATGGGGTTTAACACTGTAGGACATCCCAAATTGGTATGCCCCTAGGAGATTTTTTTAACTGGGGGGGGGGTCCACGTTAATACTTTTTAATGTGTGTTTAACTATGTGAATTGCTTAAAATGGTCATTTACACCCTTTTGTTTGGACATTTATAGAGATGGGGTGTTTGTAAAACAGTTCTCACAGCAATCTGGCACGCAGGGGAGCTTGTAGTGTGCTGCGGGCATTTTTAGAAAAGGCACGTAACCTCTTATTTTCACCACCAGATGGCACATGAACAAATATGCATTTTCTACCACCAGGTGGTGATAGTATCAGTGCACTTTTACACTGTTGCTGAATGTAATGCAATATACTGTTTTACTGCAGCACAAATACTTCGAAAACCTTCAGGTTTTTGCTGCCTTCAATGGCAACATAATTCCTGGGCATACTCTTGCATTGGATCAATAGTGTTATTGAATGTAAATACCCCAGTAACTGGCACAGAAGGAAAGAAAATGCTTTTTTGGGGGGGGGGGGGGGGGGCTTCCACTGTGCTTATGCCTCAGCATGATTGCACTGTTCCTCGATCAGGGACACCTGCCAAGCTTCCCCCCCCCCCCAGCTCAGATAGGGATTTGCAGTACCCACACTGTCCAGTATTATGGGTCCCCCTATACCCTCCAGACATTTCCCCCAAGTGCCCTGTTTTCACGGACCTTGATCATAGCATTATATTGTACAAACAGCAGGCTGGAAATATACAGTACTACCTCATGCAGAAATATTACACCCAAGTAACTGTGACACAAATTGCTAAAATGACAGCATGTCCTGAAAAATGCAGAAGAAAATGGATGCTAAGACAGAAAAGGATTATAGTAGAGACTCCTAAGGATGATAGTGATATGGTGGCCTGATGGACAAATAAGCAGACTGCACATGCTCAGTGAGGTCTGTTGTTGTAAATTATACTACATAATATGAACAGGGACTGCAGTTCAGAAGCGTCACAAGGTGGCGACATCTAAAATAGAACCATATGGAGATAATAGAATGCAATGTAAATCAATGGAAGCTTTAACATTCAGAATGAACAATAGATAATACTGAAACAAGGAAAAGGGGAAAACGTAGTTCCAGAACAAATGTCATGATCCAACTCCAACAGAATTTTGAGTAGAGTAGGGAATTTCAGCAGTCTTTGACCTCATTATAGAGATTCATAGCTTCATTTCTGGTCTGACATACAAAAAACGATACAAACCAAGCATAATTGCTACTATTGATCATCTTCCAATCTAGGAGTGATGATGACCAAAAAAAGAGAGGGAGGTATATAGCTTGCATTGGAACAGCAAACACTATACCCAATGGTAGTTGTCACAATGGTGCTGATACAGTGAAAGCAACAAGACACAGCTCACCCTCAAAAGTTTATCCTGCTGAGAAGTGCATGTATAAGGAATTACTTTGTCCCAAAATTGAAACTGCATCCTAGGAATCCAGCACTGCACGACCGCATAAAGCTTTAAGTTCCATGCCTAACATACAGTATCTTCCTCCAACCCTTTTCCCTATTCCTCATAGGAGCAGGATAAAACACACCATACCAAAGCATTTTAAGAGCTGGCAGCGAGGCTTGCTAGGCTTGCTCATGCTGGAAGCACCAGGAGACAGGGGCAAACAGGGGGCATTGTGATTTGGAATGGTGACTTGTAAAAGCATAGATATAATTTAGACCAATGGCACTATAAAGTTAAAGTGACTGTAAACCCTGTTGCAATAATAAGGCAACAATCACACGATGCCCGTCCAATGTGTCTCTCCATTTCTTGCATCACCAGGTAGAAGCCATATCGGGGCTTCAACACTTGTACTACTTTCAATTTCTTTCCTGCAAGACAATGCAACTCCAAGTGTGCCTGAACCAGAGCTTTAAAGCCAACCTTAAAGTGGACCAACACCCAGGATTTTCACTATCCTGGGTTTTGGTCCACTTCGGTGGGGCACCCCGATCGCTGTGTGAAACCCCCCAGAACACCCGGAAACATTCACCTCACCATGCTCCTACGCGGGCGCTCGTCTAATCAGAGCGCTTAGAGCCGCTGTGGTATGCACGTACAAGCGGCTCTGAGCACTGGAGGCCGCGTCTCACGCTTCCCTTTAACGGGGAGCGCGCCCGCGCTGGCCATTCACAAACGGCCCTGCTAGAGGGAAGCACGAGATGCTGCCGTGGCCTGTGCATGCGCCATTGGAATGGGGTTAAGGTAAGGTTTCTGGGCTTCCTGGGGGGTTTCACCCCACGGGACATCCCGATTTCAGATGCCCCGCGGGGAGGGATCTGATCAGCTCAGGAATCTTATAGATTCCCGGGCTGATCCCCCCTGGGTGTTGGTCCACTTTAAAAGGATATAAACCTAGAAACACTGGCATTACACCCCCCTTCTTCATTGATATTGAAAAAAAAACTTATACAGGGGTATATGTAATGGACACATAAACATATGGTATTTATATGATTTAATCTAAGTAAAAGGTAAATGTTATCCATTGGATATTTGGTGTTGCTAGAATTTTCTTGATGTCAACCATTTTTTTTTACATAAATGACTTGACTCTGAGGTGGATGTGGTAACAAAAACTGCAAAAATAACTTGTTGTGGTTTGTAAACTTTCCTAACCCTGTCAAAAAAGAAAACATTTTCAGCAGAGTTTGACTTGAAAATACAAATGTGTATACTTCTGTTCATACAAAGAGCTTTTACTTTCCTTTGTGTGTAATTCAATTGGCGTCCTATTTTGCCTTTCCCAGTTGGCCCAGGGTGGAAGTTCCTGTTGCCAGCCGAGTGAAATCGGACAGATAAATTGCGAAGCATACAAGTGATTTAAAGTTATTGGAACCGACACAGCCTGCTAACACCAGGTCACCATATTGATTTTCAGTGTAAACCTGATACAATTTAGATGTCTGAAACCTCTTTAGATCTATGGAATGTTATTGTCTATTGAAAGTTGGCTGATATTTCCAAAGAAAGAGCTAAGCCAATTTTAGATTTTTAGAATTAGAATAGATTTTAGAAGGGGAAAAGTCTATGCAAATTAAATAAATGAAATGACCTAGACAATGGAAACACCCAACTGTGACAAAATGAGTATGTGATTTAAAAAAAAAAAAAAACAATAATTTCAATGAGGTATTAGGGGAAGTTTTGTAAATCTATCTTAAACAAAATGTTGGATATATGATTCAGCAAAAATATTGTATGGTTAGAAATAAGATTATTTATTACCTGTAGATGGCTATTAGAATGAGGATGAGAATTAGACACAGCAGATGCCTTGTGGCACACCACTTGCAACTCACCTTTCTTCAAATTGCACACCATTAACAACAACACTCTGATACCTATGCTTTAGCCAGCTGTAAATCTTCTGAACTAGCCAAGGATTGGGTCCTATTTTCAATAATTCATCTATATGTGGTACAGTGCTTTGCAAAAATCATCATTGGGGCCTTGCAATAATGGCATTGTGGTCTACATGAGGGCCCCGAGATGCAAGTTGTGCATCCCTGGTCTCATGCCACAAATTTTTGGTATGGGGTATAAAACAGACTTTCTTTTTAAAAGGTGAAAAGACTCTCAAAGTCTCTCCCCATGCTACTGACGTGGAATGTGTCTTAAAGTTCATGAATGGTTACACCATTAAAAAACACAATGCATAAAACTAACTGAACCAATATTTCACCGTTTTTTCTCATACTTTTCTTTAAAGAAAAAAAATGTACACATGTCTATGTCTACCATAAAAGTTAGTCTTAGCTTATTTATCCCTTTCAGTGCCAAGCCCGTAGTTTCTACGTGCTTGCTTCCACTCCACTTAAGTGCCAAGCACGTAGAAACTACGGGCTTGACTTTCCCCCCTGCTACAGTAAAAGTAAAAAAAAAAAAACACTCACCTGACCCCTTGTTCTATCCGGCCGGGTCTCCTCTTCATCCGGGGGGCTTCGATCCCCCACCCAGGCCCCCCCGGGTGCAGGGGAGAGCCCGGAATAGCCACCCCCCCCCCCTTCAGCAGCCGCCGAAATACATGTTAAAAAAAAAATATATATAAAAATGACATTTACTTACCTTAGTGATCGATTGCTCCCGCCGGGTCTCCTCTTCACCAGGGGGGCCTCCGATCGCCCCCCCCCTGGCTCTCCAGCTTCAGGAGAGGGCCTGAAAGGCCCTCTCCCTGTCCTGCTCGACGGGCGCCGCCATTTTGCCGACACCTCCGGGTGTCGTCCTGGCTCCGGGCTGCGATTCTCACACTTGTCATCGCTGGCCACAGGAGGAGGAAGGCAGGTGATGATCTGATCACCTGCCTCCTTCCTCCACTGGCCAGCGATGACAATAACTGTCATCAGAGCTGCGAGGGACACAGAAGCTGAGGATCAGAGGTGAGTAAAGTAAAAAAAAGTTTTTATTTTTTAATAAAGTTATTTTTTAATCTGTGTGGTGTTTTTTTTTTATTACTGTTAACCCCTTGTGAACTGGTAAGGGGTCCATGACCCCTATACCAGTTCACAAGGCTGGGGGGATGGCAAGCCACCTGCGCTAGCGGGTGGCTTGCCATTAACCCTTGGCACCCCCATTACCTGCCTCCCCAAAGGCCAGGGGGGGGCAGAAGAGCCCGGGCCCACATAGGGTATGTGGGCTCGTAGGCTGCAGGGTGGGGGGGCCATATAAGCTGGCCCCCCCACTCTGTGCCTACAAGCCCCCATAGCTGGTCCCGGGCTGGTAATGCTGGGTAAGGGGGACCCCACGTAATTTTTTTTTTTTTTTTTAAGGGTTTTTAACCCTTAAAAAAAAAAAAAAAAATGGGGTCCGCCCCCCCTAGGAGGGGGGACCCTATGTCTTTTTTTTTTTTTAATTAACCCCTTATGTTCTGTCACCCAGCAGCTATAAAAGGCTTCCAGCAGATGAGCAGAAGCCAGTGATTGGCAGGGGAAAATGGATGGGAGGTAAGTATTAAAAAAAAAAAAAATAATAATAAAATATTTTTTTCTGCGTCTGTGTGGTGTTTTTTTTTTTCTACATTTAACCCCTTGTGAACTGGTAAGGGGTCCACAAGACCCCTATATCAGTTCACAAGGCTGGGGGATGGCAAGTCACCTGCACTAGCGAGTGACTTGCCATTAACCCTTGGCACCCCCATTACCTGCCTCCCCAAAGGCCAGGGGGGGGCAGAAGAGCCCGGGCCCACGGGCTATGTGGGCTTTGTAGCCTGCAGGGCCAGGGGCCACAAAAGCTGGCCCCTGTGCCCTGTTCCTACAAGCCCTGCATAGCTGGTCCCGGGCTGGTTACTTTGGGTAAGGGGGCCCCCATGTCGTTTTTTTTTTGGATTTTTAAGGGTTTTTAACCCTTAAAAATCCCCAAAAAAAATGGGGTCCCCCCCCCCTGGGAGGGGGGACCCTATGTCATTTTTTTCCCCGATTTAACCCTTTGTAGTGTGGATGGTAGTTGTATTTTATTTGTAAATGTTATAAAGTACTTGTTTCAGTTAGGGGGGTCTCCTGGGCAGGAACGGGGGGCTACCGATAAATATGTGGTACCGTTCTAATCTGTAGAAATGGGGCTTTCACATGCAATACGGTTTTCTTTAATAAAATACATTTTTTATTTAAAATACAGGAGGCAATTTTCTAAAAAATTTTTTATTTATTTACTTTTTTTTAATATCAATAATATTGTAAAAAAACAGAATAAAATTTACATTTACATGTTAAAGCCTAAACTCTGCTGCAAAAAAATATATATATATAATTTTCCTGAAAATTCCAGCAAAAATGTCGCAAAACATGGCGCAAAATGGGGAAAAATGACCTGTCAACAGAGGGTGACAAAATCTCAAGTAGGCTGGCAATTAAAAGGATTAAAAGTAGCTATGCATGTTGGGTATTGTTCTGTTCGGGGGACCTTGCGCTTTCAGACTTAGCTTGTTTTTTCTGGTTTGCATATTTATATTTTAGGAAAAGGTGTTTTTTATTCAGCTTTTTTATAAATTTTTTAGGGAAACCCTGCGCAACCAAAGAATCCTTTGAGGGATCAATTCCAGAAAGATGAGCCCACTACAACAAGCTGGGTACGCTTAGAAAGCTTAACATGTGTACTTTTAGGGAATATATGGTTTATGGGGGATATTCCAAATGTAAAGGGTTGTTTTGGTTGAAAAATCGCAAGGTGTGCACCTTGTCTGCAGAGCTGAAATTTTCAAGAAAAATTACCGTTATGCGCATGCTTTACTTTGGGGTGTTTGGCAACTCTTCCCTTGACAGAACCTATGCATGTTGGGTATCGTTCTGTTCGGGGGAGGTTGCTTTTTCAGATTAAACTTGTTTTTCTTGTTTGTATATAGTTTTTTTAGGAAAATGTTGCTTTGATTCTGCTTTTTTATCCTTTTTTTAGGGAAACTCTTTGCAACCAAAGAATACATTGAGGGATTACTTCCAGAAAACTGTGGCCACATCAACAAGCCTGGTACACCTAGAAAGCTTGAGGTGTGTGAGGTGTTTGTTGGGGGTATTTCAAATGTAAAGGGTTATTTTTCTGGAAAAACTGCAAGGTGCACATAGTGCATATCACAGTTGTATTTTTTTCTGAAAATCCCCTAAAGCGCTGTTTCAGTTTGGGGGAGTCTCCTGGGCAGGAAAGGGTGTCTACCTATAAATATGTGGAACCGCTGTAACCGGGAGAAATTGGGGTTTCACACGCAATAAGATTTTATTGACAAACTTACATTTTTTATTACAAAAAAACACTACAAATTGCAAAAAATAGATTTTTTTTTATTTTTTTGCACATATTTCACCCAAAAGTATTGAGAATACACAAAAAAAAGGCCAAACAAGACATCGCATGTTGAAGCCCAGACTCTTCTGAAAAAAACAATATATCATTTTCCTGGGAAATCCCTTCAAAAATCACATTTGAACATGGGGAGCGCAAAATAGTTCAAAATGGTCTGGCACCAAGGGTGACAAAAACTCCAGGTAGGCTGGCAGCGAAAGGGTTAAATCATGTAACACATGCATTAGAGAATTACGTAATTGGACTTTTTATATATTTTTTTCTAATTAATTACTATTGAATGCTTTGACAGTTTTGTAAATGGCATAATAAGCCAAGAACTTCTTTGTATCATTATAATGATTGTTAGTTTGGGCTGGAATTAGCAGTTTTATTTAATTAGCCAAAGGCGTGAATCTTTAATTGTGTTCTGCAGAGTGAATTTACTTAAAATTAGTTTGGGAAGTCACTCTCAAATTGAATTACAATTAATATTCTGTGTTTTGTATTTTTATATACATGGTTCAGTTTTCATATGCATTCATATGCAATAATTTTACGGAACCTATAGTAAGAGATCTGTCACAACTATTTCTTTATTACCTTAGACCGACCTCTGGTCTCTTATCTAATTTGTACAGGAGCCAGAATGTAGTTTGTAAGGCTTGTTGCTATCAAGTTGTTACAGTAATACAGCAGTTATTTCTTTTTAGTTTCCTTCTTTCGGTGACATTTCAAACAACAGCAAAATTTATACACATTATAAAAGGAGCTGCATTACTCTAGCGAGTTTGTATGGCCTAATTTGTAACTTGGCAAACATTGTAACCTTTCTTCATACCCTCAAGCTTGCAGTGATCACTACTCAAAAAAAAAATCTTAAGTGTTTCAGTGTTAGAGGTTAGAGTCTTACTGTTTCTGTATTATTGCAATTTGTTTTTTTCAAAAAAAGAAAAAAGAGTAGAATGTCAAGGAAAAAAGTAATTTCGATCCTACTTAGCAATATCTACCGTACAATACAAAAAAAAAGTAAAAACGGCTGTTCTTTGCTTGAAAAATATTAGCAATATCTATTAAAAAATGTATTATTATTATTATTACAAATATTATATTATGTTAATGTTAACTCTAATCACAATACAATGCACATAATAATACTCATTCTAATCAAGAATTAAAGATAAAACAAAATGATAATTAGAAACATTAATATATAGAAAGGTTGACCATGCCCAACTTAAATGTTGTAATAGGGTATTTGTATGAAAGAACAATAGAACACATTAGACATGTAATGTTATAAAAAATAAATCCAGATGAAATTTGTGTCATGACACACTAACATGAGGTCCGGTACCACTGTGTCTCCGGGTGGCGTGGGCTGGGGCTCCTGGCCGGGTTCCCCTCTGCTTGGCAGCCACTTCGACAGCGGGCGCCGGCTCAGGCAGCAGCAGCTCGAGGGGTTGCCGAGCACTTCCATCGTCTCCTCTCCCTGCCACATTCCTTGTCCCTCTGCCCGGGCTTGCGTGCGCACGTGAGCACAGCTGATTTATGCCCTCCAGTGGCTCTGCACACAGTGTGGCCCCCGGAGGCTGGTTTAAAGGGGTCAATGAGCCCAAGTTTTACTGTGGGTGAATCACCTTTAAGGGTTCTGGGCAATCAGTCTATATGTTGTTATTATATCCAATAAGATTTGTTTCCTTCTGACCAATCCTGCTCTCGTTAGTCCTATAAAGGGTTCCCCCTTCACTCTCTCACTGCCCGTGAGTGTGATATTCCTGAGACTTCAGTTTTGTTTATTCGTTGCTTTCCTTGCTAGACTGACTGTTCCTGACTGCCGCCTGTACTGAACTCTGCCTGAATTACGACTACGTACCCGTCTCATCCCTGGTGCTGCGAAGCTCTCTGATCTCCTGGATTTTACCCTTGGCATGACCTTTAACCTTTACTGTGTGCTCCCTTGGAACTGCTATTACAAAAACTGTAATCGGTGTATACCTCGGCTACCCGATTATGCCCAGTCTTACCTTCAGTTCATCCATCTTTATTACTGTGAGTTTACATCCTTTGAGCTAACAAGTCATGGGGCAACCATGTCTGGTTTGGCGTTTAAAGCATCTCGGCAAACAGGAGCTTGGCTAAAGGTGAAGCTAGCTGTGGAGATTGGGGGTTGTGAACTCACTAAGTAGACGCGTGTCCCCACGGTTTGATAGTGTGATCACCGCAGTTAGAGATGACTGAATGTCATTAAAATTAGATTTGGCTGATGCCCAACAAGCCCTAGTAAGCATCCCAGCTACCAGTGTCAAGTGAGCTAGTTATTTGGCTGCAGGGGGTGCACCAGTGATATGCTACCCGATGCTCCGATGCGCATAGGGGGACGGTCAGGAGTGTGCTTTCAGCTTTGGAGCTAATAGAGCTGCAAAAGAACAGGCTCGGCTTGCAGTACTATGTAGGGTCAAGTATGTGGGATGACAGGCAAATTATGTTTCTGTGGACAATGCCTTTAAGAATATTTCTTGGTATTATGACTAGGGATGGGTGAACCCCCCATTTCAGGTTCACAAAGTTCAGCCGAACTTTAAATAAATGTTCAGGTTTGGGTCCCCTCAGGTGAACTTAAATATATCAAATGTAATTGAAGTTAAGTATCAAAGTCTCAGAGAGTGTAAAAGAGCCTGGCACCCAACAGCATGGACCGCACTGTCTTGGGGGCCCTTGACCCTATGTCTGGTGTGTCAGGCTAGTATTTGCAACTTTTTGGGTCTGGCAGAACCAAACCGTATTGTGGGTCTAATTCAACTATGAATCCAAAGCTCAAGTTATCAGTTTACTTGACATAAAGTGCTTTGGATTCTTTAATCCCAATTCGAACAGCAACACTAACTGTAACATTATTTGGATTGCATTTTATAGACATGTAAATGCATTCCCATTTTTATATAATATTATGGTAAAACTGAAGTGCTTTTCTTCTTTCATTGCAGTGCTTATGTTGTTATTTTTAATCTCTTGCGTAATTAAGATGTAATTATATGTCATTTCCTTCTGGAAGAACCCATATGTTCTCCACACACACACACGCATACACATCACACTACCAGGTGGTATATATGTAGACATTTGCCTAAGTACGAGGCATGCTTTCAGATTAATTTATTTAAGGGCATTGAACTGGACTAAACAGTAGTGAGTGAGTATTTATTTTAGAGCATCCAGTCATGTGCAGGGAAAAAATATTTTCTCGATTTAATGCAGCTCACCAGAATAAATCAAAAGAAGTTTATCAACCTTCTTATGCCCCAAGAGAAGGGGTTTGTCACTTGTGTGTCAGTCTTTCCCACACAGTGAAATCTAATTTCTCTGCTGTGCAACCAGACTCTTTGTCCTGACAACAAACATTTTATGCTTGGAGATTTCTATTATTCATCTAATCTAATATAGATACATCTGAGATAAGGAGAAAGTAATGTCAGTATACACCTATAGACAGAAACGGACTGGTGTCAATCAATGTTTTAATATATTTCACAATATTAGATACAGTACACCCCTGAAGATAGGTACCCCATTTCTGTTGTGAAGTAGTGAAGTGGATCTCTGGAGGGTTGAGCAATCTCACACAAGTGATGTGGAATATGGAATTGAGCCTGCAGGTAGAGCTACAGGTAGCACCAAGAAGACTTTTGGGTGTAGAGGCCTGCAGACCAAGTTGAAGGGTGTGCTATGGGGCCCACAGTTGGTGGTGCCCTTATTAGGCTGAGTACCTGAAACTAAGCGGGAATATGACTGGGTCCCGAGCCACATCCTAGATGCGTGTTAGCACAAGAAGGTGCCTGGACAGAAGCACCCACACAGAAACTGAGCAAGGAGCTCCAAAGAGTAGAGGCCCTGCTCCTGGATGGAACAAAACTGACACTCTAAGTAAATAGGCCTGTATCACCAGAAAGACTTACCATTACTGGAGAGGTCTGCTTTTAATAGATGTTTATGCTGAAGACAGCTAATACTTGTTTCAATTTGTGAATATTCCATCGAGTAGATATGGGCAAACCCAAACTGCTAAGTTTAGGTTTGTACTGAAATTTGCGAGTTTGTCCTTCTCAAATCCGGACTGAAATCTGTGTTTGAGTTCGGCGCTTAACCCAAACATAGAAAAGCTGCTAAGCAGGCCAATAACTAGCTTCACCTATAGTGTGAACTTACCTGAGCCCCGCAATCCTGTTCCCGTTGGTGGTCCGAGTTCCTTTCAAATAGTATACATATTTTCAAAGAACACTCTTGGCAAGCAATAAACTCTGTGTTCTACCCTGCATTCCTGCACTGCCCAAGGAACCTGGCCGTGATGAGATTCAGTGTTGCCACATTTACTGTAACCACAGTCCGGGCCCAGTTATCACATTATACGTTAGAGGGGGGCCCCAGATATTGTGGCTTTATTGGACCCAAAAGATCTTTATGGCTGCCCTGCCTGGGGCCTACCAGAAGATCCTATGGGGCTTTCATTGACCTGTCTGGCACTGACCAATACCAAATATGTGTATTCTATGAGTAGGGGAACACAAAACTATTTTTATGGTGGCTCTTACTACTTTAATTGTTCTTAGAACCATATACAAAATAATATTGCATGGTACTGTTCTTCATGTATTTATTATATTCAAATTATATTTTTGTTTATGATTGTCGAGTGTTTATGTGGGTTTTTGTATTTTTCCTCTTCACTCAATAAGACATTTTTTATTTTAGTAATACATTTATGGAATGGTGCTCGTTTTATGGGGATTTTTCTCTGACCGGGTGGGTTACGTCCACCCTGTAAGTTTTTGCAAACAATTTAAGTCTTTTACCCAGTTTGATCACACCAGATATTTATTGTGTCAGAGTGCAATGTCACAAATTTTCTTTTTGTTTCAAATGATATTAACATAATGCAGTAGATTTAGCACAAGGAGAGTAATACATAAAATAAAAATACATAACATGGCTTCCCAGTTATGGGCAACAATGTTCCTGGGTGGTGATAATGCTGAGCCTGTCTTCCCCCTTGAGTAGGAGAACAGATATAAACCATCAAACTTTATGTCAGTTACACATCAGATGTATCAAGTGTATACAAATTAAAACAACCTGTAGCATTAGAAATCTGACCCAGATCAGAACCAGTTGGTCCAGAGAACCCATGATTACTGGGGGACCTAGAACTTCCTCTACATCCAACTAGTTCCCAGCCTAAACAGGTGATTGGTTAGGAAAGGGAAGTGGCAGACTTATGTCTCCTTAATAATTGGGCAGCAAGGTTGTAATTCGTAATTTTTGTATACTATATTTAGGCAACCTTGTGTAAAGCAGGGTATATTTATTTAACAAGGAAATTATTGATCTCACTTAAACCTTTAGTTAATTATTTCCTTGATAAATTGTGTTGGATATTTACCATTAACTGAAAAAATGACATAAAATGATGAAAAAATGTTCTAGCATAAAACTGTCAAATATCTTCTCGGCGTAAAGTGGTTTTGAAAGCTATCCATTCATTTATGGAATAGGCCCAATATGCCATCACTACATGGTGTTTGTTTTTGGGATGAGATGTTCCAGGTCATAGTTATTTTCAGTCTAGTATATCATTAAATCCAGGACAATATAAAATATGTGTGCATGACCAGGTTTAAGCTGCAAGAGATGTGATAGACATGTAAGGTGCTAGTTTGCAGAGAATATAATGTAATGGATTTTCTTTGGAATCATGTCCAAATCTGCATTTTCTAATAATATTTATGTTGTTCCAAAATAGAAAAACCATCCTTCTGAATCCAATATATATATGTAGTGTATATCGGAGGGAAACAGAATTATCTTTGTTGAAATAATGATTTTGCTTTGCCTCTTGCACGTGCTGATTGCCAAGGGGCTTAAAGTTTGTCTGAACAATGTTAGCTTTGACTATAAAACAGAATTGTAGAATGATGAGTATCGAGTATGAGAGCCAACAGGGAGCAGTCCTTGTTTTGTACCTAAGATAATGCACTTGTCTCTTTAGATAGTAGTAAATTAGTGAAGTATATATGAAAGCAGTGTACAGTATATATACCTATATAAACTGCTATTATTATAATTGCTATTATAATCATCACTTGTTTCTATTATTATAGTGATTTAGAGTCAGTCTTGATTGTTGTTTAACCATTTTTAAACCAACGCCCATTTTACAAAAAATGCGTGTTGCAGCCGGCCAATGATGCGCCCACATTTAGCCAGGGGAGTAGGTAAAAGGTAATATTTAGGTGGTTTACAAGGGCTTAATCGAGGTATTGATTCCAGCAGTCGAGATGCCCCCCGAGCAAACTATATGCAAGTACTATATATAAAACAATGAATTGCTATTATTATAGTGATTTGGGGTCATTCTTGATTATTGTTGTGTGTGTTGGTCTGCTCCAGGCGGGATGAAATTCCCATTGTCATGGACTCCCTTGTTTAAGCCCCTGCTGAAAACCTGCTAAAGATTGCCTGTCACCTTACTCCCCCAGCAAAATTCGGCCACGTCACTGGCTGGCAGCGCTCATGTGTCCCATTCTCGCCCGGTAATCCACACAATAAAAGCCCAATAACTGGGTACAGGTATCACAGGTAAGATATTGGGGGTTTGCAGGGGCTTGATCGAGGGAGGATGACCCCCCTCCCCCCCCCCCCGAACAGAAAAATATATTTTTTTTTCCTATAATAGTCATTCATCTGATTTAAGCTTACAGAATAAAGTGTAACTTCAGTTCAAATTTGACATTAGCCCTCATGGTGGTTTTCAACAACTGACACATTTTTCATAATATACACATATCTGTGACTGCAATTTATGTGGATTTTGCTTTCCCACTGACAGTAATTCTATTTAACATTTTGTTGTTTTTTTTAATAAAAAAAAAAAGAAAGTTTCTCAAGAAAACCATATTGCATAAAAAGGGCCCATTCCTCCCAATTACAATGGTACCACATATAGATATGGTAGACCCCTATTCCAGCCCAGACAACACTCCAAACTGAAAAGAGCGTTTAATGAAAATTTCAAATAAAATACAACTGTACAAGTGTTAAACCCTTAGAACATAAAAAAGAAAATGTGCCCCCCCCCCCACCAGCAAATCTAGCTCAGGCACCCCCTATGGAAGCTGGTAGACAGATGCTGAGTGGCCGCCCCCTGGCCCTCGACTCTACCAGCCCACATGGCCCACAAGCATTTCTGCAACCCTTTGGGCTTTGGGGATGCAGGTAATGGTGTGGGGATTATGGCAGATGACTTGCCAGCCCCTCCTGCCCTGTGAACTGGTATCGGGTCTCAAGAATCCCTTACCAGTTCACGAAGGGATAAATATAAAGAAAACACTCTTTCAAAAGACCTTTTTTTCTTTTTTTGTTTTTTACTGTTTACCTCAAGGTGATGGCTGATCGCTGCTACTGCAAACCGAAAGGAATAAGCAGAAGTCGGAAATGGGGCCCCCAACCTTCTTCCACTGATCACTCTGGCTTCTGCTGATAGTTTCCACTGCAGGGAGGGGGGGTATGTGAGCTGACATCATATCACTCCTCGGTATAAAAAGCCTCTCTCTGTGGCAGTGCACAGGGCAGAGAACACTGGTCCTCTGCTCCACTGAAGAACCCACCTTGGTGATCAGAGGCCCATCAAGGGAAGATGATACCCCCAGCGCTGGATTCTGGGTGGAGGTTAGCTTTTTAGAGGGAGAATCTACATGCTTGGCACTTGATGGTTGGAAAGCAAGCATGTAGATTCTATGTGCTTATAAATTAAAGGGTTGAAGGTTTTGCACTATTTGTGTCCCTTCTTTTTTCCACATGGTTTTCTTATGGGATGACCTCATGCTAATTGAGATGTATTATTAACCTGATACTTCTATGGATCTGATACTGAGCATTTGGAATCTACCTACATCCACACACCCCTGTATAATGTGTCTTTGATTACGCTCTGTATGGTAACTTTCTGGTAAGAGTTTTGGCTTAATTGGCGGTGGATTTCACAGAGCGCTACTAATTGGACACTGGGGAGAAGTTCCAGTTTATGCTTGTTACTATTGACAACAGCTCTGTGTTTTTATTTGGAAATTAACATTCCTTAAAGGCTCAACGCAGAATGTTCCAGAGGGAGCTTACCTGCCTCCAGTGCTGCTCATTGCTCATCTGCAGCCCTAATAAGAGAAGCCGGGGCAGTTGATGTCTATAGAGCTTTCCTATTGATAATTATGGGTGTTTCCATATGAGGAAGTCCTCCAATTTGAAGTCTCCACCCCCTGGCAAATTCTGTTCTGTCGGGTTTTTTTTAAGCAACAAAAGTGTTTTTTCCTCTTAAAGTGGATGTCCAGTCTAAGGGTCCAGTCTTAAAGGCGCACAATCATAAATATAAAAATCCATATAAATATGCTGAATGGCAGGAGGACGGGTCACATATATACGCCTGGCACCGAAAAGTATCTAGCCAGGCATGTTTTTTTATTTTAATGGAAGAGAAAATCAGGGGTGACAGGTTCACTAAACCTGTCACCCCTGTATTTTATTCCTACCAGGAGAAGCAAATCACAAGTTTGGCAGGACTTTTATGCAATTCAGATGTATAAGTGACCCCTCCTCTCATAACCCGTTGTGTTTATATGTATTTATAATGCTCCTTTAAGTGTTAAAATAAAAAAACTCCTCACCTTGCTTGGGCTCCAGCACTGTCACTCCTGATGGAGTCACTCCACACTGACGGATCAGAAAAGGAAGCATGCTCGTATGACTTCTGCAGCCCCAAAGGTTCCGCTGACTGTTCCTTCTGTCTCCTGACTACCATGGAGAGAATTTGTTCCCCATACTGATTTGTTGAAATTCATATTGAACATGTATGTTATGACTTGAATCTAATACTTCTGTAATTATGATGATTTTTCCCTTTTCTGTTTTTTTATAATCCCACAAAAACCATCATTGTTAATAAAACTAATATTTAATTAGTAGGTTTTAGTCATTTTTATTTTTAAAATGCTTTTTTTATTTAAACATGTTTTATTTAATAATTTACAACATATCCCTATTCACTATAAAAAAGAAATGTAAAAGCAAAGGTAAAATCAGGAGAACTTCAAATTTGTAATAAATCACAGAATCGCCAGCGATCAGTTAAGATTCATTAGTCTCTCAGCAACGTATTCATCAAAAGGCCCCATTTTTACAAAAAGGCAACTGACACACACCAAAAGCACCATTTTAGCAGCAAAAATATGAAGGGAATTCTCCCACCAATTTCTTGCTTTAATAGCTTGACTCTAAGGTTAATTGTACTCCCCTAACCATTCGAGCGTGATCACATTGCAAGAATATTTACATGCAGGAAAACTTAAAGTGGACCAACGCCCTTCAAAACAACAAGTCTCTGAACAGTTAAACATAAAAAGACACTTACCTTTTGATGACTTTTGCAGCCTTCTGTCCCTCGCAGCGTCTGCATTCTTAAAAAATCTTGGCCGGAAGTCCCGCCCTCCAACTCTTGTCCGTTCATTAGCATGCTGTCCGTCTTGCTTGTCCGTCCATTTGCATGCTGTCCTCTTCCTTATCCATGGATAAGCTGTCCTCCTCACTCGCGCAATTTCACTTTCTTCTACTCTTCTCAACGTCATCCGGGGGCGTGGCCTCTGTCCTCTCTCGGGAGCGTGCACGTCTCCCTGGTCTAGTTCCTGAAAATAAATCAATAACTCACCTATCACAGGCATATCCCCGACTTTCACTCCCTCCGCCTTTCCGCCGCTCTGCAGAGCACGCTTGCGCGCTTACCTAAAGAAGATAGAAAAAAAATGCGCATGCTCAGTAGCGCCGCTTAGGTAAAGTGAAGTGCCGCTTGCAACGGGAGCGAGCGGCGCTTCACTTTACCTAAGCGGCGGTACTGCGCATGCGCGCGAATTGCAAGAGGAATAGGTCAAACGATCTCTTCCTCTTACATGAAAATCAAAGATGGCGACGCGAAACAAAAAATGACGCGACGGCCTGCAGGATCATCGAAGGTAAGTTTTTTTTTTTATTATCTTTAACGGGTCCTGGGGCATGGCATGGGTTATTATTTGAATGAAAAAAAAAAAAAACGTCAGGGTGTTTAACTTTAAAATGAGAATACACTTATGCGTCTGTGCCTTCGCTCAAATTTACTCCCAAAAAATTGAATTGTATGAGGCACAAAAACAAGGTTCTCACACCAGAAACCTTGCAAGAATGCATTCTCGCAACGTGCTGAATCAACTCTAAAGTGAGAAATGTGATTGATGGAGGGGGCAGGAATGAAATATGCATCTCAATAAATGAGGGGAGGTGGTCCTGTCAGAAGCCCTAGGCTTTCAGTTCTGGATGGAATTGGGAGGGGCGGCACTAGAGGCAGAGAAAGAAAAGCATGATTCCCCCTTCCTCACTGTGCTGGCAACAACATGGACGCATGGAACAGCAGCAGCAGCAGCTCTGTAGCACTCTGCAGTGGGCAGGATATACAGATCCTCCACAAAGCCAGCATGACAGGATATCACTGAGTGATGAGGGAAGCCCTAACCGCCTGCTGGTCACTCACAGTAATATCAGCTCATTTCCTCAGGGTTTAATAATAGACACCATGGTGTCATGCTGCATTGGGGAGTGGTGTGGCTTTGCATGGGATACCATGACATTTTTTTTTTGATTCATAAAGATTCAAACCAAATTTCTTGTGAAGACTCAATTATTCAACAGAGTCGAATTCTATGCTCATCTCTAGCAGTTTAGTTTCAGCATTGAGTTTGAAAAACTATTAAATATGTTGAAAGTCTGCCAAAAGGTAAATACATTAGGGTAGATTCAGCACCATTTGAGAATGTATTCTTGCACAGATTCCAGTGCCAGAACCTTACTTTTAGGTCATTGCAATTTAGCAGACACCATTTTACTTGCACATTTTTATGCGTCAATTTGCACACAAGCCTGTGCGCAACAGGCTATTAACTCGACAATATGGAAAATATGGTGTGAGAATTTCCTCCATTTTTTTTCCGCTGGCGAGAAGGGTGCTTTGGTGTGTGTCAGATGCCTTTTTGGAGAAATGGAGCCTTTTGATTAATACATTGCCGAGGGATTTCATTATATAGATAGCATTTAATTATTTAAACAGAAGAAAGTAAAAAATAAAACTCACCAAAAAATAAAAATCTACCAATTAAATATTAGTTGATACTTTTTATTATTTAGAAAATAAAAAGGAATAATAAACATGATTACTAAGGTGTTAGAGTCAAGTCATAACAAATATGTTAGTCATGAATACTAAAAAAACTTAAAATTATATTCAATTTTGACAAGTCTGTATAGGTAACAAATATTCTCCAAAGTATGGTAGGCAGGATAAAGGAGGGACGGTCAGCTGAACCTTTGGAGCCGTTGAAATCATAGGACAGTGCTCGCTCAAATAAGGCACAGTGCAAGAGTACCCAAATGGCGTGTCCCCACTTGTGAGATTGTCTTGCATGTGTCCAATGAATAATAATAGAATGAGAGAGATTTTGCATGCAAGTATACTTTCATACAGAGTCAGTTCTTTTGCATCGACCGTATTATGCCCATAAAACTTTCTTAAACTTCCAGTTCTTCCAGTTTTTTAAACTGATCTTGAAATAACTTAATTTAACTGAAAGAAAAATACCATTTTGTGAATACTCACCTGTAAAATGGGTATTATAAGTATGTCACACACCCCACTTCAGACTTAATAATTACACTAGGGTTAACGCACCTCTAGGTGGCAGCATTGACTTCTCCAAAAAAACTTCAACAGGCCCCTCCCGGTCTTATACATACCTGGTACCTCCCAAGAACCTCCCAGTGTTAGAACAGCAATAAGACAAGGTACCAGAACCAAACAATGTAACCCTCAACGTAAAGAACCAAACTTCACCAAATAGAGAGCCAGGAAACCGAAAAGGGCGGGTGAAGTGGGGTGTGTGACATACTTATAATACCCATTTTACAGGTGAGTATTCACAAAATGGTATTATTCTAAGTATGTCACACACCCCACTTCAGACTTAATAATTACACTAGGGACATCCAACAGCAGTGTCCATAAAAGGGTGGGTATCCGAACAGGCAATAACGCAGAAAAAATTCAAACCACTGCAGCCTGCAAAACCTTGCGGCCAAAAACAGCATCCGCTGAAGCCCGCACATCAACCTTATAGAACTTAGAAAAAGTATGAACAGAAGACCAAGTAGCAGCCTTACACACTTGTTCAACAGAAGCCTGGTGCTGAAAAGCCCAGGACGCACCAACCGCACGAGTAGAATGAGCAGTAATTCGGAAAGGAGGATCCTTCCCCTTAGCCGAATAAGCACCAACAATGGCCTGACTAATCCATTTACTAATGGAAGATTTGGCCGGAGCCAAACCCTTCCTAGGCCCACATGGCACAACAAAAAAGGCATCAGTCTTATGAAAAGAAGACGTCGCACGAAGATAGAACCTGACACAACGAACCACATCCAAGCAGTGCAAAGCACGCTCCTTGACATTCTTAGGCTTAGGACACAAAGAAGGAAGAACAATGTCCTGGTTAAGATGAAAAGCAGAAACCACTTTAGGGAGAAAATCTGACTTGTAACGAAAAACCACTTTGTCCTGATGATCCTCAAAATAAGGAGCCTGAATAGACAAAGCAGCCAGCTCCGAAACACGCCTAACCGAAGTAATGGCCACCAGAAAGGCAACCTTCTGAGTAAGAATGGACAAAGCAACATCCCGCAAGGGCTCAAAAGGAGGAGCCATAAGAGCAGAAAGAACCAAATTCAAGTCCCAAACTGGGAGCAAAGGCTTCCTAGGAGGCCGCACATGCGAGACCCCCTGGAAAAAAGTCTTGACCAAGGAATGACTAGCAAAAGATTTCTGGAAAAAAATTGACAAAGCAGAAACCTGCCCCTTCAAGGTACTCAACTGAAGACCAGAGTCCAGACCCGTCTGAAGGAACTCCAAAATCCTAGACACAGAAAAGACCCGGCAGGGCAAAGACCTAGCCTCACACCAATCAATATAAGCTCTCCAATACCTGTAATATATGGAAGAAGAAGATCTCTTCCTAGCACTAGTAAGAGTCTGAATGACCGCATCCGAAAGACCCTCCTCCTTTAAGATGGAGGTTTCAGCAGCCGTCAAAGCCAGCGTTTGTAAACTGGGGTAACAGAGATGACCCTGAGTGAGAAGATCTGGCCGAAGAGGCAGATCGAACCGATCCACGGCCAGACGGACGATGTCCGCGAACCACACCCGCCTTGGCCACCTTGGAGCCACGAGAATGGCGGGAACTCCTTCCAGAACCAACTTTCGCAGAACCCTGCCTAGCATGGGAATCGGAGGAAACAGATAAAGAAACCCCAGGTCCCTCCAGCTCAGGGACATGGCATCCACCGCCAGAGCCAGAGGGTCCCGGGACAGGGACACAAAGGACGGAAGCTTGTGATTGTGACGAGAGGCAAACAGATCCACCTCCGGCGTCCTCCACCGGAGACAAAGTGACCGAAACACCTGGGGATGGAGAGACCACTCCCCCCGACGGGACGCACACCGGCTCAGAAAATCCGCCTCCGTGTTTTCCACACCCGGAATGTAAACTGCCGAGATGCAAGGGACATGAGTCTCCGCCCAGACCAAAATCAGAGACACTTCCCTGTGGGCACCCAGACTGCGAGTCCCCCCTTGGTGATTGATGTAAGCAACCGCCGTCTGATTGTCCGAGCGAACCTAAACCGGCAGACCTTGTAAATGATGCGTCAAGTGAGACAGAACCAACCTGATGGCCCGCAATTCCAGAACATTGATGGGCAAGTGAGCCTCCTGAGGGTCCCACTGCCCCTGAAACCGAAGATCCTTCCAATAACCTCCCCAGCCTGACAGACTGGCATCCGTGGTGACAGTTTCCCAAAGTGGAGTCAGAAACGACCTGCCCTTCAGAAGATTGTCCGAGACCAACCACCACAGAAGGGACTGCCGAACCCGAGGGGACAACCGGAAGGACCGATCCAACGACCCCGGGCACCGGTTCCAAGACGCCAAAAGATGAAGTTGAAGAGTCCTTGTATGAAACTGAGCAAAAGGAACTGCCTCGAACGAGGCCACCATGAACCCCACCAGTCTCATCCCCAGACGAATGGACGGATGAGGATGGGAGAGGAGCAGCCGGGCCAATTCCTGAATCATCAGAACCTTGGCCTGAGGAAGAAACACTCTGTGCTGGCAAGAGTCCAGCGACATCCCCAGAAAGGTCACCACCCTGGCCGGAACCAGCGAGGACTTGGGGTAATTGATCACCCAGCCGAACCTCTCCAACATGGACACCACCGTGCTGGTGTCCCCTTCTGCTTGACTGAAGGAAGGAGCCATGATGAGAAGATCGTCCAGGTAAGGCACAATGCGAATCCCCTGAGCTCTGAGCAGGGCCATCACCCCCGCCAACACCTTGGTGAACACTCTCGGAGCAGAGGTGAGCCCGAATGGAAGAGCCACAAACTGAAAATGCCGATCCCCCACCACGAAACGGAGGAACCGCTGATGAGCAGGAAAAATCGGCACGTGCAGGTACGCATCCTTGATGTCTATGGACGTCATAAAGTCCCCCTGCCGAAGCGAACCGATCGCCGACCGCAGGGTCTCCATGCGAAACTTCCGAGGACGAATAAACCTGTTGAGAAACTTCAAATCCAGAATAGGACGGAAGGACCCGTCCTTTTTGGGGACCGTGAAGAGATTGGAATAAAACCCGCGTCCCACCTCTGAAGGAGGAACCGGGCAAATGACGGCCAAATCCAGAAGATTCCTTACTGCCGCCAGGAGCCCCTGCGCGGCCAAAGGATCCAAAGACACCCGAGACCTGAAGAACCTTGGAGGAGGAAGGGACTCGAACTCCAACTTGTAACCGGCCGAAACCACCTCCCGGATCCATCTGTCCTGGACCTCCTGGTCCCACACCCGGGAGAAAAGTTGCAACCGTCCCCCCACCCGAACGGGTGAGGGCGCCCCCTCATTGCTGGATGGGCTTGGCAGCCGGCTTGGGCTTGGCACCCCAGACGCGGGTGGGCCGGCCACGGCCTCTGCCCCTATTCCAACTGCCGCCCCTGGGGGCCGAGGAGCCCGCACCTCTACCGGCGCCAACTCCCCGAAAGGACGGATTGAACGATACCATCCCCCGAAAGGAACGACGAAATTTCTTGCGCTGAGGTAACTTACTTCCCTTGGCAACAGAGTCCAGCCTCTCACCAAAAAGCCTCAAACCCATAAAGGGCAGAGCCGTGAGCGATCTTTTAGAATTAAAATCAGCCATCCACTGTCTCAACCACACACAGCACCGGATAGCTACCAGCAAGGCAGTAGCCCTGCCACACATCAGCATGGCATCCTCCTGAGCGGCCAGGATAAAGGACAAAAAAGCATCACAGCGCTTAAGCCCAAGGGACTCATCACTGGAGGGCTCGAGATCCACCCCCAAGTCCCTGACAATAGACCTGACAGCAAAAGTCAAAAGAGCCGAAGCACAGACAGGCCTTAACACCGAACCCGCACATACAAAACCATGACGGGCAAGCTGATCAACCCGGCAATCCTCACCGTCCCTGAGCGAAGTCGTGTCAGGGGAATGCACGACCGCCGTGTTGGACAGTCCCAAGACCGGAGTATCAACCTCAGGGGGGACAGACCAACGCTTCATCAATTCCGCCGGAAAGGGATACTTCCTATCCCAGCTAGACGGCACACCAACAAGACGTGTAGGTTGCTCCCATTGCTTGAAGACAATTTCTTCAAAGTGCTGTTGGCTGGGAAATTCCAGACGCTGCTTGGAAACCCCAAAAAGCTGACCCTTGGGCCTGGGAGCAACCACCGGAGGCTCCAAATCCAAAACCTCAAACATCTGGCTCAAAATGGTAGAGGAATCAAGAGGGAGGCCATCATCCTGATCTCCCTCAGAACCCAGCAACTGCTGAACATCAGAATCTTCATCCTCAATGAGCTCACCTTCTTCACGGGGACGATCCGACCAATCCAGATCTCCCACAACTTCCTCATCTGAATCCGGCGGAGGCGGAGACAGATGCTTCCGCTTAGCTGAAACCTTCTGAGCGGCTATAGCCGAAAAACCGCTTCTCAAGGCTGGTCAAGCGGGCACATACCTCAGACTGCGAATCCCCGCCCAGGACAACGTCACACGGGGTCCGGAATAAGCGAGGGGGAGAGGGAGATGGCGCGGCTGACGAAGTGCTAGGCACCGGAGTACTGGACTGCCGTGCAATGTTCTGCTGTGCACAAGGGATACACAAAATGACATCATCTCCCTGGAGCGGAGCCCCACAACCCCCGCACACCTTGGATTGTCCCAAAGAACCATTCCCGGTATCTGTGGCAACCTCCATGTGGTGAAATTATGGTATTTGCAGAACCCAGGGATTTATGCGGTACACGACCCGGGATGCCCCTTAATAACCTAACCTCGACCCCGCCCCCAGGCAGCGTCAGCGTCTGCCTGCGGGGACCGCCATCAGACCTCGATCACGGGGCCGGCGGCGCCACCCGCCGGCTCCCGGAATACAGCGTCGGAGAACACAGACCCACACACTGATCAATGTCTCCCCTGAGCAGCCGGGCAAACAAGCTGCAGGCGCCGAATACGGCGCCCAGCCACCCACGGGACCGCGGCGCAGCACGCCGCGAGGCCCCGCCCCCCCCGGCTCCTGAGGGGAGAAACACACACACAGCCATGAACAGACAGTGAAGGCACAAGTAAAATCACAAAGTAAAATCACAAGTAAAATCACAAAGGGAAAGCGCAGCAGCACACTCACACAACATGTGCATAGTAAAGCATGACACTGTCCCCAGCGCGTCCCACACCCCGGAAGAGACACAACCCCCCAGGGCAAGGACAACCTGACCACTAACTCCTATAAAAAAAGGGGGCATCCCACATCCGGATCACCACTCCGGGAATCCCGCTATGCCCCGCAATGAAGGGTCGAGCGGAGGAGCTAATCTCCTAGGCACCAATGGTGCCGGCTACCTTATTGCCCGGCCTACAGCCGAAGCTGGGAGGCTGCCATTACATAGAACACATTCAAACAAAAGCCGGGCAGAAATAGACCACGGGGGGGGGGGGCGGGGGGATACCCCGGCTACCTGCAAGCAGGAGACTTCTTTCTTCTGTCTTGTCGCCACCTTGCAGAGAACAACACTGGGAGGTTCTTGGGAGGTACCAGGTATGTATAAGACCGGGAGGGGCCTGTTGAAGTTTTTTTGGAGAAGTCCTCTGCAATGCTGCCACCTAGAGGTGCGTTAACCCTAGTGTAATTATTAAGTCTGAAGTGGGGTATGTGACATACTTAGAAGAACTCAATGTTAAACTTCATCTGATAATATTTACACTCATGCACCAACTTGAACGAGAGGAAATAGTTAAATATATAATGCTTTTTATTTAAAGATCAAAGAGGCATCCCCCCCCCCCCGAAACAAGCTGTGTTGTGTGCTAAATCCATTTCTCGGTAGGGCATCTTTAATAAATGACCCCTGTGGTGACATATGGGCCATGGTGAATAGCTAAGCACTTTATTCGCCTTCAAGCACATCACGTCTTTCAGATTAGAAGGTCAAACACATCAGAACTTTCTTGTAGACAGAATATTTTTTTTTGTGTTCGAACAATATGTCTACATTTTTACATTTTATTTTTTAGAGATCTAGACAAAATTAAATTAAGCACATATATTTATATGCTTTTTTAATTTCATTTCTAATTAATAGTAAACATATTGTCTATGGCTAGGGAAGTTTCTAGGCTAATTAGCATTCAGAGCATGGAAAAAAATCTCCCTCCACCATAGTAGCCAGTGCCACACCGTAAACCCTTACTAATAAGAGTGCTAACAGAACCCCCCCAAAATGCATGCAGAGTACAAGTGGATCTCTCGAACACATTTATCAATGCAGTACTAACCTTTGCAGACTAGGATGCAAGCTCATATACGTACCCTCGCTCCTGCGTTCTGTTTCCCATCATGTGCATCTCAGGCCGGTGATGTAGGCATCACATGACAGCTTACATCTTACATCTCTGTGGACCACAGAGAGCAGGACACACAATACAGGAGCCAAGTAGGATCACATGCTTCCCAGCCACATTCTGCCCCTGGCAGTGACATCACTATACTCTCCACACACAATTTTTATTTCAGTACAAAGAATTAAATTAGCTCTGAAAAATGTTTTATCGTTTATTTACACAGTTTTTTTAACATTGATCATTTTGATAAGCTGTCAGAGTGATAAAAAGCAGAGGAACCACTTGATTTGTCCCATAGTTTTTTGCTGTGGGGTCACAGTGATTTGTGTCAGATTACAGTTAACTGCCTTCCACCATAACAAGGCTGTTTCTGAATGACTGCTTTTGCGGTCACCATCATAGACATATATTGTAACTGCTTCCCTCACACAGATTTCCTTTGCTACATTAGCTGATTATTCAGTGTTTGCATGTCAGAAAAATGACAGGTAAGCTTATCCTTGTTTCTGAGGCATATATATCTCTCAATTTGGTGTGAATTTTGCCCCCCCTTAAGCAGGACTATCAGATATGTGGAAAGATAGCCGCCCCCATAAATAAATAAGATTAAATAATCTTTATCCCATTCCACAACATCTGAATGAGGTTAAGCCCTCCCAAACTGTCTATGCAACACATCATCAGAGGAGAAACAAATTACTAAACTTTTTTTTTTTGGCTGGAGGTCCGCTTTAAGACCTTGAGTATGGAAGCCTTAGCTCGTCTTAACTAAAAGCATATGAAGGGGTAATGAAGAGGACCTGGTGAAACTTAATAAAATGTGTTGGTAGTTACCCACTTATTTACTTGGCCATTTGTTTCAACTTTAGCAATTGGGCTTATATAATGTAAATTCAAATAACCAAATGTTTAAGCCAATCTATGTATTCACGTATACATATTTTCATGGAACAACTTAGACCTTTCTTTTGTGTCATTAGATAAAAGAGATAAAAATGTAGAAATAATTACAAATTACGAAAAAAACATGTCTAAAACTAATACCATCATTTTTACTGCAGGAAAAAAATTAACAATATTTGTGTAATTCACCAATAGGCCTGGCTCACCTCAAGATGTGAATGAGTGGAGCGCATTATAGATCTCGGAGACCTATTTTTCTATTGCTGGTTCTATGTTTCCCAAACATAAGAAACTTTTTCATAGTGATCACTTCTTAAAATGTTTGACCCCCCCCCCAAGGTATTTATCATGGAGAAATTTGGGACTAACTACTAACTACAGTTTTGTAGTTATTTAAGAAAACTGAATGGAATTAGGTCTAGGTTTTTGAACTAAAGTGAATTATAGAAGAATGAAAAATGTGTGTGTGTGTGTATTTCATGCACTATTGCAGAAGAAACACTCCTTATGCTATGTCCTGTAGTTACTGAAGTGATTAAAATCCCTAGAAACCCTTGATTCGGGTTTCTTATGGTGTTGACAGCTGGATACAGCAATGCAACAGTGTTTTCTTTTAGGTTACAGTTAACCACTTCCCACCATAACAGATTTTTTTTGCAGATGGGTCAGAGCCACTGATAGTGTTGCAATCCTTAAGACAGGCCCATCATCCCACATATTGGTCTCAGAGGCTGCACTGCCTGCTACTATGGAAGAAGCACAACATGGAACATATCTATATGGCAGTAGGCATCATAGGATGGGTAAGGAGGGGGCAGATTTTGTTTCTTCATGCATTGAGCACTGTTTTGCCCTGGGCAGTTAAGAAAGTGCATATGTCCTTTTCTTCTTTGCAAATCCTTTTTTATAAATGTCCCAGTCCAGTCAAATAGAAAAAAAAAACATACTCACCAGTTGTCCCACACAGCTAATTCACCCTATAGCAGTAGTTTAAAAATTACAACAATCTCCCACTGCCCCTCAATTAAAAGAAATGGGCGTGGCCAGTCACCATGCGTGATGCATGGAGACGCCCAGTGACCAAAAGCTGTGGTCGCTAGTGAGGATAGCGCGGTCTGGATCTCCAGTGGTGAAAAGTTTGAAACTCCTGGGATAGGGTAAAAAAAACTGCGTGGGCATAATGAGTTTTCAGCCCCTTCAACTGCCTAAGAGTTTTCAAAGCAAGTACCCAAATAAGAAAAAAAAGCATCTTGTTTGTGGTTATGATAGCATGATGATAGACATATAATACAATCAAACAAGCAGTGCGTCCAGCAATTTTAATGTTCTAACTTTACAGAGCTTGATTATGTGTATATTATGTTCTAAGTGGCAAATTACAAGAGTTTGACTCATACAGGTTATAACAATATAACCATTTTAGTTTTCTTTGACGTCTTCTCAGAATAGCACACTCAACGTGTCTGCCCACGAATCCCCCAAGTGTCGAGCTCACTCGAGCTCAAAACATTATTGATAAGGTCATTGTGTTAGCTAAGTGGAGTTGGATTGCAGTCAGAATTATTATAATGCACACCGGCAATTGGTCATTTAGGAGATGATAGAGAAGTCATTTTATAATATATGGAATTTAATAGTATACCAAGGGTCTAATACATTTTAGCAAAAACATTGACAAAGGTCAAATGGCTGCTGGGAATTCATTTCATAGAACTAGATTTATAGTGCTGAGAGGGGATTTTAGACCAATAATGGAGGTCATGGTTGTAAGTTGCTAAGGAAATCTATTTTTATTCAAATGATATGAGACACATTACTGATTCTTCCTAATGCCATTAGGTGACCAAATATAATTCCCTGGGATTTGTATGCTTACAGTACGTTTCTTGATATTGTTGTGAGAGCAATGATTACGTGTGGTCCCGGTTCTTATAGTGGATAAAAACATATATTTTGACCACCTATGTAACATTGTGTAAGGTATTTGAAGCACTTGCATTTTAATTAAATCACATGTCTATCTTTAACTCATTGAGCTATTATTGCCTTTATTATATGTTTTATATAACCTTAAATTAAGTAATCGTTGATTATTACTACCTTATATTTAAACCAGACTAACAGGCTTGAACAGTGAAAAAGGGGGGGGGGGTGGGCCTGCACAGCTGAAGTATATTTACTAATTACTTATGGGTGCTAGTAAAGTAGGGACAAAAAACCCATAGATTACCAAAAGTACTGGGCCCTAGAGCAGCCCAAAAAGTCCCTATACAATTATACTGCACACCAAAAATATATGTAAAAAAATATATGTAGAAATGTATTAAATCATCCTTAGAACAACAACAAATGACATCACAAGACTCAATTAAAAAACATATACACAGATATTGAGGAAAGGGGTTTGTCCTATTGTGAGCTATTAATAATCATTGATACACACTATTAAATAATCAATGCATGATTGTTAATAATAAAGACATATCTTGTTCATACTGAATAACTTTCATTGGCTAAATATGCAGGCGTGTTAGAATGAAAAAGTGATACATGCAAAAGAATAAAAAGTAGAAAAGGAAGGCTCAAAGTGAAAAAAGTGCAAAGTGCCTAGGTGACTACAGTGCAAGGTGAAAAATAATTAAGTGCTGTGGTGTAACATCAACAGAAAACAGGTGCATAAGAGGAGCTCAACCTAATACTGTGCAAATAGTGCACACGCCAGCATGATAACCAATGATTTAAGATCACAAAGTTAATTTAAAATTATTAACATCACCGAATCCAAGAGCTCAGGACCCCAAAACCGCAACTAGCCACCGACGCGTTGCGTGGCCTTCTGCCACTTCGCCAGGGTGAGTAAGTTGCCAGCCGCCCGTCCTCCTCCTTTTAAACTGACCTGAAACCACGTGTTGTGTGGGCGCGTGGCTTCCGCCACCCTCTCGCCCCCGTCACATCCCCCAGGCCTGCGTCCGTCGGCGGGGCGTCGCAAGGAGTCCACGTCACCCACTGCCGCCAATGTACGCAAGCGTGAGCCAGCGCCCATTGGCGGGATGACGCAAAGAAACCGCGCCGCCAATCGCCAGCAGTGTGCGCAAGCGCATGGAAAGGGGGGGGGAAGGGGAGGGGGAAGACGAGCGCCCAGTGCGCGGTCCCGCGATCGCGTTACCGCACAAGGCCCAGTTCGAGGATCCGGCAGCGCATCCCGCGCACGCGCATTCAAGTGGTGCGCTATCCATGGTGCTGAAATAACATACAGCGAGGGACGTGGTGGGTAGGTTAAATGGAGACGGGGAAGATGAAATAAAATAAAACTTTTTTTACATATATTTTTGGTGTGCAGTATAATTGTATAGGGACTTTTTGGGCTGCTCTAGGGCCCAGTACTTTTGGTAACAGGCTTGAACAGTTGAAAAAAAAACTCCTCAACACTCACTTGTCCCATCTGCATGCATGACAGGGGTCATGCTTAAGATTAAAATTAGTCAACAGGGTAATAAAAAAAATGCTTGCCTGATCGCTTGATCCGAACCCCCTTCGCAGCTTGTGATCCCGTGCTGCCGTGTGGAGTCTCAAATGCCATTCTCTGGTATTTCTGTGTTGGATTACACCACCGCCATCAGTCACAGGGGTGTGTGGCCATGCCCTCTCCATTCACTACAATGGAGAGGGGCATGTCAGGCATCGACCTACTACCTCCATTGCAATAAATGGAGAGAGCATGGAAGTGCGGATGTAATTGATGACTCATAGTGAGTCTCCGGACTGGGGTTTGGATCCTGTGATCAGGGGAGTTCCTGACCCCGGACCTGCACTGATCAGCTGAGTGGGACAAAAGGTAGCCTGCTGAATATCTTTAAAGTGGACCAACCATGTCCTATGGAAGATTACATTTAAACATGTATCAACTCCCCTTAGTGTCCTGATAATGGTCCAGTTTAATTGAGGCAAGGTAAACTCTGAGTGTACTGTACATTGCAGCCTGCATCTGGGTGAACTTTTTCATTATAACACACAAAAAAAGTGCAATTAAAAATATTTGTTTTAGATTTCCTAATAAAAAATCAATGCCCATGTGATGGGACATTTTTACAGACACGTGCATCATTTTTCCAATTAGGTAAAAATATATGCTTTAAAAAACAACAGGCTATGATAAGAATTGTGTTACTCTTTCCTGCATAGCCCATAGGGTGCTGTGGTTTCCAAACTTTCAAACAATTATTCTCACCTCATTGGAAAAATGATGCACCCCACCTAAAAATGCTCCATCATATGTGCCGGTATTTTTTTAAAGAAAAAAAAATAGAACAAATATTTTTTGTTTGTGTGTTAAAATTAACACGCACTTCGGGATGCAGGCTGCAATTCGCACCAGTACCAGTGCACCCAGGGTTGAACTTGCTTCACTAAATCTTTAGCATGACCCCCATTCTTCCAATGAGGCAAGATTAATTGTTTCAAAGTTTTGAAACAACAACACCCTATGGGGTATTCAGAAAGTAATAACAGATTATTATACTATACTTTAGCATGTCCCTCATTGTCAGCACTTACATTTGCTCCCCTCAAAGCCAAAAAGCCCCCTCACTGATTTTCTCCTGGTCGCAGCCATCTTGGAGCACCCGGGAGGCTTCTTTGTTTTCCAGCATCCATCTGTGCTGTTGCTTGGTCTTAACTGACATAATCCAAAATGCAAAGTGACAGTGAACCCAGTGACACTTCCTTTTTGCAGGTCACTGGCAGATTCATCGGATGCCATTTAGGGGGAAATATGGACCATGGCAGGAGTTACAAAAACTCCTACACCTACTAGCGACCTTCTGTGTTGATGGCAGAAAAAAGTAGCCTTTCTGGGTATCCATGCCCCTTTCATTGGTGTCTTCTCAGTCTCATTCTACCTGGACGGCCAGTGGAATAGACTTTACTCACTCACTTTATTCTTGGAATACCTCCTCTAAACCTTGATAAAACCCCAAAACCTAAATCTATAGCACCGGACAATTCCTTTCACTTCTTTTTGCTTTTAACTCGCTACTTATACTATTACCCCCACTAAGTGGAACCCTGGAATGGCTGCCTAGGCACCCCCAGCCCCACAGATACCCCAGAAGACCAGTGTATAAGCTTTAGAGGTGTCAAGTTTCAAGCAATTAAAGCCAAGTCTCCCAGCTCTTTAACCTCCCTGGTGGTTTTCCTGAGCGTGACTCGGGGTTAATTTTCACTGCAAGTAGCGGTAACCCCGAGTCACGCTCGGGGTAGATTAGTCAGAGGAGCAGAAATCTCCTTACCTTCTCCTTGCGATCCAGCGATGTCCCCGCTGTGATCGCCAGTGAGAGCCCCGGCAGATGCGTCTGACTTCCTGGTTACGTCACTGCGAGCCGCAGAGGCTCATGGGGGCGGAACTGGGAGGCAAATTCAAAAGTTATAAACACAGTAAAACACACACACAAAGTGATACAGTGAAATCCTGTGAGATTACACTGTATCACCTCAGATTTGACATTGTATTTGCCCTTTGATCATCCTACACTGCTCTGCCTGCCCTTTTTCTGCCCATAAAAAGAAAAAAAAAATTATCATGGCATCAAAGCGTCACTTTAGCATCTCCAAAGCGGTTTTGGATCAGATAAGTGACAGCGGCAGCGACACAGAGCCCCTCGCAGAAATGAGCGATAGCGATTCGTGGCAAGATTCGTCATCTGACTCTGACACTGACCAGAGAAGTGGCGACAGCGACAATTCTGCACCCGACCTCAGTGATGTGCGCACTTGGTGCCCAATTGATTGCGGTATAGATGAGGTACCGCCGCCAATATTTCCTTTTACTGGATCACCTGGGATGAAGGTAGACGTTGAGCACAATGATCCTTTGGCGTACCTAAAATTATTTCTAACAGATGACGTCATTGAAAAGATTGTCACGGAGACAAATCGCTACAACGAGCAGCAATCCGCAACTCTGCGTAGCAAGTTTTCCAGGAACAGAAAATGGGAACCGGTGACTAAAGAGGACATCTGGAAGTTCCTGGGGCTAATACTTCTTACTGGGGTGGTGGGGAAACCCCTGCAGAAATGGTACTGGACTACCAATAAATTGCTGGCAACCCCATTTTTTGGCACCATCATGTCCGAGTGCCGATTTTCCCTCATAATGAAGAATTTGCACTTCACCAACAATGAGGAATTTGACGAAGCCACACATCCAGCGCCAAAACTCAAGAAGATCTGGGAAGTATACCAAATGATCCTAAAAAATTTCCAGCAGTTCTATGTGCCAGATAGAGACATCAGCATTGATGAAAGTCTGATGGCTTACAAGGGACGCCTCAGCTGGATTCAATTCATCGCATCCATGAGAGCACGGTTTGGAATAAAATCCTATATGCTCTGTGAGTCTGCCACTGGCTATATATGGAATTCCGTCATATACACCGGTAAAGGAACACAATTCAACCCCAGGTACAGCGGCTATGGGATGGCAACGTCATCAGTCCTCACACTGCTTGAGCCATTGCTGAATCAGGGGTATTGTGTGACAACGGACAACTTTTACACATCGCCTGAGCTGTACCAGTTTCTGATAAAACACAAGACTGATGGATATGGAACCGTTAGGCCCAACCGACGTGACCTGCCATCTATGTTTGCCAAGAAAAAACTGAAAACAGGAGAAATGGTTTCCTGGCAGAAAGGAAAGATGATGGCAATGCGTTGGCGTGACAAAAAAGACGTGTGCCTAATGAGTACAGTGCATAATACCTCCACTGTTATGGACCACACAAGAGGTGGGAAAAATGTCATGAAGCCACAACTTGTGATTGACTACAACAACACCATGGGAGGAGTCGATAGAGCCGATCAGGCGATGACATTTTATCCGGCTATGCGGAAACAACAAAAAAAATATTACAAAACAATCTTCAGGCATCTCCTGGAACAATGCCTCTGGAATGCCTATACACTGCACAGAGGAAAGAGTGACAAGCCTCTTGTTCATTCTGACTTTATCTGGAAGGTGGCGGAGCGGATTTTTGTGAACTACCAAATGCCATCAGTGGCCGTGAACAGATCTGGACGCCGTGCTGTTGACGTTGTCAACCCAGAACGCCTGACTGGTCGTCACTTTATGGATTACATCCCGCCAACCGCAAAAAAGGCAGCACCTACAAGGATGTGCGTAGTTTGCTGCTCAAAGCGAGATGGCAATGGAAAAAAAATCAGAAAGGAAACCAGGTTCCATTGCCCTGATTGTGACGTCGGTCTATGTGCAGTCCCATGTTTCAAAATTTACCACACCCAGGATGTTTACTGAATTTTCTTTGTTTGACAAATTTCATTATTTATTTCATTGTTATGAAAACAATGGCAATCTAATCCTCAGTGAAGTGTTCACAGAGAACTGCCACCAACGCATGGAAAGGGGGGGGGAAGGGGAGGGGGAAGACGAGCGCCCAGTGCGCGGTCCCGCGATCGCGTTACCGCACAAGGCCCAGTTCGAGGATCCGGCAGCGCATCCCGCGCACGCGCATTCAAGTGGTGCGCTATCCATGGTGCTGAAATAACATACAGCGAGGGACGTGGTGGGTAGGTTAAATGGAGACGGGGAAGATGAAATAAAATAAAACTTTTTTTACATATATTTTTGGTGTGCAGTATAATTGTATAGGGACTTTTTGGGCTGCTCTAGGGCCCAGTACTTTTGGTAACAGGCTTGAACAGTTGAAAAAAAAACTCCTCAACACTCACTTGTCCCATCTGCATGCATGACAGGGGTCATGCTTAAGATTAAAATTAGTCAACAGGGTAATAAAAAAAATGCTTGCCTGATCGCTTGATCCGAACCCCCTTCGCAGCTTGTGATCCCGTGCTGCCGTGTGGAGTCTCAAATGCCATTCTCTGGTATTTCTGTGTTGGATTACACCACCGCCATCAGTCACAGGGGTGTGTGGCCATGCCCTCTCCATTCACTACAATGGAGAGGGGCATGTCAGGCATCGACCTACTACCTCCATTGCAATAAATGGAGAGAGCATGGAAGTGCGGATGTAATTGATGACTCATAGTGAGTCTCCGGACTGGGGTTTGGATCCTGTGATCAGGGGAGTTCCTGACCCCGGACCTGCACTGATCAGCTGAGTGGGACAAAAGGTAGCCTGCTGAATATCTTTAAAGTGGACCAACCATGTCCTATGGAAGATTACATTTAAACATGTATCAACTCCCCTTAGTGTCCTGATAATGGTCCAGTTTAATTGAGGCAAGGTAAACTCTGAGTGTACTGTACATTGCAGCCTGCATCTGGGTGAACTTTTTCATTATAACACACAAAAAAAGTGCAATTAAAAATATTTGTTTTAGATTTCCTAATAAAAAATCAATGCCCATGTGATGGGACATTTTTACAGACACGTGCATCATTTTTCCAATTAGGTAAAAATATATGCTTTAAAAAACAACAGGCTATGATAAGAATTGTGTTACTCTTTCCTGCATAGCCCATAGGGTGCTGTGGTTTCCAAACTTTCAAACAATTATTCTCACCTCATTGGAAAAATGATGCACCCCACCTAAAAATGCTCCATCATATGTGCCGGTATTTTTTTAAAGAAAAAAAAATAGAACAAATATTTTTTGTTTGTGTGTTAAAATTAACACGCACTTCGGGATGCAGGCTGCAATTCGCACCAGTACCAGTGCACCCAGGGTTGAACTTGCTTCACTAAATCTTTAGCATGACCCCCATTCTTCCAATGAGGCAAGATTAATTGTTTCAAAGTTTTGAAACAACAACACCCTATGGGGTATTCAGAAAGTAATAACAGATTATTATACTATACTTTAGCATGTCCCTCATTGTCAGCACTTACATTTGCTCCCCTCAAAGCCAAAAAGCCCCCTCACTGATTTTCTCCTGGTCGCAGCCATCTTGGAGCACCCGGGAGGCTTCTTTGTTTTCCAGCATCCATCTGTGCTGTTGCTTGGTCTTAACTGACATAATCCAAAATGCAAAGTGACAGTGAACCCAGTGACACTTCCTTTTTGCAGGTCACTGGCAGATTCATCGGATGCCATTTAGGGGGAAATATGGACCATGGCAGGAGTTACAAAAACTCCTACACCTACTAGCGACCTTCTGTGTTGATGGCAGAAAAAAGTAGCCTTTCTGGGTATCCATGCCCCTTTCATTGGTGTCTTCTCAGTCTCATTCTACCTGGACGGCCAGTGGAATAGACTTTACTCACTCACTTTATTCTTGGAATACCTCCTCTAAACCTTGATAAAACCCCAAAACCTAAATCTATAGCACCGGACAATTCCTTTCACTTCTTTTTGCTTTTAACTCGCTACTTATACTATTACCCCCACTAAGTGGAACCCTGGAATGGCTGCCTAGGCACCCCCAGCCCCACAGATACCCCAGAAGACCAGTGTATAAGCTTTAGAGGTGTCAAGTTTCAAGCAATTAAAGCCAAGTCTCCCAGCTCTTTAACCTCCCTGGTGGTTTTCCTGAGCGTGACTCGGGGTTAATTTTCACTGCAAGTAGCGGTAACCCCGAGTCACGCTCGGGGTAGATTAGTCAGAGGAGCAGAAATCTCCTTACCTTCTCCTTGCGATCCAGCGATGTCCCCGCTGTGATCGCCAGTGAGAGCCCCGGCAGATGCGTCTGACTTCCTGGTTACGTCACTGCGAGCCGCAGAGGCTCATGGGGGCGGAACTGGGAGGCAAATTCAAAAGTTATAAACACAGTAAAACACACACACAAAGTGATACAGTGAAATCCTGTGAGATTACACTGTATCACCTCAGATTTGACATTGTATTTGCCCTTTGATCATCCTACACTGCTCTGCCTGCCCTTTTTCTGCCCATAAAAAGAAAAAAAAAAATTATCATGGCATCAAAGCGTCACTTTAGCATCTCCAAAGCGGTTTTGGATCAGATAAGTGACAGCGGCAGCGACACAGAGCCCCTCGCAGAAATGAGCGATAGCGATTCGTGGCAAGATTCGTCATCTGACTCTGACACTGACCAGAGAAGTGGCGACAGCGACAATTCTGCACCCGACCTCAGTGATGTGCGCACTTGGTGCCCAATTGATTGCGGTATAGATGAGGTACCGCCGCCAATATTTCCTTTTACTGGATCACCTGGGATGAAGGTAGACGTTGAGCACAATGATCCTTTGGCGTACCTAAAATTATTTCTAACAGATGACGTCATTGAAAAGATTGTCACGGAGACAAATCGCTACAACGAGCAGCAATCCGCAACTCTGCGTAGCAAGTTTTCCAGGAACAGAAAAGGGGAACCGGTGACTAAAGAGGACATCTGGAAGTTCCTGGGGCTAATACTTCTTACTGGGGTGGTGGGGAAACCCCTGCAGAAATGGTACTGGACTACCAATAAATTGCTGGCAACCCCATTTTTTGGCACCATCATGTCCGAGTGCCGATTTTCCCTCATAATGAAGAATTTGCACTTCACCAACAATGAGGAATTTGACGAAGCCACACATCCAGCGCCAAAACTCAAGAAGATCTGGGAAGTATACCAAATGATCCTAAAAAATTTCCAGCAGTTCTATGTGCCAGATAGAGACATCAGCATTGATGAAAGTCTGATGGCTTACAAGGGACGCCTCAGCTGGATTCAATTCATCGCATCCATGAGAGCACGGTTTGGAATAAAATCCTATATGCTCTGTGAGTCTGCCACTGGCTATATATGGAATTCCGTCATATACACCGGTAAAGGAACACAATTCAACCCCAGGTACAGCGGCTATGGGATGGCAACGTCATCAGTCCTCATACTGCTTGAGCCATTGCTGAATCAGGGGTATTGTGTGACAACGGACAACTTTTACACATCGCCTGAGCTGTACCAGTTTCTGATAAAACACAAGACTGATGGATATGGAACCGTTAGGCCCAACCGACGTGACCTGCCATCTATGTTTGCCAAGAAAAAACTGAAAACAGGAGAAATGGTTTCCTGGCAGAAAGGAAAGATGATGGCAATGCGTTGGCGTGACAAAAAAGACGTGTGCCTAATGAGTACAGTGCATAATACCTCCACTGTTATGGACCACACAAGAGGTGGGAAAAATGTCATGAAGCCACAACTTGTGATTGACTACAACAACACCATGGGAGGAGTCGATAGAGCCGATCAGGCGATGACATTTTATCCGGCTATGCGGAAACAACAAAAAAAATATTACAAAACAATCTTCAGGCATCTCCTGGAACAATGCCTCTGGAATGCCTATACACTGCACAGAGGAAAGAGTGACAAGCCTCTTGTTCATTCTGACTTTATCTGGAAGGTGGCGGAGCGGATTTTTGTGAACTACCAAACGCCATCAGTGGCCGTGAACAGATCTGGACGCCGTGCTGTTGACGTTGTCAACCCAGAACGCCTGACTGGTCGTCACTTTATGGATTACATCCCGCCAACCGCAAAAAAGGCAGCACCTACAAGGATGTGCGTAGTTTGCTGCTCAAAGCGAGATGGCAATGGAAAAAAAATCAGAAAGGAAACCAGGTTCCATTGCCCTGATTGTGACGTCGGTCTATGTGCAGTCCCATGTTTCAAAATTTACCACACCCAGGATGTTTACTGAATTTTCTTTGTTTGACAAATTTCATTATTTATTTCATTATTGAATAAAATTATATTATTTATTAGATAATAATTCATGATTTTATGTTTCGAACTTTATCACATCTGAGAGGTCTACTAGAGTCTTCTATGGTCAGGTTTAAGTAAGTAATTACTAAGAATTGCAGGCCTACAATACATAACACCAAATTTCCATACAAAAAAATGGTAACGCTTTTGGTACTAAATTCCAGACATAATCATAACGCCAGGGAGGTTAAAGTGGACCAACACCCAGGATTTTGACTATCCTGGGTCTTGGTCCACTTCGGTGGGGCACCCCCGATCGAGGTGCCCCGCTGTGTGAAACCCCCCAGATCACCCGAAAAACTCACCTCTCCCCGCTCCCAGCGCCGACGGACAAGCGATTTGACAGCCGCGGACAAGCGGCTCCTCCGCCGCCGCCTCCCGCGCATCACTCTTGACGTGCGCGCGCCCGCGCCGGCCATTCACAGACAGGGGAGACAAGGTAAGGGGATTTGGGGTGTTTGGGGGGGTTTCACCCCGCGGGACATCCCGATCTCGGATGTCCCGCGGGGAGGGAGGTGATCGGCCCGGGAATCTTATAGATTCCCGGGCCGATCACGGGAGGGTGATGCTCCACTTTAAGAATTTGTCCAAGCAGTCTGATGCTATAGCAGTAAGTATTTCTTTGACCATAATACTAGAAATTCACTTTATTCTAAGGAGCTCAGTCAAACATAAGGTCAAAGGTCAGGCAAAGGCGAGCAAAGCTAAAAAAAATGAGAATTTAAAACTAGCAAATTTCACACATGACCACATCGTTCCTCATATAGGCCAAGAAAATCTATAGCACATTTTAATAGGTAGATTAAAGGAATTTCCTTATTGCTGAAAAAAATCAATGCACCATCACAAAGTTTCATCAATTTTGCAACATTGCCTTTAAAGAGAATCTCCAGTTCAATATTCTCAGTGTTCCCTGAAGCAGCTTCATCTCCCACAAGCCTCACAACTTGGAATTTCTGTCCACAAATACCCCATAAAAGTGTGTCTGTTCACAATAACTGCAATTAGGGATGTCTGTCCACAAAAGAAACAATAAGGGATGTCCTTCCACAAGAACCCCAATAAGGGATGTCTGTCCACAAGAATCCCTATATAAATCCAGCTTAAGCACCATTATTGCATCCAATGTGTCTGCCAGTGGTCAATGGGGAATCATATTGGTCATTGGTGTAGCAGGTTAACATTCCACAAAACTTTTGGACTTTCTAGAAGGATTTAAGTGGATGGGCATCTAAAATCGGGATGCCAGGAGGAGGGGGAAAATTAAGCCATGATCCGTTTTGACTTAAACTGGACCAACAGCCTGACACAGTTGGAAAAGAAAGTAACAGGAAGCTGAGGAGCACTTCCTGTTTGCGGGTGGCCTGCAGATACATGAGCCACCTTTTTTTTCTAAAATTTACTACAGCAGGAGTTGGAAAAAAAGGCAAATGTACCATAAATATAATAATAATCTAAATTGGCCTGGGGATGCATATGAGCACTATTTGTTGTGCTGGTATGGTTTTAGTCATTTTTGACTGTTGGTCCACTTCAAGTTTTATTTAAATAGATATTTGAAGATAGTTCTTATAGAAACTTTGGATACTTAAATCATCTATCCAGCCATGCACTTACTTTCTCCCACATTATCTCCCTTACAATAAGACATTTCAAAGCACCCGAAAATGTCTGGTTATAAGTAAATACCCTTTGTTCAATTTTTCAAAACTTTTTCATTCAATTTTTGGATCATGGCTGAACTGGGAAGACCATTAAATCAAGAAGATTTATCTGAGTCTTGCACATGCTCTGTTGTGGTCAGAGAAAGCTGTGGGGCTATTGTGGCTTGCCATGCTCGCTCAAGCACCAAGGGACAGAATAGCTGTAGGACCAATTTGTTGCATGGTCCTCGAGAAATGAAATTGAAAACATTTTTGGAGCCCTGTTACGGCTTCTACACTGCTGGAAATTGAGACGAGGCAGATGAGACAGGCATCAGCTCAGCTATTTGCTAGCTAATTATTGCCATTGGGTTTAGAGTCCCTTTAAAAAAAGTTACATTCTCCTATCAGATCTCAGATCTGGGGGGAGGGCAAGAGGCTCCTCTTTCTACCTTTCCAATGCCCACAGATACAGTTTAATCAGCTCAACATTTTTATTCCAGGAGACAATCTATGCATAGAGAAAGTATTTAAAAGGGTTAGGGGCTGATATTTAAAATAACACTGTTGTAGTTATTCTTTGATAGGTTTTTCTAAGCTGTCATCTGTATTGATGAGTTTTTACCTGTTTAAACATGATCTATTTCCAAAATGGCAATGTGAAGCATATTTAGTTTCCTTTATGTAATTAGTCAGGAGGACTTAGCTGAATGTGCCATAAAAGAAGAGGTTCTGGGGAAGGAAAGCATTGTTATGAAAACAATGGCAATCTAATCCTCAGTGAAGTGTTCACAGAGAACTGCCACCAACGAATGAATAGAAGATAAATATGCAAAACACATCTCACAATTTGCATTCTGGTGGAAGCTAAGATGGCGCCGGGACGGACTCTTTTCCTCCAGGACATGTTTAATTTGAGAATACATTAAAATCTTCAATTAGTTGTTTGTATGAAAGAGAAACTCATCCATCTTCCAGATATGTGTGGGAGGTCTCCGGTGCATTGGCTCACTGTTCTGCTGTTTAAGAACTGCGTCGTGCGTTAATATACAGCTATCTTTTGTTTTTGTAACATTTAAATGCGGTTTAGTAGCTTGACGCTATTTAAAATAAGTGATCATGATGACTTTGTAATCAAGTTGCTTCCTATTAAAAAAGAGAGAGCAGAGTATGTCTATAGTATTGTCTCCCCTGACCACAAGGCACTGGATTTATAGCCATTAGGAGCACACATACTTGTGGCATTGCTGGCATGCTCAGTTTCATAGGTGGCCATTAGAAACAGTGGAGATAAAAAGTCTCCACACCCCTTTTACAATTGCAGGTTTATGGTCTAATCAAGAAAAATTGATTTCGCACTTATTCCAACTTCAATCTCTCGATTACAAAGCAAACTAGAGAAAAATAAAAAATAACAAAAAAACATGTGGTTGCATAAGTGTGAATACCCACTTATAATTGGGGATGAGTTTGTGTTCAGAATTAGACAATCACATTAGACATCCGAGTCTAGCGCCAGGCAGCACTGTCAGCTTCAAGATCTGCCTAACCTTACTGCCAGTTCTGCGATGCTGATCGTCCTCTCGCAGCCCTGACTTGTAAATCTGAGAGCTTCACTTCTGGTTGGTGGGTGGATCTGGCTTAGGTATGTCCCTCTCCCATTGAAAACAACGAGTGCCTCCATACTCCAGCAACTTCCACGTACGAAGAGGCTCATTGTCTTCAATAGTAGCCGTAGTATTGTAATGGTGGAACGACCCAAAATCAGAATTCCTTTAATGGGGCACTCCACCAGATAAAATTAATTCAATTTATTAATTAGCGCAATAATATAAAAAGACATACAACACAAACACATGATACAAATAAAACAAAATGGCCACTGGACAAATAGAATATCTATACAATAATCATTAAAATCCCATAATTTCATCAATATTCATCAAAGGGAAATGTAAAGAGAAAGGTAGCTGCTCTCAATAGTATTGTATCTGCTACTACAAGGATAATATACAAAGGGGCTGCCGCCCCAGACTAATAGTGCAACGATATGCTACCCAAAAAAAGACTGACTAAGAATCAAAATAACAATACACACTATCTCTTCAACTCCTATGGCTAAGCAGTATAAGAGGCTACCCTCTCTTGCCCCCTAAATATCACTGCATATATAACTATCCAAAGTAACTAGTGATACAGGGTATTCCTAATAGACAACACCCTGAACTCGTGATGCAAATAAAGTGCATAGTGCTAAGAAAATTAATTCTAAAGATAAAAATACATATAAACTCTATGCGAACCCCCATATAAAGTGTAAACAGTACTAAGTGCAAAACATGTATACTTATACTAAAGAATAAATGGAAGCAAGGTATGCAAAGAATAACAAACCATGATATTTACATAGTAACAAAGAGAGCAGTTAGCTATCACCAAATAACTGGGTCCAGTGGTCTGAAAAAGCGTTATCTTTAATTCTTTAGAATTAATTTTCTTACATGTGTTAATTCAGGAATTCCTGGAGCACCCTCTGGATTTTGTATTTGTTAGTAGTGCCCTCACAGTAGCAGTTTTGCTTGCATTGTAATGGTGAATCCAGCAATTCACACAAAATAGCTCCAAACCACCGCACCCCTTCCACGGTAATCAATACATCAACCAAATATATATCATGAATTCATAGATTATTTATAGACAAATACCCATAAGAATCACATAACAAAAACATATAACACAATAGTAGCCGTCTGTACAGAGGACACTCCTACCCAACAGCAGGAACCAGGAAGTGTGGCACCACAAACCGGGGCTGTGGCAGGATGATTGATGGCACAGGCCTAGCAGTAAGGTAAGCCGATCTTCTGGTAACTACTGAAGCTGCCCAAGTCTGGAGTTGGAGGACAAAAGTGGACTTTTCCTTTATATAGTAGTCAGGATACAACTGCATTATTTAAAATTATTTAGATTACCCCCATATAATTTTCTAGTAGTATTTTCCTGAGCTGTCTTTTGTATTTTAAAGCAAAGTTGTATTTTAAAGCGAAAGTTATGTTTCATACTTGGCTGGAAAAGAAGCTGAAACTACAGCTTCTTTCCTTCTGGCTCTGTTTTGCCGGGGGGGGGGGGGCTGTTTGGGGCCCATCTGTTTTATTTGGTTGGGCGGGAATGGAGCACCATCTGCACACATTTATGGCAGTTTCTGCTTACTTTCCACCTGCTCACCCTGCCCCTGCCATAATTATTATTTAGAGATCATTGGGTCTATTGAAGAGAGGACGGCAGACAATATTTTTCCCAGGGGGCGCCATAGTGCAGTCTTGCACAGGGCACCATTCAACCTAAGGCCAGCCCTGGTTTTATGAACAACTCACAACACATTAAAACAGATCTCATTGATGAAAGTTATCAGTCAGGGGATGGTATTAAAAATTTGCAAGGCATTAGCTATACCATGGAACACAGTGGGAACAACAGTCATCAAGAAGTGGATACAATTTGTCACAATAGTGATAGTCCTAGCTGGTCATCAAAATTTGATTAAAAAAAAAAAGAAGCAAATTGGTCTGGGAGGCTGCCAAGCGACCTACAGGAGCAGCAGAAATGTCTGGCAAGTACTGGTGGTGTGACAACAAACTCCTGTATTTTGCATATGTCTGACCTCTGGGGTAGGATAGCAAGACAGAAGCCTTTTCTTACAAAGAAAAACATTTAAGCCCGGCTATGTTTTGCCAAAACCTACATTAAGTCTGTTGGCCATAATTCAAAACGGTATGTTTGACATAAAGCCAATACTGTCACCACCACCATACACACAATGAAGCATGGTGAAGGCAGAATTATGCTGTGAGGCTGCAGCTTAAACTGAGGCTTTATTCCAGGTTCACTTTTCAGAATGACGGGTGTGTAAACGGGGTTTATTAGAGACATAGCAAGTACAGTATGGGGGTGCACAGAAAGTTATACAGGAGGGGCACATTGGCAACTAGAGGTGGCAACAGTGGCTTGGAGGAATACGGTAATATTAAGTGGGGTTATTTAAGAAAGGCTAAGGCCACGCAATGCCAAGTGAGTGTCAGGTGAGTGTCAGATCCCCGTCAAAAAGGTGTATTTATCAAGTCAAAAATCCAGAGCGCCTGTGATAGTGCCAGATAGTGACCTATCTATCAACAGCACCTGTGATGGGATGAGTGTCGGAGCTGAGTTTCCTACAGTTCCAGATAGGACCAGACATTCACCTAGCAATGTGTGGTCTGATCCCATACATTTTAAAGGACTGGGATGGTTACATTTATTGAAAAAAATTTGAGCTGGTGCATGTGCCACGGGATCCCTGGTTGGCATAATTTTTATATGCATATTTAGCACTTTTTTGTGCTGCAAACTTGTGATTTAGGCCATGATAAAGATATGTCATGTATGTCTAATGTCCCTAATGCAGTTCCAATTTTTACTAAAAAAAAAAAAAAAAAATAGGGAATCCAACATGCACTGTGTGACTGAATTCCCTTTCTTTGAGCACCTCTTGGAGTGCCTGGTATTTTTTGATAGATTTTTCCAGCTTGCGGCTCTCTTGGCTGGTGCTAGGTGTCGCTTGCACATAGGCTTATATAAGCCGAGCGTTGCGAACGGTGCCTGGCCAGGATCGCTACAGCTGACAGCGCCAGCGGCCCGAAGGCGATGCTGTGGTGCGGGCGCTGCTGAGCGTCTCGGACGAGGTGCTCGAGTGGTGCCCACAGAAATAATAGAAAATTAGCCTCTAATTGTACAATACCACCCTTGAGTTAAATGTGTGCCAAAATAATTTGGTAATAGATTTTTGATATTAATTGTATGCTTAGCATTGGTGGGAGATTAGATGGGTTGGGTTATCACAGTTAAGTTGTGGAACTGATGGGGAAAGGACCCATATATTCTGAGAGGTAAGGCAATCAGTATGTGTATTGGCAGCATGTACTGATTGTTACATATTAATGTGGTAATGGGGTGGTGTGGTGGAAGGACATATGAGTGTAAAAAATCACTGTAATGGATTTTGTGGAGACAGTAGGTTTCCTAAGAGCAAAATCTTCATTAAGCTTTTCAAATATCTGCCTCTCCGTTCAGCAGATCCAAGATGGTGGTCCTGGTGCCAGGACCATTGTTGGATTCTGGGTGAGGTAAGAAGTTTTTTTATTTTGTTGTAATTTCTAGCTCTCTACACTCAACTTACCGGCATTCCCACACTACTATGTTCTGCATCTGATTGTCCTCCTGCTGCCTGCTGGAACCAGGGCTGAGGGGGGAAGATTAGATGTAACAATCAGCGGCGCCGGAGTGCTGGTAAGGTGAGTGCACTTTTCTTTTACATTTGCATCATAGGATGCACAACCCCCCCCCCCCCCCTTTGGGTTGGAAAAGTGCATCTTATGGAGCGAAATATATTGTAGTAATTTGGTACTCCCAACCATTTGTAGGCATCTCAATTTTGGATGCCCTGACGTGCATTTCCTTACAGCAAGCATGAGACCAGGCAGAGCTTACCTACCACTTTGCAGCCGGTAGAGTTTCTGCCATTCCACATGACTGCCAGCAACCAATGGGGTTTGCTAGCAGCGGTGGGGGGGGGGGGTGGAACTGTCGCTGGCTGCAAAATAATGTGGACCTAGTTGTTTTGGGTGTTGAAGAAAGAATTTCTCTTAAGGGAAAACCCCTCAACTGGGGGGGGGGGGGGTATGCACCTGACATTGTATTATGTACAGTAGCTGTGATTTTACAGACAGTCCAATTTCCAACCTTAAAGGGTCTACTAAACTCATCTTTCATCTCCAGCTATATTCACCAGCTCTTGTACACTCACCAGATCGCTCCATGCAGGCCAGCGCCATGGGGACTTCAAACCCACCCCTGTGTTGGATAAATGCCTTCAGTCACTGTGACAAAGCCATGCTTGCTCCATTCACAGCAACAAAGGCGCCATTCCTAAGCCTGGCCTGGCATGGTTGAGGTCTGACACTATGACTAAAGGCTAGGGGGGTGTATACAAAATAGTTGCGCTTCTGAGTACTGAGCTTAGATGCAGCAGCTGCAGGAGAGAAAAGTATTTTTTTTTTCTTTTAGCCTAGCCCCTTTAATTATCTTTTGTCATAATTATGACTATTATGGATTGTTATTATTTTTATTATTATTGTCTTTGCTTACGTAACAAAGAAGTAACTTTCAACCCGTTTCGTCTCAGTTTGATTTCTTCAGAGCACTTGATATCTTACAGGCGCACAACTTCATTGCTTGACAAATAAACTTTATTCCTTAGATACACCAGCACTATATCAATGAATACCCTTAGCCAAAGAGATTACCATGGAGAGATTTTTTTCTAGAAAACATCTTAATTTAGCAAGAGAGCTAAACCGGTAAATAGGGCTGAAAACAGAGATTGACTTGAAAGGCTCTGGATATTTCAAAATCAAGTCAAAGTGTTGTAAACAATAGGAATAATATACAGGAAGCTGCATCGTGTCAATTAGTGGTGAACATAAGCCAATATTGATTTTATGTTTCTTGTTACCATGTATAAATAGGATGATAAAATAGACTAGGAAGTCCAACTTTTATTCATTACTGCAGTGGTAATATTATGCATGTAGCTAGATGCGTGTCACTTTTCAATAGCCAATTAGATTAGCCTTTATAAAGGTAAGATAAACAGGATATGCGTTGTGTTATCCAACAATATCTAGACTTTTAGCCTTTTGAGTATAGCACAAGGATTTGACAAATATCAGTAAATAGTATTTTTGACATATAATATATTACATGACCTATGGTATTTGCTGGGATTCATTTTATTTTGAATGTTACAGTTTCAAATACTTTTACTTTTAACCCTTGTAAAATCACCTGGTTTGGATAAAGCTATTTATCATAGGCCCTTATTTATGAAGGAATAGCGACAGGTAGCGACTGGTGAGCGGCCGGTAATGACGGGCCCTGCCACGAGAACGCCGGCTCCCCACCACAATCACACATTTATCAAGCCAATCCTGCTTAGCGACTGAGATAGCGCCATATAGCCACTCATTCATCATTATTCCAGCCTCAGCCCACAGCGCCAGCGTCCGACCTTGAACAGCGACAGGTATGACCTCTCGCTACCTGGCGCCCTCCAATGCATTTCAATGGAACAATCTTTAAATATTCATAATTAATTGCTATTAATTTTTTTTTTTTAAATGTGAAAAATTATGTGACCACTTCTATCATTTTAGATTTTTTTAAGGGAAAAAAAAATAAAAAAAAAATTGTACAGAATTGATATTACAGGTCTGATATTAATGTATTCATACTACTAAATTATTTTAAAAAACTTGTTTTTTTTGGTTTCCAAAAATATGGTTGTTTGGGGGTTAAAAAAACGACTTTTAACCCATCGCCGCCAGCGCTCTGGGGTTTAAACATGCATTTCACAGCGCAATAATTTTTTGAGCGTGATTTTTTAATGAATATGGTGGGAGCCGGTCGCTAGGGCCAGTCGCTATCATGCGCTCCCATACAGCGCGGAACCTGTCAAATAGCGACTCCTCACCCAATATTCAACATTACGGCAAACCGACTGAGTCGCTATCAACTACCGAACAACGGCCAAGCACAGCGACTACTAGCGGGCACTCTGAAAATGCCGCTACAGTCGCTCAACTGTCGCTATTAATGAATTGGCCTCATAGTCTTTCTTACATTAAAATGGAGCAAAACCCACATTTTTAACTAGCATCCCCTGAATTGCTTCCCCCATGAGGAGAACCTTTTGCCAATTTTCACTGCTCCTACTTCACTTTAGGTCCAGATATTGGCGCCTGTTTTAGCTGTAAAGCCCAGATGTCATTGCCACATCTATGCAATGACTGATCGTCTGCCATCTTGCAGATAGGGGCAGCAAAAAACAGTTTTCCAGGACAATTCGAAAAGCGAAAATATCCCTTTCTAGTTCTACACCCTGAGAAGGAAGTATCAGAAGGGGCTTTGGCCAAATGTGTTTCACAAGTTCAGTGGGTCTTGGTCTGCTTTAAGCCCCCAACTGTTTTTGACGAGTCTTACCCCTTTAAAAAAAAGGAGCTTTTAGGTTTAAACCAGACCAACAGCCTGGCACAGTTGGAAAAAGAAAGGTAGTGACCATTTTGGAGCTTTCTCTCCCAGCATCTCAGACATGCTGCTGCCTGGATTCAACTGACATAATTGACAATGCACAGTAACAGGAAGCCCAGCAGCACTTCCTGTTTGCAGGTGACCTGTAAATACATGAGCTGCCATTTTGCTTCTAAAATTTGCTACAGCAGGAGTTAGAAAAAGGGAAATGAATTTTTATGTTTTTATATCTCAGCTGCATGGCTGAGATCAGGGGCGGACTGGGAATAAAAAACGGACCTGGACTTTTTGGGGCACACTGGCCTTGCTGCACTTTTCCTGTCCCAGTATAGAATCTTAATGTCACATTATATATACACCTAATTTTTCGTTCCACAACACGCATCCGGGGTTTATAGGTCAAAAATAAGAAAGAAAATATTCTGAACCAAATGGTGTGCTAAAATCCCCCCATTACAGTGACAGTGTGCAGAATCACTCCATTACAACCCTCTGGACAGCCACTGGGGGCATTCCTTAGTACAGCTCACACACAGTGGGGGCATCCCTCAGTACAGATCCCACACAGTTGGGGCATCCCTCAGTACAGATCCCACACAGTGGGGGCCTCCCTCAGTACAGATCCCACACAGTTGGGGCATCCCTCAGTACAGATCCCACACAGTGGGGGCCTCCCTCACTACAGATCCCACACAGTTGGGGCATCCCTCAGTACAGATCCCACACAGTGGGGGCATCCCTCTTTACCGATCCCACACAGTTGGGGCATCCCTCACTACAGATCCCACACAGTGGGGGCGTCCCTCAGTACAGATCCCACACAGTGGGGGCATCCCTCAATACAGATCCCACACAGTTGGGGCATCCCTCACTACAGATCCCACACAGTTGGGGCCTCCCTCACTACAGATCCCACACAGTGGGGGCCTCCCTCACTACAGATCCCACACAGTGGGGACATCCCTCACTACAGATCCCACACAGTGGGGGCATCCCTCAGTACAGATCCCACACAGTTGGGGCATCCCTCACTACAGATCCCACACAGTGGGGGCATCCCTCAGTACAGATCCCACACAGTTGGGGCATCCCTCACTACAGATCCCACACAGTGGGGGCCTCCCTCAGTACAGATCCCACACAGTGGGGGCCTCCCTCAGTACAGATCCCACACAGTCGGGCCTCCCTCACTACAGATCCCACACAGTTGGGGCATCCCTCACTACAGATCCCACACAGTGGGGGCATCCCTCAGTACAGATCCCACACAGTTGGGGCATCCCTCAGTACAGATCCCACACAGTGGGGGCCTCCCTCAGTACAGATCCCACACAGTGGGGGCCTCCCTCAGTACAAATCCCACACAGTGGGGGCATCCCTCAGTACAGATCCCACACAGTGGGGCCTCCCTCACTACAGATCCCACACAGTTGGGGCCGCCCTCAGTACAGATCCCACACAGTGGGGGCATCCCTCACTACGGATCCCACACAGTGGGGGCATCCCTCAGTACAGATCCCACACAGTTAAGGGCATCCCTCACTACAGATCCCACACAGTGGGGGCCTCCCTCAGTACAGATTCCACACAGTGGGGGCATCCCTCAGTACAGATTCCACACAGTGGGGGCATCCCTCAGTACAGATCCCACACAGTTGGGGCATCCCTCACTACAGATCCCACACAGTTGGGGCCTCCCTCACTACAGATCCCACCCAGTGGGGGCCTCCCTCACTACAGATCCCACACAGTGGGGACATCCCTCACTACAGATCCCACACAGTGGGGGCATCCCTCAGTACAGATCCCACACAGTTGGGGCATCCCTCACTACAGATCCCACACAGTGGGGGCATCCCTCAGTACAGATCCCACACAGTTGGGGAATCCCTGAGTACAGATCCCACACAGTGGGGGCCTTCCTCAGTACAGATCCCACACAGTGGGGGCCTCCCTCAGTACAGATCCCACACAGTCGGGGCCTCCCTCACTACAGATCCCACACAGTTGGGGCACCCCTCAGTACAGATCCCACACAGTGGGGGCCTCCCTCAGTACAGATCCCACACAGTGGGGGCCTCCCTCAATACAGATCCCACACAGTTGGGGCATCCCTCACTACAAATCCCACACAGTGGGGGCATCCCTCAGTACAGATCACACACAGTGGGGGCATCTCTCACTACAGATCCCACACAGTTGGGGCATTCCTCAGTACAGATCCCACACAGTGGGGGCATCCCTCAGTACAGATCCCACACAGTTGGGGCCTCCCTCAGTACAGATCACACACAGTGGGGGCATCTCTCACTACAGATCCCACACAGTTGGGGCCTCCCTCAGTACAGATCACACACAGTGGGGGCATCTCTCACTACAGATCCCACACAGTTGGGGCATTCCTCAGTACAGATCCCACACAGTGGGGGCATCCCTCAGTACAGATCCCACACAGTGGGGGCCTCCCTCAGTACAGATTCCACACAGTGGGGGCATCCCTCAGTACAGATTCCACACAGTGGGGGCATCCCTCAGTACAGATCCCACACAGTGGGGGCATCCCTCAGTACAGATCCCACACAGTGGGGGCCTCCCTCACTACAGATCCCACACAGTTGGGGCCTCCCTCAGTACAGATCACACACAGTGGGGGCATCTCTCACTACAGATCCCACACAGTTGGGGCATTCCTCAGTACAGATCCCACACAGTGGGGGCATCCCTCAGTACAGATCCCACACAGTGGGGGCCTCCCTCAGTACAGATCCCACACAGTGGGGGCCTCCCTCAGTACAGATTCCACACAGTGGGGGCATCCCTCAGTACAGATTCCACACAGTGGGGGCATCCCTCAGTACAGATCCCACACAGTGGGGCCATCCCTCAGTACAGATCCCACACAGTGGGGGCCTCCCTCACTACAGATCCCACACAGTTGGGGCCTCCCTCAGTACAGATCACACACAGTGGGGGCATCTCTCACTACAGATCCCACACAGTTGGGGCATCCCTCACTACAGATCCCACACAGTGGGGGCCTCCCTCAGTACAGATCCCACACAGTGGGGGCATCTCTCACTACAGATCCCACACAGTTGGGGCATCCCTCACTACAAATCCCACACAGTGGGGGCATCCCTCAGTACAGATCCCACACAGTGGGGCCTCCCTCACTACAGATCCCACACAGTTGGGGCCTCCCTCAGTACAGATCACACACAGTGGGGTCATCTCTCACTACAGATCCCACACAGTTGGGGCATTCCTCAGTACAGATCCCACACAGTGGGGGCATCCCTCAGTACAGATCCCACACAGTGGGGGCCTCCCTCAGTACAGATTCCACACAGTGGGGGCATCCCTCAGTACAGATTCCACACAGTGGGGGCATCCCTCAGTACAGATCCCACACAGTGGGGGCATCCCTCAGTACAGATCCCACACAGTGGGGGCCTCCCTCACTACAGATCCCACACAGTTGGGGCCTCCCTCAGTACAGATCACACACAGTGGGGGCATCTCTCACTACAGATCCCACACAGTTGGGGCATTCCTCAGTACAGATCCCACACAGTGGGGGCATCCCTCAGTACAGATCCCACACAGTGGGGGCCTCCCTCAGTACAGATTCCACACAGTGGGGGCATCCCTCAGTACAGATTCCACACAGTGGGGGCATCCCTCAGTACAGATCCCACACAGTGGGGGCATCCCTCAGTACAGATCCCACACAGTGGGGGCCTCCCTCACTACAGATCCCACACAGTTGGGGCCTCCCTCAGTACAGATCACACACAGTGGGGGCATCTCTCACTACAGATCCCACACAGTTGGGGCATCCCTCACTACAGATCCCACACAGTGGGGGCCTCCCTCAGTACAGATCCCACACAGTGGGGGCATCTCTCACTACAGATCCCACACAGTTGGGGCATCCCTCAGTACAGATCCCACACAGTGGGGGCCTCCCTCAGTACAGATTCCACATAGTGGGGGCATACCTCAGTACAGATTCCACACAGTGGGGGCATCCCTCAGTACAGATCCCACACAGTGGGAGCATCCCTCAGTACAGATCCCACACAGTGGGGGCATCCCTCACTACATATCCCACACAGTTGGGGCATCCCTCAGGACAGCCATGTGCAGCATCCATCAGTACATGGTGTCCAGAGTGTGTGTGTGTGTGTGTGTGGATCAGATTGGGAGGCAGAGATGAATGAGGGCCTTTGGTCAGACTGGGGGTTACATGTGAATTGAGCCATGTGTCAGGCAGAGGGGGGGTGCAGATAAATGGGGCTGTGTACATTGTACCTGATCATGCTGGTGATGTCTGGATTCCAGCTGTCAGTATTGTGCTGCGCAGAGGAGGGGACAGGAAAGCCTGAGCTGCTGCAGGATGAGCTGGGGAGAGAGGGGGCGGGGCTGCCGCCATCTACGCATCCAGCGTCTCACCGGCCCTGGAGTGAAGCAGCTTTGCAAGCGGGAGGATCGCGTCAGCCACAGGAAAATGTAGGTACCAATGTTAAGAAGTTCCGCCACCACCGACGCGTTTCGTTGCCAATAGGCAACTTTAACTAGGCTGGTGGCTTGCGGAAGGCGGAAGAATAAATAACAGACCAAGAGATCCCATAATCCAATGGGAAAAGAGTCATGTGACCGCAATAACTGGGTCACATGTTGTAAACAATAAAAGATACAAATATATTCCAAACGGGCCAGGATAGACCTAACAAGGCACTAGCAGTGAAAAAACAGCAGAAAACAAACCTGCCAGAATGATGTTTGCAGCGCTTCCACCAGACAGATTGCAGCTGAGCGCTTTAGCTTAGGAAGCGACAGGACACGCCCCGCATCCAACGTCACACACTCACAGACGGCGGTCACATGATAAGAAATGAAAAGCAAAATGCGTTCCATAACAACCATCACCACGTGACCGCAACTAGCGGTCGGAGCTGCTAACCTTAGACGACGCCTCAGATGGCGTGGCCTCAGCGGCTCCAAGCCGTGCAGCCGCGCATGCGCCGTAGTGCCAGGAAAAGGTGAGTTGCGCTCGGCGATCTGGGGGATTTCACACAGCACCACTTTAAATAGGAGAAATGATTTAGCAATGTAGTTACAGTAAATGGCCACAAGAGGGGAGTGTTGGATGAGAAATGGAATTACCTCAGAAAGGCCAGATGACAGACAGTAATGAAATGTAGTGTAAGCGCTTGGGATTGGTTTATGAATTTAGGCGGGAAACCAACACAAGGTATAAAGGGGACCCCCCAGCAGAGGGAGAGGCAGATGTGTGAGAGACTCTGAGAGAAGCTGAGGTACAAGTGAACCTATACAGGATATAACTGGCAGAACCAGAGAACCCAAATGGAGGATAGTAAGAACTTGTGATGGATATTGTACATGAAGTGACCTGGGTGTGATGCGTACGTACAAACTTTTCAAGATGGGAAAGAGGGACATTTGTTAAATTAGGCCACGCCCCCTCATTGCTTGATGGCTAGGAGATAGGGTGTAACAGTTACAACAATACAAACACTTTAAATAGGCGAATGAATCATTTACTGATGCAGATCTGCATGTTACACCTCAAATGGGGACAAAGAAGAACAACAAAGGACAGGGGGACATGACCCAAAAGAGGGACAGTCCCTCCAAGTCAGGGATACTTGGGAGGTATGGTAATGTAAGTGACTCCCCAATAAAGACGCGCTGCCTCACCATATGATTGTCCTGCATTGTGTCAGTTGGGGCGCGACATCACCACAGTGAGTAACACCGCACCCGACACCGAGTCCCCACCTAGATTGAAGAATCCCCCCAGCTCTTCTAACCTCCCCCCATTCTCTCGCTGGACTGGGGTCGTTACACATAAGATGGGCTTTATAGCCATATGCATACCTCCCAAGTGTCCCTAATTTGTAGGGACTGTCCCTCTTTGAGTCCATGTCCCCCTGCACCTCGTTGTTCTTCCTTGTCCCTCTTTGAGGTGTAACATGCAGATCTGCATCAATTAATGATGCATTTGCATATCCAAAGTGTTTATATTGCTGTGACTGTAACAACCTATCTCCTATCCATCCCTCAATGAGGGGGCGTGGCTTAACTTTACAATTGTCCCTCTTTTCCACCCTGAGAAGTTGTGATGTATGGCCATAGGGATGATATAGGGAGCTTCACAAATAGGGATGACCCAAAAGCAAGGATTAAAGCCTGGAATAGTGAAAATCCTGGGTTTTGTTCCACTTGAAATAGAGGGCATTTTGATCTCTTCAGTGGCCTAGCACTCCCCTGAAATGGCTTCTATGTTTATAGAAAGGGGGCACTAGTTATATCTGGTGATGTCAGAACTGCTCCAACCCCCAGGTTTATGTACAATTTCTCTTTTGGCACTACTCCAGTCTATAGAAACTCACTAGTGGGTGTGGCCAAAATCAGTTGCTCTTATTGACTGAGAGGCAAATAAAAGATGACACTATAAGGCCTGGACATGGGATCAGGAAGTAAGCAGAGCACTGGAGGTCCTTTGACCCCACCAACCTATCATTAACCATATACTGTATACCTGCATGGGGTTTACAAGGCGGATAAACACTGGGCGTTGTTATCCTCCACAGCCAGCATAAAGTAGATTACCTGGTAAATAAACCTGGCTAGATGCTAGAGTGCATCACAGGCCTGAGTATCCCTGGCAACAAGCCTATAGACCTGCACCTCTGTTTTTTAGCATTGATGAGAGGGATTTCGGGCCTAGTTACCAGATTTGTACAGAAGAACAAATGAGTGATGTCACATGAGCTTTTTTTATCTTTTATTCCTTAAAGTAGACCAAAACCCACCCTGGGGCCTATGAGAGTCTATGAGACTCCAGGGCAGACATACTCGACCCCCCTGGAGCATCCAGATTCAGGATGACCCGCTGTGTGAGCCCCCAAGGTCGCACGAAATCTCACCTTCTTTCCCGGTCCAACAGCGCATGTGCAAGCAGCAGGTGCTATCCCTTTAAAGTGTAGTGGGATGCAGACGCCAATGTGCTCGGATCTGCTTGTCTTAGACAAGCTCTCGGATGAAGAGGTAGGAGCAGATCAGAGCGCACTGATTGGACGAGAGGCCGCGCAGGTGCCGTAAGACTGCGGAAGGGTAAGTCAGATCGGGCGACCTAGGGGGTTTCACATAGCGGGGCATCCCAATCGGAATGCCCAGGGAGCAAGGACCAAAACCCAGGATAGTCAAAATCCTAGGTTTTGGTCCACTTTAAGATTTCCTAGACCCTTTTTCATATGATCCATTGGAATTAAATGGCAACTATGCACTGTGTTGGCACATTTTAGTAAACCCTGCATTGATCACTTGCCCCACAACACAATCCCAACGCAGCCCCCTTTTCGTTGAGCCAGGTCGCGGTCCACAAGTATTTAAAAAAAAATCTCCCACACCCCTGCCTGCACCTGTGGTAACAGCACCAAATTGGGGCCACAGCAGTAGGCAGTGTTGGCACTGTCCCCTTTGTATAGGACACTTGAGGAAACAAGCAACCTAGGAAGATGCAGACCTCAATGGGCTTCACCAACCTGGGCCCCGTAGCACGACAACAATACCTAGAACTCCAATCAGACCACAGTCTCTGACAGTGTTGGACTGGGGTTTCTGTGGCCCACATTACTTGCTTATTTTAGGGCTTGTACACATAGATATTGAACCTAACTGTATTGTGTGTGAATGGATAACATAGATTAGTGACGTCCTGCATGACACACTGCTTATGACATAGAAAAACAGCACAGTGTTTACTATCACATACTGCACCATCCCGTTCAGAGATGGGTGCCCCCCTCAGTTTAGAGTTCCATCAGGGGATTCCTAGGCAACCTAGTGGGCCAGTTCGAGTCTGATCTCGGACTGATTGGTCTACTCACAAACCAAGGCCACAGTGCCTGCGCTTCGCTGCAGTTATGGGCAGTCATGGGTGTGGGCATGAGCATACATACCATAGAGGCAGGGGAGGCAACTGCTACCAGGCCCATGGCAGAAGGGGGCCCAATCCAAAATTACCTGTAGTAATTTACTACAGGTATTTTTTTTTGGGGGGGGGGGGAACAAAAGTCCCATATAAGAAATAACTGGCACTGATTAGGCACTGACAGGCCTGTACAGTGCCAGAGAAACAAGGTGATCCAGCTGGTGGGCGATTCAGGCAGTATAACGTAACTTTTACTATGTAGCTTAAAATATGCACAGTGGCTCAGTGAAATCCTAGGTCCTGTGGACATGGGAAGGCCGCTGTGCCCGCCGCCACCGACCCCGCGCTCTCACACACACTAATGTTTATGCGTGTAAACAATAGCATACCCCCCAACTGTCAAAAAATGTCCCGGGATGCCCCTGAATGAGCCACAGTGCAGGACCGACCTGAGGCCACCCCTCACACTAACTTGAATTTGGGAGACTACAAGCAGTGCTTCGTTCTGCCTATCAAAAGCGCTGCTTGCAATGTGTCACACGCAGGGGAGAAGAAGCCTGTGACAGGCAGCCACCCTGGCCAATCAGGAGCAGTCTCTGTCCTCCACACTTCAGAATGGAATTTAAAAGGCAACAGGCGGGTTTTCATGCCGGACGCCTGTTAGTGATGGAGAACGAAGGAGAGGCACTGCTAATTGTAAGTTGTTAGTGGGCTGGGGGAGAGGTGAGACTCCGTGCTGCACACATCAAGTAATGGGGAGCAGTGCCCCTTAGTCCTACCTATTGTTTTTTTTGGGGGGGGCACTCTGACTTTTGCTATGGAGCCCTGTGGAAATTATGTATGTCCCTGGATGGAGGGTAGAGAAGGGCTCAACAGGTTAAATGCAGAGTTGCAAGTGAGCATACAGTTATTACTGGCCTTCTGGCTTTGGCCACACAGGAGTCTGGGAGATGGGAGACTCTACGGTTACTGAGTTTAACACCTTGCGCCCTCTCACCCCTCCACACACACACACTGCCCATATCTTTCTGTGGGTAAGGCATGCCCTCCACCCGTGTGCTGCTACCTGTGGCCCCTAGATCCTCTGCTGGGCCAGTCCAACCCTTGAAAGTGAATTTCAGCACAGGCCCCGGGTTAGTTGTGCTGCACTCTGGTTGCTACAACCATCCCAAATGCAGTGCTGCTTACTGGAAATTCTCCCTGTGCTTCCTATGGCCAGTCCTCCCTGTGGGCCCCAAAATGATTTCCTCTAGTGGGCCCTCGGTACTTCTGTTTTTATTTGAAATAACAATCTTTTTTATTCAGCTTTGAATCGCATTTTATCCATTTTATTGCTACTTAGTAACCAGCATTTTGAAGCAATCTACACTAAATACATTTCTGTTCCTTTTTAGAATAACTTTTGTTTATCTTTTCTTATTGCAGGATTTATATATACTTGTGGTGGGACATTAAAAGGATTGAATGGAACTATAGAAAGCCCCGGCTTCCCATACGGCTATCCAAATGGTGCAAATTGCACGTGGGTAATAGTGGGAGAAGATCAAAACAGAATCCAGATTGCCTTTCAATCATTTGCTCTTGAAGAAGAATATGACTATTTATCATTATATGATGGACACCCTCACCCTACGAACTTTAGAACAAGGTAAGTCTGTTGTTCTGTTTCATTTGTAACACTGCACGTCAACTTATTCCCAGTTGGGTTCCCAAGACAACCCCTCCTATTTCCCAAAGTCCTACTGTAATGTGATATTAAATCGAACCAACACCCTCTGCATCAAGGGTGTTGGTGTTTGGGGGGGGCACCCAGAATGCTGGACCCCCCCCCCACACACACACATAACCCCCCAGGGCACCCATAATCCAGCCAATCGCAGCACCGTCACAGCCCATGTGAACGCCTGGCAGCCAATCATGGTGCTGGATTGCCGGTGGAGGAGCAAGGTTTTAGGTCGGGTTTACAGGTGCCGTTTGGGGTTATCTGCGGGGGGGGGAGGGTCCAGCATTCTGGAGGGTATTGGTTTGTTTTAACATATTTCCAGAAAGACTTCCTCCAATGGGGGACTGGAAAATGAAGCATACACTGCAGCATACACTGCAGCAAACTGAATCAGCTTTTAGTCACCAGTTATGAGAAGAAGGTGATTATCTACGAACTGCTGGTGGAAGGGTGGTTAGCCTCAAGGAGGACCTACTCTCTTCTGGGACAAGGAGGGTGTGGTTCTACCTGAGTAGGTTATGGGCCCTTTAACTACCCTAACTGTTTTGCCCTTTTTGATTAAAAGTGCTGTTAGGTTTGGTTAAACAGACTGCTGACCCCTTTGTGCAAAAGGCCCACACTCTGCACTGTCCTGAGTTGGCCCTGATAACAGAGCCACATTTTTGGAAGTTTTTTCTAGAACAGTTAGGGGGTTACATGGGCCTTTTGTAAAAAATGACTGGGGTCCATTGTCCTGATTTTGTATGCCCTTCCATCCTCGGATGCCCGGGTCCTGCCACCAATACTTAAACCCACCGAACTTGTGAAATACATTTGGCTAAAGCCTGTACCAATACTCCCCTATTAGGGTGTAGAACTAGAAATGGATATTTCCGCTTTTTGAATTGTCCTGGAACACTGATTTTTTTTGCTGTCCATCAGTGTGAGATGGCAGGCATCTAGTCATTGCATATGTGCGGCAATGACATCATTGCCACACACAACAATGGCAATGAATGGAGGAGGCAGAGCTTTACAGCTAAAACAGGTGCTAATATCTGGGATTAGAGTGAAGCAGGAGTGGTGAAAATTGGCAAAAGGCATTTCTTATGGGGGGAGCAATTCAGGGCATGATAGTTAAAAATGTGGGTTTTGGTCCGCTTTAACCCATTTCATGTTTCTTTGCTGGCAGCTGCCCCTATGCTGCCCCATGTGATGATGTCTGTGATGGATCACGCCGGATAGATCTCAGTAGGCCACCAGCAGTCATAGTGGTCACCAGAAAGCAAAGTAAATTAGAAGTGGGTAAGTACTGCGGTCCGTTATCACTGGCAGTGAGGTGAAACATAGCAAATCATGATACCCCCTGACTAGTTTTAGTGGAGGTGTGGTTCAACATAGCAAATCATGATGGGGAGCAGAGAAACTTGAAAAAATCCTGCCTTATAGCATGTGTGTCTGTAATCAATGCAGAGGTTGTCATACATGGTATTTTTTTATTATAAACAAACAATTCTTGGTTTGTTATAGAATCGCAGCTCTGCTTTACAGGGGTTAAAGTGTACCCAAAAAGTAATAAATATATATTTTACCTCCGGTCAGCCACTCCAGTATTGAGCTGACCACAGAAGGGGCTTTCTGTATGCTGAGCTGTGGTACTAGAGTGTTCCAAGACCAACCACATCAAGAGTATAGTGCTTGAGTTGACTGAGGATTAAGTAAGTTCAGAAGTCTTTTATTTTTGAGGCTACAGATACATTTCCAAGCAGATCAGAAGTTAAAAATTATTTTAGGTCCCTCTTAACAATAAGGCCTTGGAGCATCACAATGTGTAATGTTAGGGCTTCCTAGCAATCTTTATCCAGAAGACTATCTCAAATTTTGGGGGGTGGGGGTGTTATAAGCATTTTTTTTCACTGGCGACTAGCTTAAAGTTCCTGTCGAGGCGCACACTAACTTCCTCCCACTTGTATCCCTCTTGGAAATGTGAAAAATGAGCCATTTCACAGCATAGCAAAGTCTCTGATTGTCTGTAATAGTTTGTATTCTTAAATCAGACCTTCAGCATCATTTAATGAAAAGCCCAACCCTTTAAAAAAATATTCTCCAGCATCTAAAATTAATATATTTTAGGGTTTTTAGTCACTTATTATTCTATCCCCCATAAAGCTGCAACTCTTTTCAGGACTCTAGGATACGGGCGCCGCCATCTTCTCTCAGAAGCATCACATACTGAGGAGAGGAGAGGGGGGCAGAAGTACAGGGGGCGGGGTTATAGCTGTGCTTTGCACAGACAGAGCAGAGCTGGGGTCAACAAAAGGACAGACAGCTTTGAGACCACTGTGACTTGCTGTACTCAAGCTGAGAACTTCAAGAGCTGGCTGTTAAGCATTTTTTTTTTGGTGTGATCGTTAAGGAATTAAGGAAGGCAAACTTTGGAGCCCTGCTATGGCAGGAAATAGATGACAGGCACATGATGCAGGCAGGCAGATCAAACGACCTGCTTGCTGCCTTGTTAATGCTGTTTCTATTGCATTTTTAATCTAATTTCCTGGTTGTAAGATGTTGGAGTTCCATATTGGGCAAAATTGTTATTTGCTCGGTGACTTATAAGGACCTTCAGTATTTCTGAAGGGCGATAAAACCAGTAACAGCAGCACACTAAAAGCTTGTACACATGCATTAATATTTCATCCGATTCTAATTTGTTTAGATCTAATCTATTAAAAGGCTAAAAGATTAACTGAATCTAATAGATTAGATCTAATTAACCTAAAGTGAATGCATGGATTTCAAATATGTTGCCAGATTGATCTAATTTGATTTGATTGACTCGATTAAGGTGCGATCAAATTAGATCAATCAGGCAAAACGTCGATAGATTGAACGCGTCTGTAAATCATTAATTACTTGAAAGAAAGCTATATACAATTATATAAGTAAAGACCTTTTTTTCTCTTAAAGGACGACGATTATAAAAAAAATAATACATTCAACCTGGTGCTTACTGAAGCGCGCTTTCACCACTCACCCAACGCTCTCCAAGCACCACTCACCCACCCCTCCCAGTTCCACTCATTCGCCCCTCTGAGGTGCACTCATCTACCTTCCCCAGCTGCACTCATCCCCCCCCCCCGTGCTAGCAGCACTATCATCATCCACCCCTGTCCAGGCTCCATTTAAGCCCATACATTAAGATTGTACAAGGTCCATACATTTCTGACTGTGGCCCTGGACGGTTGTCATGTGGGACTGGATCCAGGGGAAGAAACAAGGAAGTGATAAGTACAGGCTGCTCAAGAACTGACTTGCGGAGGGGGGTCATTATTCATCAGGTGGCTCTCCATCATCAGTGGGAAACAAGTCATTTTTTTTAAATGGCTCTTGGATCTCTTAAAAGTGTCCAATTTAGTGGATAACCACCCCCCCCCCCCCCCACAAAATCTTGTTACTTTGCCCAGGATTAAGCACTGTCACCAGTGGTTATGCAGCAATCGCAAAGACAGTGCAGTCACCGCAGAAGATAGGTGCTAGTACCAGTGATGGAATAAGCGGACAGGGCCACACACAGAGCGGCATAAGCCAGTTTGTGCAGAAGATCCAAGATGGCCCCCCCGTGCGAGGTGTTTATTTTGTTGAAACCCCCTAACCTGCTTCAGCGGTGAGGGGTTACTCCTAGACTGGACATCAAATTTAAAGTCCCTGTCCAGCCCCAGACTAACTTTCTACACTCTTATCCTTAAGAACAATGTAAAATAAGCCATTTCAAATTACCTGCAAATCTCTGATTGTATGTAAATATCTTATATATTCTAGGCTAAACTGATTTCTTTGCTTCAATTTCAGGAGCATGGCTGAGCTGTGGAGGGTGTGTCTTAGAGCAGATTTATAAGTCTTAAGCATGTTCCGTTGTGGTCCGAAACAGCAGTGGCACCATTATGACCTGTTGTGCCTGCTCAAGCTGAGAGTTCTAGGGGGCAGAGTAGGTATAGGACCACTTGGTGGTCCCAGAGAAATAAAATTTAAAAAAATTGTAAATTTGGAGCCCTGCTACGGCTTCTACCCTACACAACAGGAAATGGAGGAGAGGCATATGAGTACTTGTATCAGTTCAGCTACTCGATGGCTAATTGTTGCCATTGGGTTTAGAGTAGAGATGTGGCAACCTCCCAAAGTTCGGGTCCGGCAAGTGTGCAGTAAGTGTGCTGCTCTAGCTCACCTCAGGCTGATCATCTTCCTCAGCAGCGATGGAGGTGGAGCAGCAGCAGCGTTTTAATTTGGCCCCAAACAGGCTACAAAAAGATGGCCATCGACTCCCATGAGTGAGGACACTTTTAGTGCCAGCTGCAGTGCAAATTAAGATGCCGCTGCTGCTCTGCCCCTGTTGCTGCTGAGGAAGAAGATCGGGCTGAGGTGAGTTCCAACAGCTTCAGGCTGCTGCATTCTTTAGGTGAAGTCAGCCCATCAACCATACTTTCTGTTTGTTCAGGCCGAACTCGAACACGGACTTCTGGCTGGAGTCTGCGTTCAGGTTTGGGAACTCGAAAGAGATGGGAAACCTGAACCACAAAGTTCGGGTTTGTACCGAAATTTGCGGTTCAGGTTCCCCATCTCTAGTTCAGAATTCTTTTAATGGCTCCAGCCTCATAACTGGGATCAACAGATAAGGTTCTCAGTTATCTAGGTCATGGTAACTGGACTAACTGAGTTTTTCTTGAAGAGGTTTGGCTACTCATCCAAGACTGCCATTGTTGGTTAGTCACATCCTAGCTGTGATGCTGATGGTCCAGCTTCATTGCACAGCAAAGCTTTCTCTGTGCTTTTTCACTTTTTGGCGCTGCATATTGTAAGTGCAGCCATGTTGAAAAAGTGTTTAGAATTACAGAAATGAACAATGGCTCTAACAATTTACCTATCATATCATGCTGAACATAATTAGCTATACATTTAAAATAACAGATGGCTGGCAGATGAAGTGACTGCTCGTGTTGGAGTATATATGTACATCTCCCACATTAGTATTGGTAGCGTAGATGGAATATAGACATATAGGGCCAATAAATCAGTAATGAGTGACGTTTACTGTAACTTCAAGCCATTTGAAATCCATCTGTTACAAATCTAACAAGAAAACAGCATGTATAATATAAAATAATATATAATTACATATAATCAAATAGAATATAATAGAGTGGGATGCTGGTCTTTCTGATGCCCATTGGAAGTCCAAAAACTGGGCAGAATATTTACCTCTCCATGTATATTGGCCATGAATCCATTTCTTCTGACAAGTAATAGATTTCCCAGCCGTGCAAGTGTAATGTGCGCTCTAACAAAGAAAAGAACAAAACTCAGCTTTTTCCTCCAGCATCTTTTTGCAGAAAAAAAAGGCACAGACCCTATTCCCTGCACTGGCGTCCTGTCAGCTAATTCCCGCTGCAGAAACTGTGAGGGGTGAGCAGGAAGGCCCTTCACGGCCCTGTCACTCACAGCGACATCAAAAGAAATATGGGGGGGGGGGCTTGAGACTTTTCCTGACAGTTCACTCCGTGAGAGTATAAAGTTTGCTTCCTGAAGTGGGAGAGCTGAAAATGTAGAGGATTTATGATCTCTGCCCGGCTGCAAATCAGGGAACAGCATGGGACACCTGCACCGGAGGATATCGATGGGGTGAGTTTTTAGGGGGGTTTCAACCATTTTAGGGAAAAAAATGATCAGCACAAATCCAAAGAAATTTGGCTTCATGCTGAATACATTGTTCCCTGAAACTCTAAGCAAATTAGTCTGAATCAGTTTGCTCATTTCTAAAGAGCAGTGTTGAAAATTTAACCCAGTGAGTATCTCTGTCTAATCTTTGAACATTCTAACAGGCATCTAATAGGTCATCAGCACAGGATATACAAGAATAAACCCCTTAATGTGGAACAAAGCCCAGGATTTTCACTATCCCAGGTTATGCTTTTTTGGCCCGGGCCCCTTCCAATTTGGGATGCCATTCTTTATTAAACCCTCCCAGTTCCCACCCCCAAATATTCACCTTTCACCAGTCCCATGGCGCATAAAAGGACTCTTGTCCAACCAAAACCTTATACAGTGCTTATTAATGTTTGGGAAACAGCTCTGTTTAGACACAGAACTTGTCGCCAGTTTCCCTATGGAGTGCCTGCACTGCCACTTCCAGGGTAGTTGAATGGCTTGGCACCAATGTTTACATCACCGCGGATGCCACCAGAAAAGGTGGCTTTTGCGGTGACCTGGGGGGGGTACACAAAAAAGGGCATCTCGATTTTCAATGCCCCAAAGGAAGGCTAGTGCCACCTTTGAGGTATTAGATGAGAAAACTGGCAAAAGAAAGAAAATGAACAGATATCTCAACAGATGTTGACCTTAAAAAATATAGGGTCAACCCCATTGGGAATTAAAATGAACCTTAACCTTCTTTGGTCTGCAGAAACCATCACACTATCTTCAATCATCCTCAAGCCCCATAAAGCTAACATGCAGAACAGAAATATTGTAAGTACAGTAAGCCAGCATTGCAAGGCTTACAGATGACATGAAGGGGTGGGTATCGGTCTTTGCGGAACAAGATCCTACCTAGTCCCAGGAAGGATTTGGCTCTAAATCTTCTCGATGTTGATCACATCACAGACGGCACAAAGAGCTGATTCTTTTGTCTCTTTCTAAAATAAAATAAATGCTTTGACTGCAGTTGGGTTTTAAGAGTTCAGCATACAGCTTCACCACAGTACCCGTGATGGATCTGGAATGCAATCTCCTTGTCCTTGAAAGGATCTTGCCTTATTCAGATAAAGCTTGTAAATGGTATCCCGAGAGCAGTGAATTATTAAAAGTACATTGTAAGGAAGCTGCTCTGTTTGGGGAAAGCTGGCAGAAATCCACACATTACTAGTTTTTAAAATGATGGATGACAATGTTTCCAGTAATCAAGAAAGTTTTAGAGAATACAAGCTTTAAAATGTCAAGTGCTCTCTTGACAATACTATCTTTCCCAGATCACACAGTTTGTGTTATTGTCTATATTTATTTAGTCTGGAGCATGACAGGATGGGGCTGAGATAGACGGTCCTGCAGCACAGAAAAGATTAATATATGTCAACCTAAATATGCACATGAAATGTTCAATAAACATAAATCTACAATCTGCCTATACATAAAAATAGGACTTTCCCCGAATTAATTGCATTCAAATCTTATTGCAGAATTTGCAAACTCAAGAAATCAATGCCAAAATGTATTAGTTATTAGTTGGCATAAAATGGTCCCCCACAGTTGTGGTTTATAATGACCTGCATAGATTTTTTTAAAGAATGTTTTGGGATTTTAAAGTGGAAAGATATTTAGGGCCATATTTAAGAAATGTTAGCGCTATTTAGCGCCAGGTGCTTTTCTTCAGCACAAGCAGCAAGTCATGTTTATGATGCAAAAGGATGTTTAGTGCCACTCATAGTGCCATGTAGCGTTCCATGTATCAAGAGCGTTGGGTGTTTTGTGAGCGCTGGCGCTGTGTGCTCAGCGACACACAACATCAGGCGCTCAGTGTCGTTCTCCTATAGACTTCAATGGTCCATTATAGTTAGGTTATTTTTGGTGACTTCTAGAGTTTTTTATATTTTTGTGCCCATTCAGCTAAAATCGCACTTGTCACTGTGTTGAAAGTGCGCTACCTGTCGCTATCTCCATTGAAAAACGCACAATCAAAGGAAAAGTGCCACATAGCCTTCAGCGCCGAACACTAGCAATGCCGTCTGCCTGTAGCCGATGTTGTGGCTGAAACACTAATAGCACTTCTTGGCAGACGCTCATGTGGCTCTAGTAATAAATGTAGCTTTCCAGTGCACTAGTAATAAATTGGGTCCAGAGTTTCGCATGTACATTTTATAGAAACAATTCAAAACTGAATACAAATGCAATTATATAATACAATTGGTATAAAGGTTTTAATTTAAAAGCTTCTGGACCTGAAGGATTTGTACTCATATATATTAACACAAAAAGGATGCCTTATCCTGTAAAAGCAGATTGGAAAGAGGTGGTGAGTAGGATTAGAAATTAGACAGGATACACAGGAGAGAGGAAAAATCCAAGAATGGAGAAAAAAAAATGGCGGGCATTGGTGACCATATAGAATGACTAAAGTGACTAAGTTACCCCCGTTACTGCCCACTTCTTCTAGATTTTGGTAAATTATGCAGGCTTAACCATTAATATAGCAGCTAGTAACTCATGAATCATTGTTTGGTTTAATCTTGCTTATCTACTCACAAGGCAGGCCCAGACGTTTCCAAGCAGAAGCAATCATCACAATTTTTATTTTTTTTTCATCCTAGATTCTGTCTTTTTTCATGCCCCACCCAGCCAGCGGCACAATCACTGGTCGGGTGAGAAGTGAGGGGGTAATTGTCCCCCAAATTTCAGGGTCCTCATTCATTCCATGTGGATGCCCAAGTTTCGAGTTTGTTTGGGTATGTGATATATTTTAAGGAATTTAAATGAAATTTATAGATTTTAAATGCTGGAATCTTGAAAGCCAGGGCCTAAATTTAGAGGTAATTATTCTGGACACTTTTTATGTTTTGAATATAATTCTAATTCATTAAGATACATTTTCATTAACCCAGAGTTAGGAGATACTATAGTACCTGTAACCATAATAGTTTTAAAATAGCATGAATAATAGGTCCTCCACTGGCACATCTGCCATCTAAAATATTGTGAAACATGCTCAAAGATACATGGACTTTAAATAAATCCTACACTGACACTCTGCTAGGGTTTCTAGGCAAAATTGTGCCCAGTGTGGTCAAGAAAATATGCTGCCCTCTCCTCCTATCCGATGGTGCTGCTGCTGTCCCATACCCGTATGTGCCATGCCATGCCTCTACCATAGCAGCAGATAGTGTCTCTCCCCATAACCAAGTCCAATATGGGGATATGGGGGTCTTTGTTATGTCCTGAACCACTAATAGTGGCCCTAATTCATCTGCAGAAAACAGTATGCCTGAGATAAAAGTGCCCCCAATGGTCTTGGCACTCAGAGCGATTGCCCTGCTTGCCCTCCCCTAGAAACAGCCCTGAATTCTGCTGTTATGTAAAGATTGTCAATCCAAAAATTCGGAGGTGCTCAGCGTCCAATTTTCAAGGATAACAGGCACACAAAAGACATGTTTACTATTATCCTTGAGAAAGGGACCCTGTTCTGCTCCGAAACATTGGACAGGTCAGCGGAGCCAGTGGAGAATTTTTGTAATGTAATGTATATGGAACGCCAGTGATTTGAGATGCAGCTCTGATGTAAATCTCAGAACATGTCTGAACAAGGCAATGGAACCTTAAGGTGACCACTGAGGTGTTTAAAATGGGGGTGATTGTGCAGGCATTGTCTGCAGCCCCCCTTGTACCATGTTGTTTGCATTTCAACCTCCCTCTCCAAGTACCAATTCCTCCCTTTATGTACTGTCACCCACACTTCACCACATACCCTCATAGGAGTGCCCAAGTATATTCTTCTACAAAAACTGTTCCTTCCCCGTGTATCTTAAGGGCTCAGTGTGACATCAGGCATATTGTGTTTTACCCCCTTAATGAACCAGCCCCCATTCCTATGCAATATGTAGAGGAATAACGTTAGGCTGGCTCCCCCCACCTTCAAGAAGCATGGTTTCAGGTATAAACCTCCATCTACCTCTCCCCACACGTACATGCAAAATGTAAGTGTTCTTAGATACCCCCTGTATCCTTAAATGGTGCCCCAAAATTAATTCCAGGCCAGGGGTTATATGGACAATGGACCAGAACTTCAGCACTTCTCCCAGCCATTCCTTCTTGGTCCATCCACCAACTCCATACCTTACTACCTATACCAGGCCCTACTATCACTCTCAGCCCTCTCCTCCCAACTTCGCCATTTCAGCACTAGTGCCTACTATTCACCTCCCAGACCTGGACCACTCCTTGGTAGATAGTCAGGATAATCCCTCCATTATTCTTTGTCCTTTACTCTACCCATCTTTAACCTCTCCTTCCTGGCTCTACCACCTAATTCAGACCCTACCACATGCTTACTCTACTGCCTACAGCTCTATTACCTACAGTATTTTCAACTATACTTTTGCTGCTGGCCCTCAACTACCCATTTCTCAACTTCTGCCTTGCTCATCTATTCACTTCTCACACTTGTGAATTTTCATAAGTGACACCTTGATATTGGCTTCGTGGACAGTTAATTACTGAGTCAGTATGGCCTACACAATTTGCTATAGTTAAACCCAAGCACTTTACTCATACAGTTCTTCTTGCTGTAATTTTAATGTGATCTATTGTACTGAGCCCTCCAGCCCAACAAGATTCCTTGCATGTCTAAATGTACAGACTGGCAATAACATAGATCCTAATTCCAAATGTTCCTATTACTTAGATTGTGGTTCTGTTCTCAGGCATCCAGCCTGAGTTTTTTAGTCAGGTTGGAATGCTGCCTCCTGCTGTTATGACGCTGTGAGAGATAGGCGGCTCCTTGGCACAATCCCAGGATCTACAGCAGATCAGATTTCAGATGTTGTTGACTTGCATGTGTATACCTATCCATTTAGACCAGCATTTGAGGACATTAAAGATATTAGAAGTGATAAAACTAGGGCTAAAAAAATACTGGACCGTACCTGAGAAAATGAGTACCTAAGTTCCAAGTTGAAAGGGGGAAAAGTTACCAGTTAGACGTGTTTACATGTGTACAATCCCGCATGACCTCTTTCACTCTTTGTTTGCTGACTTTGCAGCTTAGAACTTTTAAGTAATCGACCAAAGAAAAAAAAAAACGAACTACTATTGTCAAGTCCAATAACGTACACAAAACTAATTTCCCTTACTCTTAAAACTCCAATTAATAGGACTGTGAATTACTCATTGCTTGTAATTGCTCTCATTATACGACCCTTGTTCTTCCCCAAAGGGAATATGGTAGTCCTGATACCCACTGAAATTAACTTTGCTATGCCTAATCGGAAGGCATTCTATGGCATCTCCTGCCTGGATGGTACAGTGAATTAAAAAAAAATACTATCTCGATTAATGAACCTATGCTACAAAACAAAGGCATGAAGAAAGTGAAAGGGTTTGCTGCTTGAAACAACTAGATCTTAGAGTTAAAGACTTGAAACCTGATTCATTAAAGAGAAAGAGCTGCAGGGAACTTAAGAAAACCAGAACTCACTTGGGTGCTGTTTTCCCGAAATAATTACTTTAATCCTGGAGAAGTAAACAATGTTTCCGTTCAACATTTGATAGCTTGAAGGTCACAGAACTAGCTTCAGATCCCCACTTACAACATTAAACTTTATTAAAGTGGTCCAAAAGATAAAAAGACTTAGGCCTCTAGGATTCAGTAAACTTGCATTAAGCTGTCTCATGAATATAAGGACTGTTTTATGCTTCAAAATAAGACATGACTTAAAATAGGGTGTCATTCAGTTAGGGGAGGAGGTTAGCGTATGATTTGCACCTAAAACTTTCATGGGAACATACGTGACAATTTATTAAATTCGCTTTTTTTATTTTCAAGTACAAAAACTTAAAGAAAAACTCCCTTTTTGGCTGTTTTTGGTGTTCTGCCTTATTGTTTTTCTCTTTTGGAATGTAAAATAATCCTTTGTGTTAGAATTGTGCCCCCAGACCTGTGATCTACTTATCAGAATGATGCTCCTAAGATAAAGAGTACATACAGTATACACATAAGGGCAGACTAGATGGACCGTATGGTCTCCTTCTGCCGTCAAGCTTCCATGTTTCTATGTTTCTATGCTTCCGTGATTCTCATATTTCTGAGTCTCTGTTTTGCTACAATGGGATTGGTTTTCATGGCCTTGAGTAAAAAAACATGGACTACAATCCCCACAATTCTTCCAATGTAAAAGGTGAATTCTTTAGCAGCTTTGGCTAAGTCTAAGCAGCCTAATGACCTGTCCATCTGAAAACCCTGCCATTAACCCTATTGCTACTGGAACACAAGACTGGGATCGTTCCAAATTGAAGAAGTTGAATTTCAGCCGAATGGGTTAATTCAGTCACCCATCCCTTATAAGCCAATCAGATTATTAGCAAGCTAGAGTGAGGAAGTCTATGATATGTATTTAAAATCACCACTTTGGTGTACATAGCTAAGGTAAACACATCGTTGTTATGGAAAACTGTTTTGTTTTATAACACAGAGTTGCAAACAAATAGAAAATATAAAAAAATAACTGATAAGCTCAGCACATCATTTTGTAACACAATAATGGAAACATTTAAAAATACCATTAAAAGTGGAATTGCCCTTCACAGTCAGTGGATCGTTATTACTGCCTGAAGTAGATGTTTTTCAGAGTTTATATTAAACATATATTTACTTTTATGCACTTAAAGCGGAACAAAACCCAGAAATGTGACTTTCCTTGGTTTTGTTCCATGCCTGCTGTGTGAAACCCCCCAGAAAGTCAGTATTCACTCACCTCTCCACGACCCAATGGTGCATAGTCTCTTGTCCAGTGAGAGATGTTTGCTCTGACTATGTCATTTGGCAAAAAGCTCTTCTTGATGTCAATGGTTAGTGTCAGCTAGATCATGCCTGGCTTGGTTTTGTTCAAAATGTAATATTATATTTTCTTTGAATCACTACTTAATTTATCTTGATAATTGCTTTGATTACAATGCATGCAATGGCCCTTAGTTTTATGAGTTGTTTTAAGGAAAGATTACAGTATCAAGGCCTTGAAGAGGAACATCAGACCTTTTCTGATGTTCCTCTGTAAACAATCCCCCCTCACTGCCTTTTGGATGTCAGCGTTATCTAAAACGCTGACATCTGGCAGTATTCCTGGCCCCTTTCCCCCCCCCCCCCTTAGCCTTCGCTGACTGATCGCAGTGGGCTTAGCCGTACTTACCTCTAGTCATCCTCTCTTCAAAACTTGCACTGCTCCTCAGATCTCTTCTGCACCGAGTGTCATTACTGTCTATGCAGTGACACTGCACATGCACGAGATCTGAGGGGCGGGGTAGTGCATGTTGGGATGGCAAGATGGCGCTGCCCAACGGAGATGGTGCTGGATTGTGATGTGCCAGACAGGTAAGTTTAATGCTGTAAATTGTGAAACCAGAACGGCAGGGGGGTCAAACAAGCCAGGTTTGGGGAGTTTTTATTAACTCACCAATATCTGAAATGTTTCTCTTATAAATAAATAATTAGATAAATAATTTACATTATTTAGTTTGCCTAGGGTTGTCCTGATTTTCTATACTCTGCACTGATAAACTACACAGGAAGCCAGAGCAGGGGCCACATACTCACCTTCTTCTGGCAGCAAACAGCAATGCACTGCAGATAGCGACATCCCTGGTTGTTCCCCCTTTTGCACCCGGCAAACCTGATGCCTTTCCAGCAGTGATGAAGAGAGAGGAGGGAGCCTAGAAGAAGGTAAGTATTTTACCTGTGCCCAGGCTTTCTGTTTAGATCAGTGCTGGGCATCCCAACTTGTGATGTCTCTTAGGGAAATTACTAAGCAGTCCTGAAGTTTTTTCAGGCTTTGGTTTTACTAATGAGTCCACTTTCTCAGTTTTCTTTTTTTAATCAAACCTTTTATCAGTCATGCCTCGGACAACTGCTACTGCACTTCTTGGCTTACAGCCCCAAAAGGGTGCATGCAGAGTACAAGGCAAAGGCACCCATAATTTTCTACGGGTGGGGGGTAATGTAGTCACCCAGCTGGCCCAGCAGGAAACAGTTCCCTGCATTGAGCTGCCAGCGGCTGTGCTGTGGTGGCTTATGTGCGGTGACAGCTCTGAACGCACCAATCACTGTAGCATTGCTGGCGGCGGCTTTGCTGCTCTAGACTCTCCGTCCTGCCCTGTGATAGTTTTGGCTGTAGGTTTGCTAAATCAAAAAAAGGCTTGCCCAGGTGCGCCCTCACTGCCGCTGATAGTTTTGTTTCCAGCCCCGCAACTCATCACGCCAAAGACTGAAAAGCCTCCTGGACCAGACCACAACCAAAAGGTTGGTGCAGGCCCCCTTTGCAGGGCAAGTGGTGGAGGTCCCAGGGCATGCTTCCCTTGTGCCCCCTCTTAATCCGGCCCTGCATGGGTATACCTAATCCAACATGGGTGCGACTCCTGTCTGGGAGACCAGAATACACAACACATGCTGCTTCAGCTGTATTATGTAATTAAACAATGGAGGAAGTCATATGGACTTTTCTTGGCTCTTAAAGTGGACCAAAGCCCACTGAACTTGTGAAATACATTATCAAATCGCCCCGGAACACTGTGTTTTGCTCTCCCTCTCTGTAGGATTGCAGGTGATCATCATTGCCACACACAGCAGTATAAATGGAGAAGGCAGATCTTTACAGCTAAAACAGGCGCCATTATCTGGGATTAGAGTGAAGCGGGAGGAGTAAAAATAGGCAAACGTTACTATTCATGGGGAGAGCAATTCACGGGATTCTAGTTAAAAATGGGGGTTTTGGTCCATTTTTAAAGCCTGTCCACTTTTTATAAAGAGTCACTCAAGCACTCCTCGGCAAAGATTTCGTTTACTTAAAATAAACATGGCAGGAAACAAGCAGGAAAAAATACATTTCAAACATTTCTCTGTTTAAACATAGCAGGCTCCCTTGATCATCCACAAAGAAACCTTGTGCTAAAATGTACGTGGGGATTATCATCCCTCAGCTGCCATAAAAACAAAGACTCTTGCTTCACACAAAAGCTGTGCACTGCCATGCATAATGGATAATACCCCAAGAAATGCTGAGTGTCCAACCCTGGAAGGCTAAACATACATAGGATGAAAGAATATTTTATCCTGTGTGTAAAGCCTTTATCAACAACAGCAATGGTGCTGACCACTGCAAGCTGCCACGCTGACAGCAAGAAATGGAATTTAAGATTAAAGGTGCCTATTTTTAAATGTATAGTGCAAAGTATATATATATATATATATATATATATATATATATATATATATATATATATTGTGGCAGGCTGGTGCCAATAATCCTCTTGGCCCTGGCTGGCGACATACCTGTTAAGCCACCCCCCTCCCTGTCTGTTTCTCAGCCATTATTGTAGGGAAAGTTATGGTACAGTTGTTGATATGATCCTCAGTTGTACTTTGTTGTAGGGTCAGATAAGGTGGCAGGGGTAGGTTTGGCCATGCTGGTGGGGCTATAACCTTGGGTCAGAACATGTGCAATGGAAGTATTAGGGTCAGCTTTAATTGTCACAGCAGTAGTAGTAGTCACGGTTAACTCAATCCAACACATGTCATGGTGTCAATTCTCTTAAGCAAAGTCACAGCACGCAGGTATAGTAGCAGAGAGTACGGGTTAATAGGACCACAGCATGGGAAGCTGACAAGATGGTATATTTGCTAAAAGATACTCAATGGCAAGCAGGATCAGTAAAAGTAACAGCTTGTTTTATTAGGGTCACAAAATAAATGTTAATGCTCAAATCCACATCACAGTTTGCAGACCATTAAACTTGCATTGCTGGTAGAAAACAAACACAGGTACACTTGATTCATAAGGCTGGTTCAGTGAAAGGGTTAATCAGGCTTGTGTCCATCAGAATAGAACACAGTTACTCTTTGTTTATTAGAAGGTTTCAGCATGAGGGCCAGGCAGCATTATGTTTCCCAATTAAATGTAGGCCTTTTTCCAGAGTGGGATTCGGGTGGGAGTCTAAGTGGCTTACTCATACCAACCTGTCGGTCCCTTTGGATCCTCTCTACTCCTAAGGGACGTTTCCCTTTGTCACATCCGCGCCAGGACCCCCTGGGCTTCTTCCCACCAGGGTGCTCTAGTGTCTGCTTTGATTCCCCGCATCTTAGTCAGTGTCTCTGCAACTCAGGGCGACTCTGCTTTCTCCTACTCGCTTCCAACTGCACCCAGGCCTCGCCTCTGTAGTAGCCCCAGCAGATGTGTTACACAGGGAGGCTACACAAGTTTTCCTCTTTTTGGGTTGATTATGGATGATCTCTCTGTATCTCCCTCTGGCTTATCCTTATAAAACTACTGTTCTCTTACACTGTTGCTTTCAGTTTCCCTCCACTTCAAACCAACCCCAGCAGTTTCCTGTTGTTTTCCAATTGTATCTTATGCCCCCTGACTCATGACTAAAGGGGAGCCCTACACCTAGAGTCCAACAAAATGAATAATATTCCCCCTTCCATTTGTTGTCTTACACTCCCATCTAGTGACCAAAGTGGGAATAATAACACGCTTTTATATTTTGCTGGCAAATTTCCACCTAAAACCCTTTTTTGAGCACCCCAATAGGTGACAGTGGTTCTTAATATTCCACACATGCAGCCAGGTACGGAGGTGCTGAGTGGGAGTTGGTTAGGGAGGTTATTATTAGAAGCAGCCCAGCTGACTTAAAAGCAGTGCGGACCATTCTCCCTATGGCCAGCTTGACCCTGTGTGTGTGTGCATATAAATATATATATGTATATAGATAGATAGAGAGAGAGGTGACATTACAATGTAATTAGCTTAGAGATGACAACTTGGTTTGATGTGTGCGTGATCTCTCCATCCTGATGTTGCAGTGGGAAGATCGCTCTAGAATTTCACATCTGTACATATATTGAGATGAGTGAATAGAAAGCGATAGAAAATGTATCCAAGCCTAGTCCCTGGGTCTATTCAGGGCATTTGACCCTGGATCAATGGTTGATTCAGCCCCAGGAGTATTTTTTTACTCACATGTTTTGGATAGAAAACGCCTTTTTCTCATGATTTTTTCCATCAGTGCAACTCCGCACCATATTTAGTTGTGCAAATTAAAAGCCAGAGTGCCCTGACCCAGTGAGAGATAGACAGGGTGATACTGATATTAAAGACTATAAGTTAATTTTCATAGATAGAAGTGCTCACAGCCAAAGAAGCAAAAGGGTTCTGGCCCAGTTAGAGACAGACTGGGTGAGGCTGAAGTTGAGAGAGTGTCAGACTGAATTTCGGAACACGGAGACAGAAGACAGGGCTGTGCCACTGATCTAGGACTAATATGGCTAATGTTGGATCAACAAGATGCTGCACCACTGTACCTTTTGTCTGAAAAGGCTGTGTTTTTCTGAATGCTGCTAATAAAAGCCTAGAGAGGAGGAGTAAGAAGTAATCGGAAGCCTGAAATCATATAGTAATACTTACATTTCACTGTCCCTTGTTTGAAGCAACTGCATTCTGTGAGTCTACTTCTCACCACCGACAAATTGACTTCAGAGGGCACGCACGTTCCATGCTCCTGACAGGCAATACAATCATTTTTGGCGATTGGCAGCAAAGTAGGTTTCGAGAGATCCAAATCAAGATGTCTCCACAGTGTGAGATCACATTCGACCTCCCATTTCAATAAACCCTACTGGGAGAAATGTGAAGAATATTTGCTCGTCAATTTACTTTGCACTGCAAAAAAAGTAATAACAGCATAACAATAACCATTAGCTCTTACCAGATTAAGTCCTAAGGCTCCAGACTTAGCGAACCATATTTACTAAGAGAATGATTTTCTTGTCAGGGGACGGGAAGAACTTGCCTCTATGGACGCAGTTAGCAAAATAAAACATATGATGAATAATAACACTACAGTATAGCAGCTTGTCTACTTAGTGATGCCATCAAGGAAAATGCAGAAAACATAGCGGAGCGGTGCTGCTTTTCATAACACGCTTGGAGTGGAAATAGTATGTTTCACTATTTCATTTGGCACGTTCAAATAGTAAAATCGCAGTTTAATAAATTCACGTTACAAAGTGATAGCAGATGGTTCCATTAACTGCTAAAATAATTTACAGCATGCAAACATATATTCAGTAGAGTTTCTCCACCTGTGAGGGGGTGCATGGGAAAGTTGTTCCAAACATGATTCTGAGTGTCTCTCAAACCATTAAAGGACAATTGTAGTAAAAATTATTACTCCTTAGGCCTTGATTCAGTAAGCTTTTCTTACAATAACTCATGAAAATAAAAACTGGTATTCCCAGGTAAGGCATGAGTTAAAATAAAGTGTTATTCAGTAAATAAAGGAAGTTAAAGCATGATTTACACCTACAACTTATTGTATTACATTTCATTTGTGTGGTTTAAAACCGGACCAACACCCTTACAAGAAACAGTGCTCACATCCATCCCTCCCCAGAGCTGAGATTGCCGCAATGTATTTACTTTTTTGTAACTCCTGCCGATTAAATTTTCCCCCCTCAATGGCATCCTATAAGTGCTGCGGACCAAGAGGGAGCCCCCAACCTGGCGGAACTGTATCGAGGACACCACCAGTTGGGGGGGGGGTGACATATGAAGGAAGAGGGGCAACAGTGAGATCTCTTTATTTTCTAACTAGATTTTCTTTTTTTTCTTTGTTTAACTGTTGATGAATTGGTAAGAATTGGTAAGATGTCCAAGGGACCACTGCACAAGTTCACGCATTAAATAGGGTCAATTCAGAGCCTGGTGATAAAACTCACTTCTTTTTTAGGGGAGAAACTGCCATTTACTTTCATTGTCAACTGGGAATAAGTTTTCACCTGGCTCTGCCCAAGATAGACAATGAAGGTGAAAACTGTGTGTTGGCCGAATATATAGTATCTAGCGTTTGGGAATACCAGCTGTGGACTGTCCAGCTTGAGGGCTTCTGTCCCGACTCCGGATCATCACTATGTTTAACTTCTTCTCATAAATCACGCCTTATTCTCAAGAAAAGCAAGAAACAATCCTTATATTCAGGACATATTTGAAGGAAAGTTTACTGAATCAAGACTGAAAAGAAAGGGAGATAGAGAGAACAAGGAAAAGGGAGCGAAAAAATATTTTTTCTAGTAATCTTTGGTTTGTGTGATTCAGCAAGGGATTTTTATTTTGCCTATTTTTGCACTTATCAAACCATATAAACGCATAAAACGTGCAAAACTGCAAAAGGTGCACTTGATAAAACTTGCATGTGTATAAAGTGCATGTGATTTAGTTGTGTTTTGATACTTTGTTGTTACTAGATTTTAATTGTACTTTTTGGATTTTCAGAAACAGATACAAAAAGTAAGTTTTACATTGATGAATATACATATAATCTATAACTGCCTCAATTTGTTCTGAGCTCACCACTCTGCCAGCAGCACTGAGGCCTAAAAAATGTGCTCCAAATTCAGGTGCCAGCTTGCACCAGAGAAAGTTATAGCAAGCAAGGATGAAAGACGTCCTCTCCCGGCAACACCAGCGACTGAACGAGCAACAGCTCCATTACCAGCAGCAGCAGAAACACCACGGCCATGTCCCTGTCCATATGCTAGTTTCTGCATTGTTAGACACCTGCAATGAAAGCGACACACTCACCCCAGTGATTACAGATAGGTTTGGTATAAGGGGACACTCACCCCAGTGATTACAGATAGGTTTGGTATAAGGGGACACTCACCCAATGAATACAGATAGGTTTGGTATAAGGGGACACTCTCACCCTAGTCTTTACAGCTAGGTCTGCTATAGGGGCTCACACAATCACCCCAGTGCTTAGAACTTGATGAGGGATATTGGAACCCTGGTAGTGACAAGCCAGTGCTATTATTGCAGTAGTAGTGATGCCCCCAGTCCAACCCCTCACTTCAGCCACTATCCCTGACTGAAGTGTGCACTGAAAAGGGCAGTTTTTTTAAACAAGAAACCCTATCTGTCCCTAAATCTCTGCAGCCCAAACCTCTCCGTCTAAAACAGTGCTGCAAGATGGCGCGGACCCTCCTTGCTATACAGCGGGGTCACATGTCCCACCGGAAAATGGAGGGAGGGGAAGGAAGAATGCATTCTTCTGAGTCCGGCCCAAATTCCGAGTAAGTGCACGGATTTCTCTTTGAAATCCATGTTCGGCTCCGAGAATTAGAACCAGCAAAATTTGGTGCGGATCCAAACTTTGTGGGTTGGATCCGCTCAGTTGGAACCAAATCCAGGGATTTCAGGGATTTTTACTGATGACTATTATTTGAGGGACAAAAGCCATTTCCAGGCTCTGTGTACAGCTTTTCCCGCCCATTCACTTGAATGGGTAGACTGTAAGCTCGCAAGGACAGGGCTCTCCTTCCTATTGTCTCCTGTGCTCACAACACTTGGTTTTAACCTGTGGCATCTAATTTTGTATTGTTCTCTGTGCTATATGTTTTACCTTGTCTGTATTCTTACCTTGTAAAGTGCTACGGAAGTTGATGGCGCTATATAAATAAACAATAATAACAATAATAATAATAATGGGTAGATGGGAGCACGCACACAGCGGTTTATGACACTCTGTGCAATGTCTGTGCAGCCACTGCACATGCTTGGTCGAATGGTTCTGAAAATGATGAGGGCAGGGTAAGGGTTTTTCTGTTTGCGCCTTGATATTGCTATTGCCTGAGCTGTCCCTTTAATTTTTGGCACAATAGAGATTTTATTTTTAGCCTTTCTTCTATGTTTGACCTCCCTCTATTGTCATGTAAATTAGAGTCTGTCAAGACTTTTACTACCTTATTGTTAAATTGTGCTGATTTGATTTCAAGATAAATTGCAGTCACTCATTAACCAATTTGTTGAGCACCAACTGCCAAACGCATTCCTAAAAAAATGTACTGTAATTCTGTTCCCATGAATAGAGTACTAAACTATCTAGTTATTATTTATCTCCTACCTAAACAGAATCACTCCTAATTTTTAGCAGGTCATCAGCACCCAATAATTTCTTTGGTGTGCCATATTGGGCCATCATGTCAGCAAAATACCACTCAAATCTGGTAGAGTGCCCATGGGAGGAAGCAGGCGTGGACACAAGCAGCAGGGTCCTTCCCACTTCCTGTAGCTAAGTACGCATGTGTCTTCTAAAGCTGTTGTTTCTGTTGGAGCACACTTCATACTTGTTAAAGTGGAAGTCCAGTCCTTGAATATTCCCTCCAGCCTGTGCCCCTCCCCCAGCGCTATGGCAGGATGTTGGGTTTTAAAAAAAGAAAACCCATACATGTCACAAATCCAGTAATGTAACTGGTGCTTCAGGCAGCGGCCACATGCATGCCCCTGTCTCCAAATTCAAATGAATCCACAAACAGGGGGTGTGCACAGAGTGGAGGATGCAAGTCTTGCAACCTCAGCAAGATCATCTCCTGATCAGTGGGATAACAGACCACAGAAAGCGCGGAGCTTGGCTGGGGTGAGACCGCTGTATATCTATGCTTTACTAGATAAGCATCTTCTGAAACTATCCAATGTACAATTGATATGCACTTTTTTTCTCTTTTTGGGCAAAATTTTATGTTATTGCTTTAGCTTTTACCTTGTTGCCATTTGTTCGACACTGTTGGCATTTTAATCGTATACATTTGATACTTTATATGTTAGAGCTTCTTGTTTACGTATTGTAAGAAACGTACCTGTGTCTGGGGGCCCGCAGCGAGCGCCGGCTGCTCCTGTATGGCGGGGAGCGCAGCGCGTCACTCTAGCAGCCTCCCCCGCCCCTCTCTAGCTGTGCGGGTATGTGCTCAGGCGTGCGGCCCGCAATCTGTCAGTTTCACCACTAGGAGGCGCTGCGCTGCCAGTGGCAGGTGGTGCAGCGTCCTCCACACCTGTTGGGGATCAGGGGCTGGTCAGCCTTGCTGCCAAGACTGACCAGCCCCTGGATAGTGCGTCCAATCATTCACTATGTTGTAAGTTACACCAATCACCAAACATAATTAGTATTGCACCAATCAACACATACACACCCCCAGGGTGGCCATTGGTCAGTTCCCCAATAAATATGGAGTCAGACCAGTACTCAGTGCCCGTGAAGGTCTTTTGTGATTAGGGTGTGATTTCATTAGTGATAATCTGTTTCCGACCCGGCTTGATCGACCATTCCCATCCACTGCCTGTACTGGCCTCTGCTTTGTCTGACCTCGAACCTGTCTGCCTCTTTGGATACGCCGCTATCTCTGACCTCCCAGCTCGACCTATCGGTTACCCCTGAGTACACACATGTCTCATCCCTGTACTCTGACGCACCTTCCGGACTGTCTTCCCGTGTATGACCTTGGCTTTGGGATACCCTCACGGTTCATCGACCTTCACCGTAAGCAGGCATCCTTTGCGCCTAGTAAGACCTGGGGGCAACCGTGTCCGGCAAGGCATCCCGGCAAATGGGGGCTTGACTATAGGCAGAGGCGGCAGTGGAGATTGGGGGTTGTCTGCTTACAGAAGGCTGGTGTCCCTCTGGGTATCACACATATGTTTTCAATTGCACAACACCAGGGCACTTTATTAACAGTGGTAGGTTACAGCAGTCAAGAGAAGATAACTTAATCATTGAGATTCATAGTAGCACTAGCATATTTATACTGTGTAACGCAGGTTTCACACATTTTTGTGTGTTTGTATACACTTATAACACTACTGTAAGTTGTTTGTTTTGTGGTTGGGTCTGTCTAAATTGATACCAAATAAACTGTACATATTTTTATGTGTGTGTGTGTGGGTGGGGGGTTATTCCTAGCCAGGATTAATTTAAAATAAACTGTCATTTAAGAAAATAGCAATCTTACATACAACAGTCTTGTATGGCTAAAAAGCAACATGTCTAAAAAAAATTCAAGTTGCTGTGTCACAAAACTCTATAAAGCAATTCTATGCCCATTTTATAAATACATCAGTGTTAATTGCAGTGCAGGGGGCATCTGTACTGTTGATGCCCTCCCAAGGGTGTAGCTAGGAGTATGGAGGCAGGTGCCCCCGGTGGAGCAGGTCAGGGGGCGCTAAAAGGGGCCCGAGCACATATGGGGGCGCCAGTCCGATTCTTTTCCCCAGGTGCCAGAAAGGCTAGCTACTCCTCTGTCCCCTCCCCACGCATACACCCCATCCTTCTTCCCTTCTCTTTGCTCCCTCTGTTAAACCCCAATTAATAGCTGGACTGGGCGGTGTACACTGGAATGGACAATTAGTCACAGACAAAACAAAAAGGAATACCCCGGCACTCAAATCTCCACCAGCCTGCAACAAGTCCTACAATCTGTCTAAATTTAGCTGAGATTGGCTGTTGGCAGCTCCGTGGTCTGTAATCCTCTTCCAGGTTTCCTGCTGCCAATAGGACTTGGACCACATGATCACAGGGAAATTGCAGTTTTCAAGTTTTCCCCAGGGAATGAGAAGAAGGTAAAAAGAACAGGGCATTCAGGGGGTTTATATAGTGAAGGGGGCATTGAGAATAAAGATGCCCCCACCATGTGCTGTGATCAACACCCTTTTTTTATAAAATGGGAGTTGCATCACTTTAAAGTGCAGCTATACTCAGAGGAAAAGTTTATGTTACTTTTTTTTTTACTAAAGCCTTTGCCCAATATTAATAAAAGCAATAACAGGAAGTAGAATTATGGCGAATGGCAGCCATATGCTAATTATTCAGTTACAAATACATTGTCCCATAACCACAGTTAGGCTGAAGTGCTCCCTATTGTTGAGCTGTGTGTACTATAACTGAATGTATCATGGATGAAAAACATCAAAGGGCGGGGCTGCTTAGCCTGGCAGCAATATGGCTGACTGCATCCAGTTCGTGTTGTTATGAATATTGGGCAAATGCTTACTCTGAGTATAGGTGCACTTTAAAGAGTTCTGCAATTCAGTAACTTGAAATGCATGTAGATATGTTGCTTTTCAGCCTTTGGTCAGCTTGGTCATGGTCACACTTTGGTCATTTACAATGGTTTCTTCACCTAGTCCCTCAGGGTGCGATTAATTGTCTTGATATCATAAAATACACCCTCGATAATCAAGCTAACCTGAATCAACTTTCCCAAAGATCAAAAAATGAATCAATACAATAATAATAATACCGTGATGTATTATTTCAAACGAGTCAGCAGTCCTGTATAAATATATCCCCTGAGAGTTAGAGCAGACCTCAGCAGGCAAGAAATGTTTAAAGAGCACATTATAATGTAGATTAATTATAGGTCACCAAGTGCACCGGGAAGACATTCATCACTCGAAGGTCATCCTTATCCAGCACATGATCTTTATGGATTTCTTCTTGTCTGACACAAGATCACAGAGTCAGATTAAACTGTATTATTGGGAAAAGATAGTCCATATTTTCTAAATAAATTTGCCCCAGTTTAGAAACCTCTCACACTTAGTAAATGAAGCTGATCTGCAAATATGCATATGATAAGATTTTTATTTTTTTATTAAATCAAGTAAACCAGACAAAGCTATTCAAATTAAATAGGTTCTTTAACTATTTGTAAAATGTTGAATGGCTGAAAAACACATTTTCTCAATTTTCATAAATGTACTGATTTTTGAGAGAACCAAAATCATTGTGAAAAACCATAAAAGATAAAAAGACTGGGAGATCCCACAGAACGCAATGGGTCCTGTGGACCTGACATCCCACTAACCTGATGATTAATCAAGGAAAACACTAAAAGGACAGGTAATTGTGGGACTGGCACAAGAAGACAGACGACTATAAATGATTCCAGAAGAAACAATGTAGTTTATTTTACATATTGCACATGGCCACTGGCACTACACTACAAAGTACAAAACCCCAAGACATATATGATAAAACACAATGTTGTGAATTCTAAAATTAACGGGGGGCCTCCATGCACCCATGCATATCAAGCACCCCCTCCCTCGCCCACTGTTCCTGGCTGGCCAAAGTCTCTAATGTGAATGGGTCGTCTAATAAGAAATCCAGGTGTAATGCAGACAAGCCTTACAAATGTCATCAGGCTCCAGTTAGCATCAAAACTGTGAGCAGATGCAATATCACAGCTGCAAATAGTCAAGGCAACCCAGACGGGGCAGGAGCTAAGACATCCGGTAAGGAAAGTGATCGTCATCCAATAATTTTAGGAGCCAAATCAGGGCCTTATTATAAACCTAGCCCTGCAAATAGGGGAGGCTTAAGATCCCGCTCAGAGCCATAATTCCCATTAGGCAACACAAGGCCTAGGCCTGGGATGACCACGTGTGGGAATGCTGCAGAGTGTGTCGTTACTGCTATAGCCTGCTAAAAATTTCCTGCTGCAAGCTTTACTTTAATGCCCCGCCCCACATTTGCCCCAGCAACAGACAGTATGTAAGCAAGGTTAAATACAGGTCACAGGATTTGATTTCCTTTTCTCCACTTTTGGGAAGCTGGTAAGCAGTATATGCTTGTCTACAACAACTCTGCATTTAAATTGGATGTTCTGTCTAAATGTAACTCTGTGTGCAGCCCCATCTGCCCATTCTCTTTAATGGGTGGATGAGCACATGAAAAGATCAAGGGAAGATGCTCTCTGCAGCAGATCCAAAATGGCTGCGCCCAGCGCCAGAAGTTTCGGTGATCAGTGCGGGATTCTGGAGCAAGATAAAGAGTTTTTTTAGTTGGAACCCCTCGCTGTGGCCCAGTCCTGCCTCAGCACCGGGGGGGGGGGGGGGCAGGGCACATTTAGGTTTGTAAGGAGCACTGGTAGCAGGGTGGGGGGTCAGTGTATTTTAGGAAGCTAAATAGGGAGTATGCCTGCACTCTGCATGTTACATTTTCAGAGAGCTAACAGGAAATCTATGCTAAATTGGGTGAAGCAGCAAATTTGTTGATATAGGGGGTTTCACACACACTCTGCATATACATTTTGGGGTGCTAAAGGGAGATCTGCGGACTGAGAAGGGGCAGTCGGCTGTCCATGTGCATCTTGTGGGGGCAGCCTGGGGCGTAAGCATTAAAAGTGCCTTGGGCAGCAGGCCCTGATCCTGATCCTATATTTCTGGTTATGTCTGCTAACACATTAACATTTTCTGCACATCCTTTTGTTTTTCCATATTTAGACAAAAAATCTTCTAATTTTGTTATCAAGCATTCCTGAACACTGCTAACTTAATCATTCTGCTCCATGTGTTCATTAATGATATTAATTGTATGAGCTAAGTAACTAATGAAGTATTAAAAAAGTTAACAGGCCTAAACAATATGCCGTTTCTCGACAATTTGATTACAACATGTATCTAATTAAACACATACATTCTAATATGTGTGGGAGGGATTAAATATTAAAATACATTTGAAGATCAGCTTAATTGTATCCTACGGTAACCGCCATTAAATCAATTATGAACATTGTTATTTAGTAGTGCAGCTGTTAATTAAAGTTTTTGCCAAGTAATAAATCAAAATGTTTGAAAATCCAAACCGCTTTCTCTTAAAGAAACTGCTAATGTCACGCAAGTGGCGTTCCATTTATTGTTTAAATGAATACAGCTGTTTAATTAAAAATGTTCAGCTCCGGCTGATCGTAATTATTTGAATGCTAATGGATTAATTGACTAAAACAGTCACACCTTTTGACGGAAATGAACCCATTTTCTGGCAAAATTAATTAGCCCATAAATCACTTTCCTTCTTTCTTTGGGAAACTAGAAAATATTTAATTTTGGCTTTGTTTTTAAACATATTTGTTGCATTTGAATGTTGGAGAAGCCATGTCCAAGTGGTAAAGGAATCAACTGTTGACCAAAAGGTAGCTGGATCGATTCCATTGCTGAGACATGATTGAAGTGACCTTCACTTAACTGAAATGAATGTGTGTTGCTCTGGTAAAGGGGGAATTGGTGTAGGAGGAATCTAGTAGAACTACCCATCAGTCCCATCTGAGTATTAAGCAACAAACAGGTAGAAAAACAGGTTTGGTTGAAGATAATGTACCCGTAAAAGGCACTCTGTGTTAGTGTGATCCCTACTCTGATGTGTATGAGCCCCATAGTTGGGACATGCACTGCAGCTATTAAAATACAGAGCTACTTACCGGGAGCTGCTGACTTCCATTCAGCGCACTACACAGGGGCTGTAGCCTGTCAGGTGGACCCCAACCCCATATGTGCACGTGGCTAATACAAATGTAAGAAATGACAAGTTAGTCGTACACAGTTGTAGTTGGTATAGGATGAGCCTATCACCCTTCACTCCCAACTGCTCCCCAGGCACTATGGATAGGGTAGGGGTAGCCCACCTCCCCAAGCATTTATGCACTCACTGCCCCCTAGTGTGTTCACCGGTTCATAGTTTGTCTCAGAGCACAAACTAATTTGTGTTCCCAAGCATATATATCATATTCACACTATACAGTATAGCCCAACTCCAACACAGCATGCAACAGGTGCAATGCCTTATAGCTCCATGTGTTGAGCCAGTCTGGTTGCAGTCTGGTTCGGGTCTGGTTGCAGTGCTTTCAGTTTTAAAATTGAGTGTGTCAGCCCACAATGCGTAAACTTCTGCAGCAGCACGTGTGTGCCTCCCTCATCCCCGCGCCTGCAGGAGACGGGTGCTGATAGGGGAACGTGATAGGCTATGTACACCCCTGGCTGTATGTTCATCTCATACATTTTATTCTGTTCATCTATATGCTTTTCTTCAGGAAGCAAACCCAAGGCAAATACTTCTGCAGATCTCCAGATAATTACGGTATGGTAAATACGGTAAATGCGGTATAGATAACTACAGTACGGTATGTGTCAGTAGTAAGCTACTGTTTCCACAACTGTTGATTTTGTAATGTCAAATTTAAAAAGAAAAATCCAGTGGCATATTATATTTTTAGGTGCTTGCTCCAGCAGCTGACAAGTGAATACCTAAAATGCTCTTGATGCAGATTCTGTGAAATACTGTGTAATTCCTTTTTCTCTAATAAGTTTAGTCGCATAATAATGACCCATTCTTCATTTTGCCAGGATACAAGTGACATATAACTGCAGCATAAGTGCTTACAAAATCCTTTCTCATCCTTTGGGAGGAAAAGGGTCAAAACATTCAGACAAGACTGTTATGACACTGTGGTCACCATTCAATATGCTGCTCAATATAGCCGTTATCTCAGTTGTTGAAGCATAATAGCTCATCCCAAAGGCCGGCACTACTCAAATGTTCTATACTGTGAAGACATTTGGATGATATACCCAAGGTACCTTTAGAAAGTGTCTTAGAAATGTGAAAAGCATTTACCGTCAAGTTAAAAGAATGGACTTCTCGGGCTTAACTGCTCATGTTGTTATAGGCAACCATTAGTAAAAGGACAGTTGTAGCTAGAGGCATAGAGCAAACTCATGCGAGTTTTCTTCTGGGAAAATGGTTTAGTAGATAATGGATTCATCTGTTTTTCTGTGATCAGTTCTATAGGAAATGGAAATGTGTAGGCTGCTAAACATTTAGCTTTTTTGCTGTAATATCTGTGACTAAAATACCACCCAGAAAATGATAACTCCTACCTGTTTAACTTTAACCCTTTCAGTGCCAAGCACGTAGATTCTACGTGCTCGCTTCCACTCCACTTAAGTGCCAAGCATGTAGAATCTACGTGCCTGAGTTTCCCCCCTGCTAGTTAAAAAAATAAAAATAAAAAATACTCACCTGACCCCTCGTTGGATCCGCCCGGGTCTCCTCTTTAATTTGGTGCCATCCGATCCCCCATGGGATCCCCCCCGCATTTTGTCTGCAGAGCTGTTATGCGCATGCTTTGCTTTGGGGTGTTTGCCAACTCTTCCCTTGACAGTACCTATGCATGTTGGGTATCGTTCTGTTCGGGGCATGTTGCTTTTTGAGATTTTACTTGTTTTTTCTTGTTTGCATATATTTTTTTTTGGAAAATGTGGCTTGATTCTTCCTTTTTATTCTTTTTTAGGGAAACTTTGTGCAACCAAAGAATACATTGAGGGATTACTTCCAGAAAACTAAGCCCACATAAACAAGCTTGGTACGCCTAGAAAGCTTGAGGCATGTACTTCCAGAGAATATATAGTTTGTGGAGGGTATTTTAAATGTAAATGGTTGTTTTTCTGGAAAAACTACAAGGTGCGCATAGCGCACAGCGCAGTTGTATTTTATCTGAAAATCTCCTCAAGCTCTGTTTCAGTTTGGGGGAGTCTCCTGGGCAGGAAAGGGTGTCTATCAATACATATGTGGTACTGCTGTGACTGGGAGAAATTAGGGTTTCGCACGCAATAAAATTTTATTGACAAACTTATATTTTTTATTACAAAAAAACACTACAAATTGCAAAAAATTGATTTTTTTTATTTTTTTTTTGCACATATTTCACCAAAAAGTATTGAGAATGCACTAAAAAAAGGCCAAACGAGAGATTTCATGTTGAAGCCCAGACTCTCTTGAAAAAAACAATATATTATTTTCCTGGGAAATCCCTGGAAATCCTTTCAAAAATCACAGTTGAACATGTGTAGCGCAAAATAGTGAAACATGGTCTGGCAACAGAGGGCGACAAAAGCTGCAGGTAGGCTGGCAGCGAAAGGATTAAAGGTCTATACATAGATGCAATCTGCTGTTAAATACGATCTAACCTGATCCTTTTAGGTCACCAAATTCAGAAAGTCCATTAGACACTGATGTGTTTTAGGACTGCAAGGGAGGCACCAACACAAATTAGGGGGTTATTTTCTTAACGACATCCCTTGTTTTTGGTAATTTTCCAGTTTGGTCATTTCAGAAACTAAAGAGCACTTGTGGGCTTTGATAATTTATAATACTTTTTTTTTTTAGTTTAGCCCCAACACTGAATGTTTGGATTTTATTATTACTGAAAGAGCAATAATTCAGGGGAGTAAGTGAAGGACATTTTTACAGTACTTTATATGGAAAAACATGCGGATCAATATCCTGTAGTATTTTATGGCATGTTTGCCTTTTTTGTCCTGTGCATTTATTTATTTTTTTAGTCTGAAAATGTGATCATGCGAGCACATGACCAAACAGATAAAAACAGTAGATAGCATTATTGGTTCTTTAGACCACAAACAAAATAAATAAACCTGAATCTCTTTTAAAATGTTTAAAATGCCTATCACATCAAATGTACTGAGTTTTTGAACAATTACTGCTGATGCAGTCAACCAGGCCCTGCGATTCATCTTAAATCAACTGCAACAAGTCCGAAAATATGTCAGAATGTTGTTCGTAGACCTCAGTTCTGCATTAAACCCAGTTAGCCTTTGTAGATGGATCAACAGCTTCATATCAAGTAAAAACCAACAAGTCAAATGGGGCCCTATAACATCTTGTGTGAAGACCATATGCACAAGCCTCCTAGCAAGGCTGTATCTTCTCCACAATTCTGTTTACCTTGTACACACATTTTTGTACATCAGCTTTCCATTTAGTAAGAATGATCAAATATGCTGATGATACAACAGGCATTGACCTCAACGATTATGGAGACCATTTTGCATTATAGACAACACATGAAGAATCTCAGCAAAGTGTGTCGGGAAATTAGCCTTGTCTTCTACACTCTCAGTTCTATGCAGTTAGTCCATTGGTCCCCCTCCCAGTCTACAATCATGGTGAGGCTGTCACTAAAGTTAGGAAAACTACTACTACTACTTTAATTTACTTATTACTAGTAAGCTTAAATGGGTTGTAAACTCGGCTAAATGCCAAGTAAAGGCTGTTCTTCCTATGATAACTGAAGAAGCTCAGTCTGCTACAAAACATGTTACACCATCATTGTTGTGTTGATCTTATGTTCTTCAATTATCATCTGGTATGAAGGTACCTCCAAGACGGACAAACTGAGACTCCAGCAGATCATTAAAGAATAAATCCACTTTTAATGGTATTTTTAAAAGTTTCCATTATTGTGTGCCAATCTGATGTGCTCAAGGTGTCGAGATTATCTGTTAATTTTTAATTTTCTATTTTTGCAACTCTGTGTCATAAAGGAAAACAGTTTTCCCTAGCAACAATGTGTTTACAGTATCAATGTAAACCAAAGTGGTGTTCTGATTTTTGAAACTGGCTGGATAATTATTTGATTGGCTGAGGCAAATATGACATGTTTAACCCCATCTGCATTTATTCAACCTTTTCAGATGGGGGGATTCACAGTACTAGCAGCATTCTCAGGTAGGGAGGTAATGCTTTATTTAGCCAGAGCTGTGGATAAATTCACCTGTTAGAGTAGAAGGATTAATGGATTTGTAGTAAGAAAGTATACTAAAAGGATTCTCAGGGCCACAAAAGCAGCTTCCGCGTTTAAATAGCAAACCACAGGAATGTAAGAAACTTGGACACAGCATGCTGATAAGTAAATCACAGGTTTGGGGGCACAATCCTAACACAAATATTTTACATTGCAGAAGAGGAAAACAAAAGGGCAGAACACCGAAAAAAAGGGAGTTTTTACTTTAAATATACTACAAGAATAATTGTGCCGCAGCCTTCAATCCAGAGAACATATTCAAAGGTTATCACACCCAACAGCGCTACCAATGTAAAGACTTCTGTGCCTGTGTGTCATATGGATACAATATATATATATATATATATATATATATATATATATATATATATATTTATATTTCCAAGAGGTTGTACTGTAGTTGTGCATGAGATTCTTGGAATTCTTGGAATAGTAAGGAAGTATACTCATGCAAGGGCATGTCTGTCATCTGCATGTCCAGACCTGTATGAATGGTTATCAATTGATTTACATTTATTTTATTTTTTCTTGCAGTTCTTTTCAGCTCCCATGTCTTTGGGAAACATATATATTAATATTAATGCATATATTTGATGTAATACTGTTGCCTATACTGTAACTTATTCTGAAGTATTTTAAACCTACTATGTTTGGAAGCTATCCATGTACTATTCAGGATTCATGGGAACTACACTATTGCTCCAGAAGAAGTGAGAAGTATATTATGGTAGTTTTTTTTACTTTGAAAGTAAAGAGACTCTAAAGTAGCAGCTACTCTCAGCATTCACAGACTTTGACGTTTGGGCTGAAAGTCAACCATTGCATTAGCATTGCAAAGAAAGACATGGGCATTACCAAGAAAAGAGTATGCAACTTTTTTCAGGATTATTTAGTAGGAAAAATGTAAGAATTACATAGAAAGCTCTTAAATTTAAAATCCTGTCCAGTTAGCGTAAATTGAAAATAAAATGAATGAATTGATTGAGCGTTAAAAGGGGGACACTTTAACAGTTTTTGTAAAGTGGACCTACTGTAAAGTTTACAGTCCTCTCAAAACATCTTTTTCCTCCCTAACCACCCAGTCACTGCATAAAACAAAAAAAACCAACTCACCCCCCCCCCCCCCCTTCATTCCTCCCTAATCTATATCACCTAAAGTGGGGCAATATATGCAGTGAGGTATCTCCACTGGGAATTTTAATTTTCAGCAACTGCAGCAGAAAGGTAGGGAACCATTGATTAATTCATGGCCCCTGTACTGTGCCGAACTTCACTTAGAATGGGGACAAAATCAGGGATAAGGTTCATTTCTTTTTTCATTTAATATCCGGCTCAGCCGGTGAGTGGATGCCCTGGGTGTAGAACTAAAAGTACTTTACTTTGGATCTATTTGAAGAATAGTAGTAGTAGTTTCTGGGACAGACCAGCCTTCTTTGCTGCTTAAACCGGACCTTCAGCATCATTCAAAAAAAAAAAACCAGACCCATGAAAAAAACTATTCCCCAGCATCTATAATTAATATATTTTGTTTTTAGTCACTTTTTATTCTTTCCCCCACTGGGCTGCAACTCTGTTCAGAACTTTAGGATATGGGCGCTGCCATCTTGCCTCAGAAGCATCACACTTACTGAGGAGAGGGGGCAAAAATGCGGGTTATAGCTGTGCTTTGCACAGACAGAGCTGGGGTCAGGAAAAGGACAATCCCAGAAAGCAGAGCGGCAGTCAGAAGACTCTTCCTGTAGGCAGCCTGAGACTTCATGTGCCAACATCTTGGATGTTTAAAAGCTCGGAAAATGCTGTAGATGCAGGTAGGTTGATGATTTTTAAAGTGAGCAATCTGTATGAACAGGGTTGGGGAAACATATAGAATATGCTCTTATTCAGGGTGAAGGTCCGCTTTAACAAAAAACAGTCTCTGTTTAACCTTCTTCTGAGTAACATTGTTTAATACTAGCTAGGTTATTTGAGATAGATCCACCCAGGACCTTCTGTATCCTGGACCCTACTGATTTCAATTTAATAGATATCGTTATAAGGCAGTTTAGGGGGATTTAAGAGAGTGTTTTCCTAAATGGAAAGTATTTGGGACATAAAAGCCAAAGATGATGGAATTTCTCCCAGAATCTATCGCAGTAGGCAAGCCCATGCAAATTATCCCTGAAAGCTATATCCAAAGTGCCTGGATCTGCCAGGGTGTGCACTGCTGTGAGTTAGCACATAAGAAAATATATCACCATCCACTCCTACCTGTGGACATGTGCTTCCGGCTTCTACCCTCATAAGCACAGGGCTGGAGTTAAATAATGACATGGGGTGAGGCTTGGAGTGCCAGAACATCGTCATAACTCACTTCAATGCTAAAGGGGATAGGAGGGGTATGACTAAAGGGAACTACCAGTTCTCCTTGTATACAGATAGTCTCTCAGAAAGCTATGAATGAGAATAGTCATTGTGATAAGGTAAATGTCAGAACAAGACCACAACTCATCCAAGTCAAAAACAGAGACAGCAAATAACCGGACAGCTGTGCGGCACCATCGGGGAGGCCGTCATACTCCCTCCTGTTGCTGACGGGGACGTAGCAGACGGGCCCCGTTCGTCGGGACGGGGGGTGAGTTTCCTTTGTGACGGCACCCATTCGGCACCTGAGGAGGCTTTTAGACTCATATCACTTTCAAGCGTAACACTAGAGGCAAAAGCCAAAAGTTACCAACTGCAAGTGAATATATACAATCTCACCATAAACAAGTGAACTAAATCAAGTCATTCAAGTCCCAAGTGTATGCCCTGCACTCATAGACACTGAAGAAGCTTTTAGAGCGAAACTAGTCTGTCTAGCAGGGATAGTATCCCAGGCCGAAGTGAATAAAGTGTACGATCAGAGGCCGTAATGTACAGAAATCTATTGATTTTACGCTTGCATCGTTGGGCCTTAATAATGAATTTTTCAATATAAGGATGTGTTTTCAAATGTAAAATGTTTTTAAAGAAGAATATTAAATAAATGTGTATCAATTTTAAGTAAGATAATGTTTTTGAAGTTACTATATGGCGAGGTCAATGTCCTTTGAGCCCCGTTTACCAAATCACCGAGTTGGGGAGATGGTCTACTAGGCCCCAACAGGTAACCTACCAATTCAGCAAATAACCGATCATAAATAGTTAAACCACAGATAGAAGGGAAACACATAAGACAGCAATATGAACATTTGAGACCCAAGCTTGTAGCAAAAATATATTATACATACAATATGTATTTTCACATTAACTTTGTGTACCTGAAACCCCTTTGATTTAGATCATTTCAATGTGGTTTCTCAGTTTATGTGACGATAGTTGCAATGTGTGTTTTTTGACGATGTATGGTGAATTCTTACACTTGAACAAATACAGCGCCTTATGTATGAATAATACATTTCTTTGACTAGCACTTCAGTCTAAATAGTGCAGAACACTTTGAACATATATTTTACTAGTCTATATTCTCCTAATGTAGCTGTCACCATTGCTGACCAGTTTGTGGTCTTGAGTTTATGTAAATGACTCTGTTAGAAGGTTGTTTTTGGGAAATTTAACCTGCTCTGTTTATTTCAAAATGGGTTCAAAATGTATTATTCTGTCATGCTTTGAAAAAAAAAAGTTTTTCTTATTTATTTAACAGGAGTATACTAGTCCATACTGGGAATACAAAGCAGGCCTGATATTTATGTGTACCAGCCTGCATTTTTGCACATGACCTGGCATATCTAATCCTATTAGGGAAGTGTTACTCAAGTACTCCTGGCATGATGACCTGCTTTACAATATTCCATGATGAGAAGAGTTTGGGGAATTACTGATCCCTTGCCAGAATGAGGACCTGGCATTGTCTGGCACTAATAAGCACTGTATTCCAAGAATTATCAGTTGATATATGCTCATCACTTGTAGTGTGACACGGGCATTTGCAACAATATAGTGGGCATTTTAATGCTTCTATTGTAGTAAGAGCAAATTCCAGTAGAATATTGGAATATTAATATAAGGAATCCTTCCAAATATTTATAAGAAATATATTGATTTTCTAGTTTATGTAGTAAATAGAAACATAGAATGTTGACAAGAAAAGAAGACCATATTGTCTATCAAGTCTGCCCTTATGTTTCTATGGTGTCTTTTTCTTAGGATAGGTGTATGTTTCTCCCAGGAATAGTAAATTCACCTAATGTTGATTTTCAAGTTTGTTCCAAGCATCTAAAACTCTTCCGGTAAAATAATATTTTTTGACATTACTCCTGATCTTCCTTCCAACTAGCTTCAGGTTGTGCCTCTTTGTTCTATTATTAAAGGGCTGATTTATCAAGCACTTCTGCCAGACAATGCCCTATCAGTGTAAATTAGAGTAGTTCAAGAGATAGTTTATACTTTTTTCAGGATGTTGCTTTACCGCTAATGTTTTAGTAAATATGTTTCTTGTAGTGCAGCAACATGCGCCGCTGTAAAACTAAAATGATGGCGGCTTTACTGCTCTAGACTCTAGACATAACCCAAAGATTGGTGGAGGATCCCTTTGCGCAACAAGCGGTGCAGGGCCCCAGGGCGCGCACCCCTTGCTCCTCCCTCATAATCATAATCTAGATTGCTGTATGTAGCAATCTAATATGCCTACAAAAGCACACAAGTATTTCATATTTTCATTTTGTAAGGAACCACCTAGGACAGCCATTGCTGTATCAGAACACACTCTACATTTCACCTGGGGGATTTGAACAAAGAACACCAATGATATAAAACCATTGTTGTAACTAGTTTGCTGCATATCATTGATTTATTGTTGTCTTTGCCTTTAATTTTGTGCTGTATTGTACAGTACCGAATGTACCTTTACACTGAATAATTTCAGAATAAACGTGGAACAGATGGAGGGTTTATGCAGGACAATATGGTAACAAAGTCTACATTACTTTGGCTGCCTGTATCACCAATTTTAAACACCTGTGATTTGAACGGCCCATCGACTTGTTTGAGCCAGAAAGTAATCACAACATGTTGTGTTACGTGTTTTTATATTCATTTGATATGTTTTTGGAAAAATCAAATAGAACCTAAGTAATTAATTCAATATTTAGAAAAACATGGCAAGGTCCTCCGCATTTTTTGCTTTTGTAATTTTTACTAATTACTGGCGCATGAATACTGAAATCTAATCAAAATCAATACACTCTGGGGTAAATTTACACCCAGCAGACAATAACAGCCAATGGCAGTTTTCTCTCCTAAAAAAGTAGTGAGAATGCTCCCCAGGCTCTGTATCGATTCCTGTAAAATAGAGTTGCAAGGCACTATGTGGAGAGACGCATATTAGGCTTAATATATGGGGGCTAAAGAGACCAAAAAACCCTCTACTCAATGGTTAATGAAAAGAGGCACTTTCCTGAAACGTAAAGTATTTACATAGTACTCAACAGAAGGAAAAACTCACCTTTCAACTGGTCCTTTGGCACATGTGCGGGCTCTCGTCCAAATCATAGCTGGCAAATGGTTCTGTTTACTGCTATCAGGAGCAACCACAGCAGCGGGTGCACTCCCGCCCCCAGCCTATCTGTATGGCTGGGGTGGGAGAGCACCACAGGTCAAATTAGCTTGGGATGTGACCGTTGAGATTTACATCAGTGAAGGATTCAAGAAGGAGGCGAGCTATGCTGGGACCCCGAGGGAGGGGGGGGGGTTCAAACAGTGGGGCATTCCAAGACACTGCTCCTGCCAACTCTGCACGCTTACCTATCCAAGCATTACCCATCAATCCTTGCAGCAGGTGGAGCTATGCAAATCATCTCTTTATGTCTCTGAGCAATCAGGGGCCCTTAGAAAAGCTAAGGATGCAATACCAAAGATTAGATAAAAGACAAATGCATCTTCTGTGCAATCCTTTAGACCTAATTGAATTTTCTAAGGGCCTCTATAGGGTCTCCCAGTACCTAAAGTGGGCATATCATTAAAGCTGTAGTGCAGCTGGGGCTATATCTCAGCAGCTAGTGAATGAAGATATGGGTTGTTAAGTATAAGTTCTAATGACCCAAATGTCTAATACAGTCAGGATCATTGGCTTTGAGCATCTTTTTCATAGTTTAGAATCTTCACCCTTGCCTACCATGACATCACCCTTAGTTAGATTGTAATCTGTTGATCGTCACTGCTTGCCATTCAAACAATGGTGGCTCTGCCATGTTGGATTACCCTAGCCTGCCCCTAATGGTAAGTTCCCTTTTGTTGTTAACAGCATGACCCATGTGCTCATAAGCAATTTGTGTTCCTGTTTGCACATGAGCAAGCAGATGTGCTTATCCTTCAACATAATATGAGCTCTTGTTCAACCCCTTCATTTCCATTTAAATAAGGAGGAGCCAAGGGCCAGTTTCTTTAAATTTTAAAGAGGAGCAACAACCGGCCTCAGAGCAGCATAATAAAATCTTAAACTCCCCTTTTGTCAGTTTTTTTTGTGTTCTGCCTTATTGTTTTCCTCTTTTGGAATGTAAAATAAAAAATTGTGTTAGGATTATGTGATCAGCATGCTGTTTCCAGGTTTCTTATATTCCAGTGGCTCTATGTTGCACAAGTGGCAGTGGCTTTCCTGGCCTTGAGCAGAAAAAAAAGCATATCACCTTAAAGACATCATTTTGGTACACAACAATGGAAACTTTAAAAAATGCCATTGAAAATGGAATTACCGTTTAATAGAACACGAGCCATTGATTGGCCATTGGTGGGTAGGTAGGTTCATAGGCGAGCTACGAGGTTTCATTGTGCAGGCATCCCCATTTGGAGGAAAAAGCCCAGGATAGTTAAATCCTGGATTTTGATCCTCTTTAAGCTCAGCATCCTGTCTTATGTAGAAAAGCAGCATTAGCTGTAGGGAAGGAATTATTGGAAAAAAATCCTGAAGTGAAATTCAGAATGTGGACAAGGCAAATCCTTTAACCCCATCCGGTAGGTGTGCAATGTGGGGCACTATTACATTGACTTCAAATGTAAGTCCATTTTAATTTCATTTTAGTATTCTTTCAGCACAACTTCATGATGAAATAACTAAATCCATGATTCTAAGAATGCAAGTACAAAACACATTTAAAACCCCAGGTATTAATTTTAGAATAGTCTAATTTTTCTTTTAAACTCAGTCCTGAAACAAATCTTATGTTAAGAGTCTAAAGAATCTCATTAATTTCACAAATTTGAATCTTTTTGTAAAGGTAAAATGGCTGAAAGACTTGCACTAGGCTAGAACTAGACGTGCTATTAGAAACAGTAAGGAAGGACTCATTTGGATGTAATAGCATACTAAAATATGGAAACCTTGACATCAAGCATGTTCATTCTTTCAGCAATTTCTATGGTGCGGTCAACACTTCCAAAACTTAGAACTATATGTAAGAAAAACTATTTTTTTTTATCTCAGATAGGTTCCACTTCGACATATCATTGGTTGACAACTGAGATTCCCCACCCCCCAACATCTAAGTAGCTCTTCGGCTCTGGTTTTAAGAATCCAACCTGGGACATTGACCCTCCTCAAGCTCATTTTTAGCATGATCACTAGACTAAGGTTCCCTCACTTAACTGTACTAATCACATATACAGTATAAGTAATTCATTATGGCAAGTGATTAGGTAAAACAGCTATTGAACTGATTCTTTTCAAACTAGTTAAACGTTAACAGGTGCAATAATATGAATTACTTATAATAGGGAGTTTACACTGGAATTTTAGTTACTGCATATTTAGGGGCAAAACTATATCTTGCCATTCTGAATTTGGGTGGGATGGCAATGGGGATAGCTAAACCATGCATAATGTTCTAGTTAAGACTACAGAGCTGTGAGAGTAAGCTACAGATACTGTTATATTTTTTAAAAATGTAGTTGGTATATAAAAAAGTTAACTTATAGCCATAACTAGAGTTTTAAATACTCACATGGAATGGCCATGTGAGGCATGTGAGGCCTGTTCTGATGTGTAAACAAAGCATTGAAGTACAACCTGAAAGTATCTTGAATACCACTGGCTAGGAGCTCCTAATCTAGAGGGATTATTACTGATGCCGCTGTAAAGGATGATGTAGAAATGGATTATGAAAGGTGCTGGCAACCTAAAATGAGAAGAGAACCTATGGTGGAACTGTGGTGTATCACAATTGGAGGATCACTGTCAAACTCTTAGAGATTCTTGTGGCAAACTTGAGAAATTGCGACAAGGAAGAGCAAAGGGTTACATTTATTTTTTAAACTTGAGAAATTGAGATGGATCTAAGCCAGAGGAGGGTCATTAACCAAGGTCCAGATAGTAATTTGAATGTATCCCTGCAGCTATAGCTAGACTGTATCCAGTGAAAGGCTCCAGTGAGGGAAGTTCAGACTCTCTCATGTGTGAAACTCCGGGGAGTGCTGTAAAACATACTTCCAAGCTTGCGCACGCTCCCACGCTAGGCCTGTCTAAGTGGCTGCCGTGGGAGTGCACTGCAGTGGCTGTGGAGATGCTTGTTGCTCCTCTTCAGTTTAGCTTTCTATACCGCTTATTAATATGCAAAGCATAGAACGCTGTTTAGAAAGGAGCCCCCAAATGCACAATGGGATCGCTGGAGAGGTCAATGGTTAGTGACCATTACTAGACGTGACCCACAGAATGGATGAAAAACAAACACAGGAAGAGTGAAAATCCCAGGTTTTGTTCCTCTTTAAATCTGATAGCGAAAACAGATTTTTGGTTTTCTTGTATATGGTGCCAAGGTTAACTTAAAATATACATAGAGATGAGCAAACCAATTCTTTCAAACACAAGTCCACTCAGAATCTCAGGAAAAAAAATCAAATCTCTGCAAATCTGAATTTTCTTGAGATTTGTGCTGACCAAATTCTTCACTGAAATCCTTAAATAAAAAAGTAAAAACCCACCTGCACCACTCTCCGCAGATACCCTAAGCACCCACAACGCTCCCTGCCGCGTGTTGGGGGCTATTTATAGACGATGAGCGATGTGGCTGACGTCACTAGGAGTGACAAGGGAGCATTCTGTGTCCTAAGTAGGTCAACCCCAGAATAGGTGATAATAAGTAGGTCAACCCCTAAATAGGTAATAATACATTTCTAGGGTAATTTGCTCTGTGTGCCAAGGTCGGGGGGGGGGGGGGGTCTCTTTATTCTAAGCATCCTGTTTTCCACAGATGGCTCAGGGACACTATCAGTGGGTCACTCACCCACCCATATTGGCTTAATAATGAGGAGTGGGAACTGCCTACTGCTAAGGAACAGGCACAGCATAGCACCTACTGATATGATACAGCAGCAGCACCATAAAATGAAAGGTAGCAAAATGTTTTCCTTTCCACACTAAGAGCTCTTTCATCTATAAACTGCCCTGAGCCTAATATTTTTTTTACCATCTCTCTATTGCATGCTTAGGTTGCTTGTTCTCTTTACAAGATAAACTACTTCCATTGAAATGACATTGCTAGTTTGTTATCTTTTTAAGTTGATGGTTTATTGTTTTAGATTTACTAAAAAGCTCCAGTGAAATGCATTTTTTGCATATTTTATTATTCTGTCTCTCTATCAGATTTATGGGCCCTTCCCCTGAAATAGATATAAAAAGCCCAAGATCAAGGGGTTTGGCTATAAATATTTCAGAAATCTGTTATTCCTTCTGGAAGGAACAACTCCGTCATTTCATCTTTGTATTAGTTGTTTTTATCATCCCTTTCTGATAAGTCAGCTTCATTCAAACATGTCACCCTGATTAAAGTAACAGTCGGGAGGAATTAATAAATTGGGCTTGCGTGATGATGCAAGATGTAATAGCACAGAAGACACATTAAAATGCATGGCGCTTTTGGAGAAAGGAGATTCAAACAGGATGCGTCTTATGACAGATGGCTTGATGCAATTCCAGGAAGAACTCTGAAAAGCCATCTGTAATTTTCTCAGAGATGTGAGCACAGAGAAGAACTAGGCGTGTGGATTTTAAAGACACCTCAAAGTATTGTAAAAACACACAGTTGGTTTTATTTTATTTACCTTCTGACAATCTGCTGACGTTTTATAATTTCGTATATTGCCAGCAGGACCCCAGAATAAATTAAAAAAAGATGAAAGTCTCGGAAAAAAAGTGCCTACTATAGATTTGACATTACTTACACCTAGCAATGAGCTTCAATTTTGGGCAATAGATAGATTCAACCCAAATTTGCCTATTTGGTTTACCTCGGCCAGACATGAACAGAGGCAAAATGTGGGCCAGATAACAAAAAAAAGAGACCCCCCCCCCCCACCCAGTGGACTACCAGCCGGCATGTCAAGCCTATGGGCTAATAAGCTCAGGGCTGGGCTTTTACATGCACCCATGTACCCTGAGGGGGTGTGGGCAGGAGCAGGTTTATAATTTCGGGCGCTCAATGCAAAGTTGTGTCTGGGGGGCCTGTAATCAAAGACAATATCAATGCACCTTGTCCTGCGAGCTGCGATCTGCTCATGTGCTTAGGGAGCACCAGAGGGTTTAACATTGGGGCATTGTCTGTCCATGTCATAGGGAAATGTGCAGGAATTGCCCATATGATCCTTCAATTTCTACTCGCTGTGGCATCCTGAACTGGGATGCCCCACTGTGTGAAACCCCATTAAATTGCCACACCCACTTACCTGACCTAACTGTATGGAGCTGAGCACCCTGATACTTCAGCAGCTGGTTCACGTAACTGTACAGTAGCTTCCTATCTGCTGCATACTATGCATTGTGTTAAATGGCGCCCATCAATGGCGCCCATCACTCTCTGCAGCCTGCCCACCGAGTGCAATTATTTATTTTTATTTAATATTTTTTTAAACAAAAAGTTGCCACTTATCTGACCCTGCCTATGGGCCCCCCCTGGCAGGTAAGAGTCCCATGAATTTGAAGGGGCTGGTCTGTTAATCCTGGGGGGCAGGTAAGTCGATCGGGTGGGCCGGTGTCTTCTGTGCTATTACATCTTGCATCATCAAAAGCTAGCAGGTTACTTGTCTGCATAGGGCTAGGTCTAGGAAGGGAGGTTGTGATGTCACTGTATAAATGGTAATGGTGGAAAAAGAGAGACCTAAATAACTTCATTTGCACAGACTCTTCTGTTCCTACGAGTGTTGGCAAGCCTGGATTCCAATGGACATTTGCGTCCATTGGGTTTTCCTGTTATGCCGTGCGCGGATGTGTGCGTCAGCAGATATTTTTTGCAGTGAAACCAACCAACCAACCAACCAACCAACCAGAGCTGGCCACTGGTTGCATCCCTGCTCACCTCTAGCCGGGGCATGTCCAGGCTGGCCAATCACAAGTGGCTACCCGGGGTTTACATCTAGCTTAAAGTATAGCGAGGCCATGACTTGCACATGCATCATTGGAATGAGGTCAGGTAAGTGGGTGTGGCAATTTAATGGGGTTTCACACAGTGGGGCATCCACTTATCTGACCCTGCCTATGGGCCCCCCCTGGCAGGTAAGAGTCCCATGAATTTGAAGGGGCTGGTCTGTTAATCCTGGGGGGCAGGTAAGTCGATCGGGTGGGCCGGTTGAACGGACGGGCAGTCAGGCAGGGGGTAATCAGCCCAGAAAGCGCATGTGAGATGCAGCTCTTTCCTCCAGAACTCAGTGGTATGGCCAGCAGCGAGAAGGGAAGGTTCGCCCAATTTCTTCCCATGGCAATCAGCACAGTGCAGTGCAATCCAGCAGGTAGCAGAGGAAGGTTCTTCCTGCTCTTTCCCTCAGGCTTCAGCGGTGGTGTGTGCTGCACCCCATCCCCTCCTCAACTTGACAGCTCCTAGGAGGGAAAGGGCATGGTTCCATTATCGGACCACAAAAATTAATTGGTGGCCCGGATTGGCAGCAGGTGGCCAGAGCCACAAATGAGTAAGTATATTTCTATTCACAGTGCCTCCCTTAGAGGAGGGACAGCGCTGGAGCGACGTTTGGCAAGGTAAGCTGCTTATTTTTCTTTTACTTTTGCCTTTAGCATCCCTTGAAATCCTTATGTTGCTTGTTATTTATACTACACATCTTGTTTTCCTTCCTTTTCCTTCCTTTTAGTATTGATATCATGTAAACATGTAGAAGAAACTGTAAACTGTGACATTTTTGGATTAAAACAGTTTAGCACATTACAGACAAATAAAGAGAAAGGTGAACATGTGCGTAGGTGGAGTTTCAGAAAACAGGTTTTAAGTAAAAATCATCTGACAACACTTCAGATAGCAACTTTCACAACACATCGTCTGCTATGTAGTCTCTGCGCCTTACTTGGACGCAGCTCAATGTTGGCTGTAGTTTTCTATTTTTTATGCAGCAAGAAGTCTTTTGACTTCTTTTCTTTTTCCATCCTTTCTGGCTTTCTCATTAGTAGAAATATATTTTACAATTCGAAAATAGCAACTGTGCAAGGGCATCAGCACACCTGAAAAAGAAAAGATGGATGCAAGACTTCAGTGGCACTGAATTTATCAACAATGGCGAAAGAGTCAGCACACCATGATGCTTGAAGAGAAAGATATGGAAATACCATATATGCCAAGTTGAAGGACCTCCTACTGTATTAGTGCCATAGGACAACAACTAGACATGGAGACATAAAAGGTTGACGCCAGAAGATATGATGAATAAGGTAGAGGAGCAACAAGAATGGGGCCCATTGACCTTCTGGGCCACAGTGCAATTGCACCCCCTGCACCCACTATAGTTATGCCCCTAGTAGTCAGGAACCAAGTGGGTAGTCAAACATAGCCAAGGTTAGAATCCGAATCAGTAACACAAATGGCTAGGGTTGGTGTCACTCCAAAAAATATCTGCTGACGCACACATCCGCGCACGACATAACAGGAAAACCCAATGGACGCAAATGTCCATTGGAATCCAGGCTTGCCAACACTCGTAGGAACAGAAGAGTCTGTGCAAATGAAGTTATTTAGGTCTCTCTTTTTCCACCATTACCATTTATACAGTGACATCACAACCTCCCTTCCTAGACCTAGCCCTATGCAGACAAGTAACCTGCTAGCTTTTCCCACCACTCTACTCCATGAAATGAAAATCTTTACCATATAAACCTGGCGCTATACTTAGAACATTTAGTATAGTTATTTTAAGTATAAAAAAGGTTTTTTAACATGTGCTTCAACTCCGGGAGTCTAGAAAGCTTTACACATGGCAGGGACCTTTCTAAGCTTATGCTGCAATATTGGATTGGAGAGCCAGAGCTTAAATAAACATGGGTCTGGTTAGACCTAGTTGATTTATTGGACTGGAGTGGAACCAGCAGATGCATATGCAGGAGGGAGCATTCAGGAGCCGAGGAGAACCATAGACCAGAATTAAGCTAGATGCAACCATCAGGAACCTGAGGAGGAAGCTGCAGGAGCCAGTCAGTGACTGGATCAGCAAATCAAATTTCCTGCTTTACAAATATGCCTCATTTGGACCACCCAAGTAATTAAAGGGGGACTTTGATTGTGGCTCTTTGCTCATCATGAAATGCAGGACAGGTGGTATCAGCATGTCACTCATCACATGCTAATAGCTATTCTGAAGGGTCTACTTCTCTGCCTCTGAGCCCTCGAGTGTCAGCCTCTGTGCCTGGCGTTCTGAGCTAGTAGCCCCAGGCAGAGTTGGCACATTTTCTTGAAGTAAACAAAAAAGAAAAAGGAACCAAAGACCTGCTCATTCGACCCAGATCTTGCCATAAGCCTGGTCTGACCGATCCTGATTGATTCAAATTGGCAGGATCTGTGTAGAATACACACACTGTGTAGAATTATACAGGACCAGTAGGCTGAGATCTGCCATGCCCAAAAGTTGACCTAATTCTGAAAAAAATGCACTTTGTTGTAGTTTTGGGCCTATAGTGATATCCGAGAAACAGAACTGTTCCCCTGCATGAGTCATTCTATAACCTCCATACAGTTTGTCAGCTTCAGTAATAATATTTTAAAAAAATCAATACTTTGAAATCCATTCCTTCCTGTATCCATTCCTCCCTGTATCCCACTCACGGGCTTTGTTTTTAACAATTTACCAGTAGCACACATTCATAAAACATCGGCGGAAAATGTACAATAAATCTTTTGGAGTCCATTACAGTAATGTCTTGAACGCGTGCCGGACACAATGCTGGCCATGTGCCTAAACTAGCAGTTGCTATTTTTCTTCGCTTTTGAATATGTCAATGTTTGCTGAATTATTCTGAATTTATTCAGAGTGTTGAAAATAAACACTTACTATTCCAAGATTTTTACTACAGAAAACCAGATAACAATGTTAAAAAATGACCAAAAAATAGATGTATGTTCATGCATGTATTCAAATTCTAAAGCCTAATTACAGCAAAACATTATTTATGATATGAGAAAGATTTAGTTCCACTGTAATCATTTTTGGCTACCTGTGACATCCATTGTGATAGAAAATAAGTACACACAACAAAAAAAAGTCACTGACATGAGAATGTATACTTTGTAGTGGTCAGACGAATAGCTGTGATGCCCAGCGGGACACCAGCCTTCTGTAAGCAGGCAACCCCCGATCTCCACCACCGCTTCTGCCTATAGTCAAGCCCTGTTTGTCGGGACGCTAGGTACGCCTCACCAGACACAGTTGCCCCCAGGTCTTAATAATCTGCTTATGGTGGAGGCCAATGAACCACGAGGGTATCCCGAAGCCGAGGTCGTTCATGGGTAGTCAGTCTGGAGGGTGCGTCAGAGTATAGGGATGAGACAGTTGCGTAATCAGGGGTAGCTGAAGGGTCAAGCCAGGAGGTCAGAAATCACGGGCTATCCAAAGGAGCAGGCAGGTTCGAGGTCAGACAAAGCAAAGGTCGGTACAGGCAGTGGACAGGGATGGTTGATCAAGCCGGGTCGGAAACAAATAATAACTAAACGGAATCACACCCTAATCACAAGCGACTTACAACACTGTGAATGATTGGAGACACAATCCAGGGGCTGGTCAGTCTTGGCAGCAAGGCTGATCATCCCCTGATTGCCATCAGGTGTGGAGAACTCTGTGCTGCTTGCCACTCGCAGCGCAGCGCCTCCTAGTGGTGAAATGTACAGACTGCGGGGCACGCGTTTGCACAGCAAGAGAGGGGCGGGGGAGGCTGCCAGAGTGATGCGTCACCCAGCAGACACTCGCCGCGGGCCCCCTAGCAGAGGTAAGTTCCTTACAATAGCCCTCTGTTCCGCTCAGCTTATCAAAAAGTCCTCAGTATTCAACATTCAGTATGCAGAACGTAATGCCCAACTGCAGACATCTATGGCAGGGAAAAAACAATTTTGCTATTTAAGACCCTCCTCCCCTTAGGGCTACTAGCCCTGCCCACCAGGCAGAGTAATTAATACCCCTAAGGTCGAGAGGCCTCCCACTGTCTAGTAGGTCTAGTATAGAGTTTTTTATGCCCTCCCACAACATTACATCCTCCTACACACCTTCCCCTATTAACTCACCCCAAAACCAGATACAAAAAATCCAAAAATCTTTTACTGAACAACACCAAACCACACTATAGAACATGAAATCCATGGCAGCTAAAACAATGCATGATAAGGGGGACATGCCTGACCAAGCAGCTGGTCTAATGACTGCTGGGGGCGGTAGGATTTCCCATTGCTCAAGCCTGCCATACAGAAGATGCAACTGGTATGTGTGTCCTGTAATAGCACTGATAATGAAAGCGGTGGGTTCATCACCCAAACACTAATAAGCCACTGTGAACTGACACTGCCAACAGCCCCGAGGCTGACCTAGACTGCCATTTATCTTAGCAAGCCCAGGGTGTGCATGCTGGAGCTAGAGTGGATTGCTTAGCTTCTGAGAACATCACTTGGACTGTTCACTTTAACCTTTAACAAAGACTGATGGCACTGATCCCAGCGACAACCTCCCACACACAGAGGGAAGGAAGAGTGTTCAGTCTCAGGGATGGTCACTCTTCACTATATCTTAAAACCTAACTACACTACAAGTCCTGGTATTAACATAATCCCATTGGTCCTCATGTGATGACTGACTAGAGAGCCAGGGTCGAAAAGTGGTTGCATTCCTACAAGGGACATGATCCATTATAAGTTTAATTTAAGGAGAGTCAATGGGCAATAGAGACCAGTGCGTGGCCATGGGCACTGTAGATAAACTTAAACTGGACCTTCACCCTGAATAAGAGCCTATGTTATTTTCCCCCACCCTGTACAAAATCATTCTACCTGCATCTACTGTATTTTATGAGCCTTTAAACTCTCAAGATGGCAGCCCACGTCTAAGCAGTCTAAGCAGCCTGCAAACAGGAAGTGTCTTCTGACTGTTTGGCTCTGCATTCTGGGATTGCTGTCCTTTTCCTGACCCCAGCTCTGCTCTGTCTGGGCAAAGCACAGCTATAACCCCGCCCTGTGCACTCCCCCCTCCTCTTCTTTAGCATGTGATGCCTCTGAGGCAAGATGGCAGCGCCCATATCCTAGAGTCCTGAACAGAGTTGCAGCCCAGCAGGAAAAGAATAATATGTGACTATAAACTTAAAATATATTAATTTTAGATGCTGGGGAATAGTTTTTTTTAAAGGTTTGGGCTTTTCATCCAGTTTAAATCAATTTACAATCAGTTAGACATGGCAGTGCATGGTGCCTTGTATGATGTTGGTGGCCTGGAATAGGCACACTATTGCACTAATTATAATCCAGTCCTGCATCTGGCTATAGGGGTTTACCAGTCCTTCTGCTCTTCAGCACAACACTGCTTAGTATGTGGGCAGGTAGCCATGGGAGGCTATCGCAAGCCATCTGCCAAATGCAGGGCAAGCACAATGAAGTTTGACAAAATAAAAATATAATGTGTATGTATTTTAAAGTTTTTTTTCATATTGTGCACCACAAATGCCCATTCAAGAATTTGACTCCAACTATCTTAAAGAGCAAATAACACATCAACACCAAAGACCAATATGGTTTGCCAGACCGGTATTTACATGCTATGCTAAATGCTTTGCACACTCTCCTGGTGTATCCTATTGGGCAATGGTGGTCACATGGGAGACACATGCAGCACAGGAGAGCATACCCAATACAGTGTTTACCCCATTTTTGGACATATCTATTCTTTTATGGTTAATGGTTATCACAAATTGGGATGCCTGGGAAAGCAAGGTGATGCAGTGTACCTGAGGGATGTTGTGGATATGTAGGTTGATGGTCTGTTTCAAAACCCGTTAATGAATATTTGAGTGGGAAGTTTAAGGAAAAGGAAAATAATTCAAAATATCCTATTCAGTTCAATAATGAAAGCAATGCCAAAATTGCAACCAAAGCTTACCAGCTACGGTACTACAGCTACGGTAGATGTGGACATAAATAATCTAGTAGATATTAGAGAGATGCCACAACAACATAACTCATTTTAAAATAAAATAATAACAACCATAATTATAATAAGTATAATTATATTATATATAAATAAATTATAATAAAAAATAATTGTAACATCAATAAAAAGTCTAAAACCAATCATGAAATACAATCAATCCTCCTAGCTCCTAACTCTTCCTGAATGTGGTCAGTAGGACCTAGTAAGTGTTCATAAAAATCATACATAATATAAATATTCATAGAAAACTAATTTTCAACCCATACCCAACAGCATACAACTCTGTTTGCACACAGAGACCAGCAAAGGGTCTGCGGTTTGCCACCACCTCAGCCTATCTAAATGGGAGTGCACTTCAGCCGCGAGATGCTGGGGATGACATATAAGACCGCTGAAATAGTGAGTGTTTGCGGGCGATCGGCGGGATTTCACAGAGTAGGGCATGTCAAATTGGGATACCCTGGGGTGAAGTTCATTGACTGACCCTGGATTTTTTTTATCTTCAAGGCAGTTTATAATGCTGATAGGTCATATACAACTCAAGTCCCAAGAAATATTTAATAAAGCAAATTTACTTATAATCTTAATCACTAGCTCACTGTTCAGAAGCTCCACCTTACCTCAAAGATGTCCCTGTCTGGTGGGCTGACTCAAAGGATACCAAGAGGGGGGTCCTTGGGGTACAGTATATGCCACTGCTGCTGTTAGAACATATGTAGTGGCTGAGCATTAACACACATGTTTCTTTTCTCCAGCTTGGCAAAGCTGCGTGCGGAGGTAAAGTGTTTGAAAGGTGAATGTGGAAAAACATAAATTAGTCATTTATTTTCTCTTGGAAATGTAATCTGGGTTTGTTTTAAATAAATCTACTGGGGTGCACTACTTATTATATACAACCGTTTAGTGTGCTCACTCTCTACAAGCGGACAATGAAAATTAGGAGTGGACGTGGAAACACCACACCTCTCTCCCCATGAGAAGCACCAACCCAATGTACTACACCAAAATGATAAAAACTAATCAACACCTTTATTCAAAAAGACAGCTCATTAAAAAATCGTTACATACAACACAAGACATTTAAAACAAAAATGCCCCCCCCTATTTATTTACAAAACGTATATACAATGAAGATATACCATAATAGAAATAATCTCAATATAAATAGCTGGCTGTCCGGCAACCCTAACCAGAAAGTTTTTGTGCCGTCACAAAAAGAAAACAATTAGTTGAAATATATAGCCTATTGTGAAAAAGGGCCAACTACAAATTCCTATGTGTATATCTCAAAATGTCAAAAAATCTCAAACAAATAAATATATACAATATGTCTCAAACAACTATACCAAATAACATATACATAACCACTAAGCACAGTGCATAAAGATAAAGTGACCAGTGCATAATAATCATCTAATCAGAATTCATATCAAATGTACAAAATATAAAGTGTATATTGCACAACACCTCTGCTATTAACCATGCCCTCAAGAAAGATCAGACAATACAAACAAAAATAGTACAAGTTAGCAGTCAAAAAAGGTCACCTATACATCAACGGACAGTCTGCAGTGGTGAAGCATCAAAGGGAGGATCGCATTCAAACACCTGCGCCCGCGGCTCCCATGTCTCATTGAATAAAGGTGTTGATTAGTTTTTAGCATTTTGGTGTAGTACATTGGGTTGGTGCTCCTCATGAGGAGAGAGGTGTGGTGTTTCCACGTCCACTTCTAATTTTCATTGGGTTAGTTTTAAAAATACAATTGTTTATTGGGACATAATTGGATGTCTTAAGTTATCACATACATTGATAATGGATAAAAAGTCTCACAATAAGGTTCTATATTTGGAGTGTCATAGGCTAGTCAACTGACTCAATTCAGGCAATAAATAGTAGTTTCAATCCATGTCCTCTGTTTACCATATAAAGTGTGGAGGTAATGTGTTGATTGCATTAGCATGACTGAAGCTATTGGGTGTTATTAAGCTGCATCCAGAAGGTTTTAAAACAACATCATATGTGGCAGACAGTAGATGTTGCAGTCCCTGACTCTATTCAAACATGGCTTCTTCATTTTCAAATAACTACCTTCTGTCATTAAATGAGTGTCCTGTGTCCTTAAGATAGGTACACAATTGAGTCTTGGTCAGTGGAGTTGTCTCTCCTGCGTGTGACTGTCATTTGGCCTCCCCAACATACAGTACCTGTCTGGGTGCTGCTCACATTATAAGCATTGTTTGGGTCTTTTGGGGGAACCAGATGTTGCCTGTGTGTTTCCATATTTAAAGCAGACAGGAATGTGATGTAGGTTAAAGATACATCAAAGTTTTTTCAGACACCCTGGCTACGTACAGGTTGACTATATTCTTTCTCATGTCTTGCTTCCCAGTTTCCCAGGGGGGTTCTTTCCTCTGACGGTTCAGTCTGGGGAGCATCAGGTTTTAAAGTGGACCAACACCCAGGGGGGAACAGCCCGGGAATCTATAAGATTCCTGGGCCAATCAGATCCCTCCCCGCAGGGCATCCGAAATCGGGATGCCCCGCTGTGTGAAACCCCACAGGACGCCCAGAAACCTTACCTTATCCCCGTTCCAAAGGCACATGCGCGAGCCGCGGCCGCATCTTGCGCTTCTCTCTAGCAGGGCGCGCACCTGCGCCGGCCGCTTGTGAATGACTGGTGCGGGCGCGCTCCCTGTTAGAGGGAAGCACGAGATGCGGCCTCCAGCGTGCTCAGAGCCGCTGTGGTTGTCCGTCGCTTGTCCGTACATACCACAGCGGCTCTGAGCCCTCTGATTGGACGAGCGCTCGCGTAGGAGCGGGGTGAGGTGAGTTTTTTAGGGCGATCTGGGGGGTTTCATGCAGCGGGGCACCCCCGTTCGGGGTGCCCTGCGGAAGTGGAACAAAAGCCAGGATAGGGAAAATCCTGGGTGTTGGTCCACTTTAAGGGCTCCTCTTAATTTTTCTCTTTAGCTTTGTGCTGGTTTCTGTGGTGCAGAGAGCTAAAGACTTTCCAGCAGGAACTGGTCTGTGTGAATAGGTTTCCTGTAGACTTCTGTTTCCAGCTTTCCATCCTCCCTGATATTTTCCAGCTAGGACGCTATGTAAAAACTCCTCCAGCTTAGCAATATTCTTACCTAGCCTGCAAACCCATGAAGCATGAATGCCCGGGGGCGGCATCTCTTGCATCTCTTTAGGTCTGTACATGGCTGGTCCTGAAGTAATGCCACAAAATGCCTACAAAAAGGCTTTGCTACTCAAACTCAACCTTGCAAAATAGTATTTATTGAAGAAAATACCAACGTTACATAAAACACACTTGTTTTTGTACATTATGTTCCTTACCTGCGACTTATAACCAGCTCTCTTGGAACTACACAAACACAGTATAAAGAGTTTACACACAAATACCAACTACTCAACCTCTCTTTGTTCCTGCCCGCTCCTAGTATTCCACTTGATTGCTAACTGAGATGCCCATGTGGTATGCCAACCAGACATGTGCGACTCCATGCACAGCACCACACTTACCCACCTGATACCCATATTGGCTAACAGCAGTCACATGGAACTTTTGTAGTGGCTGCTCTTGCACTGGGACATGGTAAAGTGAGTTTAATGCTCCATTTTATTCCATTTATAGGGGTCAGTATATGGGCATTCCAAATCAGGATGCCTGGGTGAGGGTAACAGAATGGCCCTGAGAGTAATTTGGGGTTTAGATCTAGTTTCAATCGGCCTCCATGATAGCCCCTTCTAGGATGTCTTATTCCAGCTTTGGCATAAATGCTGCAGACATAAACTGTTACAAAAACACTGTTGCAAACCACCATGTTGAGAGACCCATGTTATGTTGTTTAAGTTATAAGCTAATTCCTGGCATTGCACACTCAGCGGCTTTCTGAGTGCCCCAAGACGCAAGGAAGATTTTTTGCATGGTTCTGCCCACTGCAAGGCGTGGTGGGGTAAATCTATTATTTCCTGTGTTGGGCGCTGTGTAAATACTTTGATTAGAGGGTCTTTTGGTCTCTTTACCCCCCTTATATTAAGCCTAACATGGGTCTCTCCATATGGTGGCTTGCAACTGTGTTTTGGTACCCCAACCCTTCAGCCAAATACCTCCAGCTGACGAGAACCATAAGCCTGAAACACATGTCTACAAGTGGAAGGTCTATGGCTGGGTAAATTATAATCCTTGCCAGGTTTATATATTTTTATCAAAAAACATATGATTTAAATTTCTAAACACTACCGTTAATGCCTTAGGGACAGTTTATCAAGTTAAGTAGCAAAGCAGTGGATGCGCCTAAACCATATTCTGCCATTTTGTGTGGTGCTTGCTTGCTCATGCCTGTGATGGCGCTGCTGCCTGCACATACAGTAAATAGGATCCAAGCTGTCTAAAGCAAATGGGAATAATTAATTTGGGCACGACAAACGAGCCGGAGACTTTGATGAATTCCACCTGTTCTGCTCGGAGGTAACAGTTGTGCAGATGATAAATAGTTTATCTTTCATTGCAGGAAAAGCATCTGAATATAGAATATGAAGGTAAATGTTGGTTGGCTGCGCTTTTCTGCAAGGAAATCAGTCAATGTGCTGTGTTTTCTGTGCCTATAAAATGCACAAGGTTTATTGGGAGTAAAGGGAGAAACTTAATACAATTAAAATGACTGTCACGCCCACTGTCATCCGATAGGATTTCACAGTTCAGAGAGAACAGGAACTTGGTAGCAGATTAATGTTGCCTAAATGTATTCCTAAAGATATACCCATGCTCTGGATGAATGACAACCTCCACATACATGTTTTTATTTTACTTATTGACTGCTAATTGAGAAAAGAGCCTGCCTCTTTAAACATACAGGCTTATTTAAGAAGTGTCAGTGCCACACAGCGCCACTTTTTTGGCCTCAGAGGCATTCAGCTTCCCATTTAACAACAAAAAAATGATGCGGCAGCCACCAGCTAGTGTCCTATTTAACACTAGTTCCGAAAATGATGTAGCGTCGGACGCTGTGGTTGAAGCAGGGCCATATGAAACCTGACGCTGTTGCTCAAGATCCCATAGCGCGCAATGGGCAGAACTGGATTAATGCTTATAATTAATATTACACACATTTATTTGTGCAGAACTTGCATTGTGACTTGTCAATAATTGAAACGCAATACCTAGATGGTTCATAATGTTTTTTTTATTTTGGGGGGGATATTAAAATGGCTTATTTTGCTTAAAAATGTGTTATTTGGACACCAACAACTAAAATGCAGCCAAAACACACTATAAAGTTTGCCTCCTTTGTCCCCAGTAGTGATTACTTGTAACTATAATAAAGAAATGGTAACCAGCGCTGGAAAAATACAGTGCCAAAGATTTCAGGGAGGGAAAAATTCAATATGATGTTGAGTGCCGGCATAGTGGCAGTAAAAAGTGGCGCTTGATGGCTCTGGGATAATTGGCCGGTGGGTCCAACAGGCACTGTTAGTAGAGTTCAGCGCAGCGACTGCTAGCATCAATGTAGTACACAGCACAGCGCCAGATAAGACGGGAATGCCGGCACTCCGAATCTGACACTATAGCCACCTAAATGATGCTAAAAGGCGCACATCATAGGTAAGGCCCTTACCTAAAAATACCCATTAGCATGATCCCCCAGAAAACTGATTTATCATTACTTGTTTATAACATAAATTCGGTTGGCCTCTGTGTTTGGTTGCCTACTGTGTCTGACAAATCTAAACTTTTACATAGAAAGACAGTATACTTGAATATCATTTTTGTATTATTATTTTGAAGTAAAATAATTTATTTATTATTTTTTTTTATTTTAGGCTAACAGGGTTTCTTCTTCCTCCTACCGTAACGAGTACTGGGCCTGTATTTTCAATACGATTGACCAGTGATTTTGCAGTCAGTGCACATGGCTTTAAAATATATTATGAAGGTAAGACGTTTTGCTTAATGAGGAAAAATTGAAAGTCTTTTATTGAAGGTTTTTCTAAGCTTTGGGCATTTTCTTTGCTTCTATTCACTCAGTTACATGAAAAGGGCAACACATTATAAATGCAATGAACCTGACCGCATGCATTTAGGGATGAAGCTTTAGTACATCAGGAATTTTAGAATTCACCTGTAGTGCAAGGGTCAGGTTTGTGGGTTTCTTCTTCTGTCCCCGACAGGTTGCAAAATATCTCCAAGAGGGGTCACAGAAAGATAGGAGAGCAGTGGCCATCTTTCTGTGGCACTGCTCAAAGATATTTTGCAAGCTGTTGGGGACAGAAGGAGAAACCGGATCGTGGGGCTGAGGTAAGTTACTTTCAGATGCTTCCAGCTGCCACTCTGCATAGGTAAGCTGGTTGTTGATCTGTTCAGGCCGAACACTGGACAAAGACTTCTGGCTGAAATCCGTGTTTGGGTTTAGCAATGGGCGCGACCATCCCTACCCCTGACCATAACCACAGAGCCCTTTCTCTCACCTGTTTGGGGTTTAAATTATTACAAGGGAAGCCAAGGATAGAGGAGGACCTTTGCCCCCCTTCACTACAGATGCCAACGGGGCTTCCAAGTATCAGTAGGGCCCCTGAACGGAGGATGCCCCCCATTGGGGGACAGAAGGAGGAGGATGCGGAGATGTTGAGTTTTATTTATGCATTTAATTTAAAACCTTAGATTTTCACTATCTTGGGTTTTGGTCCTCCCCCCTGGTTTGGGATGCCCCACTGTGTGAAACCTCCCAGAACACCAAGCTAACTCACCTTTCCTCAAGCCCATGACTCAGACGTGGGTGCTCCTACAATCAGCTTCCTCCGACGTGCATATTAAAGTGTGGCTAGAGAAGCTTAACAGAGTCTCCAGCCGCGCTTACGAATGGCACATGGAATCACTTCCTCCCTTTGGCTGTGTGTGGCCATGCACAGCCATTCAGTTGTGGCAGGCAGGGCTGCGCCCAGCCGAGGAGGCAGTGCCGACACTGACCGTGCATGCTCGAGGGTAGGGGAAAAGGTGAGTTTACTGCCCCCCCCCCCCCCCGGGGGTTTCATGCAGCAGGACATTCCAGTTTGGGATGATACCAGGGTAGGAAGTAAGCCTGGAGTCTCATAAACATAATTTGTGAAGGTTTGGAAACAGCTGCACCCTATGTGGTATGCTAAAGCAAAATGCTGAAGAACATATAATTTGTTTCTATATACCCCATAGGGTGCTGTTGTTTCTAAACATTCAAAAAGATAATCCTTACCTCATTAGAAAAATCATGTATCCCATATGTATAAATGACGCACAGTTGCATTTGGGGGGGAGGAATTAGAACAAAAATTTCTTAATGCACTTTTTTCATGTGTTTGTTAGAAAGTTAAAAAGCTGTAAAAAAAAAAAGATGTAAGTTTCAGTTCAAGCCCTAAAGTCCAAAAACAAAAATGATTCATTTGCTTCACCAAATGAATAGCATGACCCCCATCATAAGTTTGAGTTTTGTGGATGACAACTGCTACAGATTCTTATGCCAACAGCTTTACAGCATAAATATACATCAATATACAGTAATCATATGTGTAGCGTGTTGTAGACATTTGATGTGTAACAGCAAATCAGGAAAAAGTTAAATACAAACATGGAGCATGATGGTGAAATCCCTCAATGTGCTGACCATGTTTTTGAAAATACAGATATATTATCTTTCTAACACAGCTGTCAAGTTGACATTGGGAGGCAGTTGGAAATGACAAGAATAGATCTGATTTGAACTCTAGTGAGCAGAGTGGAAGCTGGAGGGCTTTTTCTTAACTGTTTTTTGTCTTCATTGAAACATTTTTTTGAATGTTTGACCATAAAATGTTTACATCTTAGTGTTTTAAAATATTAATCAGGCTTAAAAAATGTAATTAAAGAAATGAGAAAAGCTATTTAGGAAGGTTTGGCTGATTTTAGTTAAGGGGGACGAAATAAGAAAAAGAAACGCATTAGAAAACCAAACATTTACATGTACTTTTCTCCATCACGGACAACCGTCTTGGACATAAAGTTTTAATCCTCACTGGGAAATATTGGTCAGAGCCATGCAAATACAATCCTTTAATCCCATTAGGCTTTTTTTAAACTACCGGATGGATGTACAGTACAGTTCTCAGAAAAATCTAAACCCAAAAATCCCACAGAGGATATCAGAGCTGTTGCGTCCTTCACCCCCAAGTTGATTCCAATAGTTAAGGCATGTACAGCAGGTTTAAATCCTGTAGGACCAGAATGACCCCCCATTTTAGGAATGTACAAAGAGGGGCTAGTTTAAGTGTTTACAGTTTCACAGTATTCCTACTTAAACTGGACCAACCCCTGTTTTTTTTAAAGGGTGTTGGTCCCACAGACAGCGAATAAGAACAAGCTCAGCGGGGCAATCAGAAAGCTGGAGTCCCCGAACACAACCCCCCCAGAATGTCCGATAGGGAGTTCTGGGGGGGTTTATGCGGGGGAGGGGCCCCGAAAAAACAGGGGTTGGTCTGATTTTATTGTTCAGGAGGGCCTGCAAGAGTAGCTGCACTGTGTTTTGCTGCATTGCACTGCGTTGTGGAAATTTTTGCACTACTTTTTGCATTTGTTGTCATTTTGTATCAACGCACTTTGTGTGCCCAGTAGGCTCCGGTGAATTCCTGGCAAGCTCCAAGGCCCACTCCTGCTTCCAGTCATAAGAGAACTGATCCCCCATTAGGTAAAATAGTGGCACATCCAGAATAACCACATAGAAAAGCTCATCAGTCATGGTAGAAGTAGAAGCTGTCTGGAAAGCACATCATCATTATTCACTCCAACAGCTAACCCTGGCAAAGCAACACAAGTTCATGGAACACAGGGGGGTGTTTGGGGGATTGTTGACCTGTTAGGTGCTACTCATTTGGTGCTTTTGTACCATTTGTATTATCTTCCCCCTCCTCCAATTGTTTTATAATGGATACAATGCTAATTGATTGTTTCTAGCTGATCTGGTCTTTTGTTTTTAACTGCTATATGTTTATTGGTTGTCTGACTAATATCAATACATTTTCTTTTGAACATATTGTTGGAGTCTGGTGGTGCTTGTGCCACTCTTTACTCCTGGGAGTGCCCCCCCATTTTGGTTTTAGTTTGGTGGTCATTGTAGATGAATCCCTCCTGGGCTCACCTCTTTTGGGGCGCACACCAGCCTCTGAATAGCATTTACTAGTGGTGCTTGTAAACAATTATTCTTTTCTTTAGCCTATTTTCACCCACCATAGTCACAACCAGCCAGCAGAAGTATTGGGGACACCTACTGTTTACCAGCTATGTTGAGCCTGCTGGCCACATCCCCAGCTTCCCTGTAGTCTGAGGGAGACCATCGATCCTAGACTGTCATAGACTCTAGTAGTTTCCCTCTTGAGTTTCTGCCAACAGAATAACTGTTGCATTTCTGCAGGGGTTCAAATATGCTATTTGTGAGGGGGAGCAGGGGTAGACTAACCATAGTGAGACCCAGGACAATGCCTGGTGGGCTGCACTGCTTTAGGGCCAGTTAGACTGCTGATTTTAACACCCACATTCAATCCCTGCCCCCTTAGTCTTCCTTTCATCCCACTGTACCCAGCCCCACTGTACCCACAAGCCAAGGAACCCCAGTCCCCAATCCTGTAGCTCTGGCATCATAGTTGGGGAGGGCGGCTGAACAGGAACATCTCGATAAAATCCAGGGCTGATTTTTGACCCCAGTCCACCGCTGAGGGGGGGTATTAATGTTTGTCATCTTTGCCCAATGATATTTTTAAGGAGTGATTTGAAATGTATGTCTTTATTGTGTAGGACTTGGAAAGTGTGAGGCAAAGAGAAATTGATAGAGGTTACCGATGTAGTCATTTTATAAGATGTTGAAGTTGAAGTGATATGTGTACTCTGAAGCTGAGGGATTATAGAAAAAGATAAAAATGATCTAGTTCAGAGCACTAAAATATATACTTAATGGATTTACCCGATATCCTAATCTTAAAGCCACTGGCGTTTATATCAGTAATTCTGCAAAATCCCCAACTAGTGCAAGTTACACATAATGGGCCTGAGTTATCAAGCACTTCTGCCATGTTGGTGCAAATTAGGGGAGTGCAATATATGATTTCTAAAATTCTCAGCATTTTGCTGCTCCACTAATGTTCTAGCAAATGTGTTTCTTGCAATGCAGCAACTTGTACAAGTTTGGAAAAAATTATAAATGTTATTTATCACGACTCAAATTTGCACTGATGTGACACAGTCTGGCAAAGTGCTTGATTAATCAGGCCCAATGTTTCTGCCTATTTAAATATTCTTTACTCCTACTCTGGAAAAAAAGAGGCCCCCCTTATAGGTTACAAATCAGTAGCACTGTGTCTTAGGGAGGTAGGGAACTTTTGGCATGTTATCTATTGCCAACAAAATCTAGCTACAGGTGCAACCACACTTTCCTTACCCCAATTGGTTATTTGCATACAATCACTAGCTGGCCTCTCAAAGACACAATACACAATATAACCATTTTGTGTTACAAAAACAAAAGCTTGTCATCTCATAACCTACATCTCAATATCTGCCATGCAAAAAAGTACAGACACATCTGTATCAGAGGTTATCCTATTTCATCATCTGCCCATGATGCTCCTTAAAGCAGAACAAAACCTGGGAATTTGACGCAGGGGTATCCCAAACTGGGACACCCCACTGTATGAAACCACCCAAAAAGCACAGTAAAACTCATCTTTCCTCTAACCAATGGCCCATGCGTGGCTCTCATCCAATCAGAACCCTTTGCCATTTTTGCTCTTATTGAAAATAAATGGGGAGCGTACGCTGGTGCATCCCCTGTATCCTCAACCTCATACGCCGATCTGAATGACTGGGGCGGAAGCGCACGCATGCTGCTGGCATCCTTGGCATCATGCATGCGCTCCCGCCCCAGCCATCTAGATCGACACACAATCTGAATGGCTGAGCACCCCATCCATTGATTGGGCGAGAGCCTTGCATGTACTGTTGGAGTGGTGAAAGGTGGGGGTTTACGGGTGCCCTGAAGGGTCTCACACAACAAGACATCCCTATTCTGGAATCATTTAGATGTATAAAACTAACCACTCTAGATGGTGGTAAATACTGATGGACCCCAGTTCCAGGTCATGGGTATATCTGATTTGTATCTGGTTAATTTATTCTGGATTGTCATGCCATTGGTTGGAAACCGTGACCATCCCCAAAATCCTTTACCTTCTGATACAAGGAAGAAGTTAGCAGTCACCAGGTCATGCAGAGAGGTCACAAGTGTCCTCCATCTTTAATAGGGTCTGTATCAGGTCAGATATGGCCTAATGCCAATCCCAAACTTTCCCACTCATAGACTTGAATGGGATTTGGATTGGCGAGTATACAAATCCTGAATTTAATCTGAACTGAATGACCCAACACCAGTGGACTGAGAGGGTTCTATACAGGGGAATGGGATTTGGATTGGCGAGTATACAAATCCTGAATTTAATCTGAACTGAATGACCCAACACCATTGGACTGAGAGGGTTCTATATAGCCCAGACACTGCTTGCCAGTGAGGCATCTTGTGGAGCGCTGAGAGCCGGACGCACTGAGCTGGTGTTACCTCTCTCTCACTGCAGCGTTATACTGTTGTTAGAGTGCCCAACACAATTCATATTCATCAATGTTGGCCAGGTTACTACAGCAACCGCAACACTAGGTTACAGCATCCAACACCCGATTACAGCGTCTACTAGCGGTCGCTCTAAGCGCCACTATACAGACGCTCATCTGGCAATACCTGGCACTAGTAGTGAATCAGCCTTTATATTATACCCCAAAAGGGTAAAAGTCAGGATCTTCATTGCCAGCCCAAGTATTTATTGATCACATATATCGCCATACAAGTGTGACATGCAGTGCAACGTTTTTTGGGTGACATGCAGAATGTTAACAGTTGAGAAGATCTCCACACTTTAGAAATCAACCCCCTGGATATGTTTTCTTATTTTTTAATTGGAAAATTACAAATAAATAAAATACATTTTTCTTGAAATAATTTAATTGTAAATGTTCCGTCTGACTGCTTAATTTTTATTTATTTATTTATTTTATTTTCTGCCTCTCGATCTATGAAAGCAGCTTTTTTCCGAAGGATATTGTTTTAGTATTGCACCATATTATCGTAATTAATGATTAGCTGTTAAGAAACTCTAAAATCTATTTTCCTTACCACTGAGTCCTGCAAAATAAAATTGATTTCTTCCTCCACTGCATTAGGTGGTAGATGTATCATTAAGCAAACTTTAATTAAAAGACAACTAATTCATTTAAGTCTAAACTTATTTTGGTTATTAACACTCACTGAACAAAATGCAGTCAATTTGGCACCGAAGGAAAATTGCCTTACATTTAGAGAAAATGGCTGATTCGAACTTGAGTTCCTGTTTAAGCTTACATTTTCCGATAATTTAGATTTATATATTATTACACCAAGCATATATGTTGCATACACACAGGAATTGTTTTTGCCAAGAGGCCGGCATGTTGTTGTTAAAAACAAAATGCAAAAATATATATAACTAATGATATTAGCCCCCAATATTAGATATTACTCTAAACATCAATATATATATCTAGACATATAATGAATTAATATATTAAATTCTGTACGAGGGATGTTTAATAAGTTATCTACCTGAATATAAAAAATTTAACCGTTTTAATCCCCTTCCACGCCAACGCACTTTGCCTCAACTTTGCCTCCATGTCCTCAATAGACTTCTGGCTGCTGCAGGAGCCCTGTCACTGCCTATTTGACTTCATTATTATCGGTAGATCGCTGTAGAGTGGATTGTTAAGCTTCATGAAGCCATATTCTCTGATAGCAGCTTATGATTTACAATTGAGATTGACTTGTGAGCTTAAACATTGTTGTGAAGCAGAAACACAGCTGCCAACAACTTACCACTAATGAATTCTATGTAGCCCAAATAAGCTGTTGCCATAACCCTTCCAGCTGACTGCTGCAATTATTTGGAGGTGTCCCCTTGTGCTTCCATTGCATGGATCCTTGTTTAATCTTAGAATCATAGGGGAGGACCCATGTTTCATCCCCTGCAACAATTTGAGAATAGCAGTCTCTTGGATTTTCTCTAAGCATATCTAAATTCTCTTGGCTAATTTGCTGCCAAATTGTTTTTTTCTCAGGCATCAACTTTTGTGGCACCTATAGGACACTAAGCTTTGACATGATCAAAACATCATGAATTATACTGAAAACCGTGCCAAATGAAATGCCTAATCATTGAGCTAACTTACTGATTTATCCCTGTTTGGGGATCATCTTCAATCGATTCCTTACCCCATTTAAACTGCCTGACTCAAAACTTACAAAAGGAAGGTACATATTCAACATATACAGCAATCACACTCATGAATTTCATGGGGCTTCCCATCCTGTCACTTTCATCTGATTGAACTGCTTCTGTGTGTTGCATGGCCAGACTGCATGCTCAGTGCTATAACACGGGGAGGCCGATTCATTAATAGCGGCAGGTAGCGACAGTTGAGTGACTGTAGCAGTATTTTCACAGCGCCCGCTAGTAGTCGCTGTGCTTGGCCATTGTTCGGTTGTTGATAGCGACTGACTAATGTTGAATACGGGGTGACGAGTCGCTATTTGACAGGTTCCGCGATGTATGGGTGCGCGTGATAGGGACTGGTCAGAGCGATCGGCTCCCACCACATTCATCAAAAAATCACGCTCAAAAAATTCTCGCGCTGTGAAATGGATGTTTAAACCCCAGAGCGCTGGCGGCGATGTGTTAACCCTTTCGCTGCCAGCCTACCTGCAGCATTTGCCACTCCCTGTTGCCAGACGATGTTTCACCATTTTGCGCTACACATATTCAACTGTCATTTTTGAAGGGATTTCCAGGGATTTCCCAGGAAAATTATATATTGTTTTTTTCAACAGAGTCTGGGCTTTAACATGAAATGTCTTGTTTGTATTTTTTAGGTGTATTCTCAATTTTTTTGGGTGAAATGTGTGAAAAAAAACAAAAAAAAACATTTTTTTACAATTTGTAGAGTTTTTTTGTAATAAAAAATGTAAGTTTGTCAATAAAATCTTATTGCGTGAGAAACCCCAATTTCTCCCGGTTACAGCGATACCACATATGTATAGGTAGACACCCTTTCCTGCCCAGAAGCCTTTTATAGCTGCTGGATGACAAATGGTTAATTAAAAAAAAAAATGACATAGGGTCCCCCTTCCCGGGGAGGGGGACCCCATTTTTTTTTGGATTTTGAAGGGTTAAAAACCCTTCAAAATCCAAAAAAAAAAATGACGTGGGGTCCCCCTTACCCAAAGTAACCAGCCCGGGACCAGCTATGGGGGCTTGTAGGCACAGAGTGGGGGGGCCAGCTTTGGTGGCCCCCCCACCCTGCAGCCTACGAGCCCACATAGCCTATGTGGGCCCGGGCTCTTCTGCCCCCCCCTGGCCTTTGGGGAGGCAGGTAATGGGGGTGCGGGGGTTAATGGCAAGCCACCCGCTAGGGCAGGTGACTTGCCACCCCCCCAGCCTTGTGAACTGGTATAAGGGGTCTCATGGACCCCTTACCAGCTCACAAAGGGTTAATGTGAAAAAAAAACACCACACAATAATAAAAAGTATTTTATTAGAAAAAAAAAAAATTTTTTTTTACTGTACTTACCTTCGATTGCAAGCTCTTGTCCCTCGCCGCTCAGCTGACAGATGCCGGTGATCGGCATCCAGAGAAGGAGAAGGCAGGAGATCAGAGGATCTCCTGCCACCTCCTTCCAGGGCACCGATCACCGGCATCTGAGAAGCTGAGAAAGCTGAAGCCTGAGATCGGGGCCGGGATGACTTCATAAGCCCCGCCCCCAAGGGGGCGGGGCTTAGAGGCATGATGGCGGCCGCCATCGTGCAGAAGAGAGGAGAGAGCCTCCCAGGCTCTCTCCTGAAGATCGGTAAGTCCTGGGGGGGGATCGGAGGCCCCCCAGGTGAAGAGGAGGGACAGCGGGAGCCAGCGCACACACAGGTAAGTGAATGTCATTTTTATTTTTTTTTTTTTTTACAGTTAGAAGCTGCTGCTGCAGAAGCGGGGGGGGGGGGGGGCTATTCCGGGGGCTCTCCTGGAGCCATCCGACCCCCCACGGGGTTAAAGAGGAGACCCGGCCGGATCCAACAAGGGGTCAGGTGAGTATTTGTTGTTTTTACTTTTTAAACTACAAGCGAGGAAAGTCAAGCACGTAACACCTACGTGCTTGGCACTTAAGGCCCAGCCAAGCCAGCACGTAGGTGTTACGTGCTTGGCAACAAAAGGGTTAAAAGTAATTTTTTAACCCCCAAACCACCATATATTTTTGGAAACCAAAAAAAAAAATTTAGTAATATGAATACAATATCAGACCTGTAACATCAATTCTGCACAATTTTTTTTTTTTTTAACCTTAAAAAAATTAACTAACATGGCAGAAGTGGTCACAGAATTTTTCACATTTAAAAAAAAAAAAAAAAAAAAAAAATTAACAACAATTAATTATTAATATTTAAAGATTGTTCCATTGAAATGCATTGGAGAGTGCCAGGTAGCGAGAGGTCATGCCTGTCGCTGTTCAAGGTCGGACGCTGGCACTGTGGGCTGAGGCTGGAATAATGATGGATGAGTGGCTATCTGGCGCTATCTCAGTCGCTAAGCAGGATTGGCTTGATAAATGTGTGATTGTGGTGGGGAGCCGGCGTTCTTGTGGCGGTGCCCGTCATTACCGGTCGCTCAACAGTCGCTACCTGTCGCTATTCCTTCATAAATAAGGGCCTAACAGAACATACTAGGGTAGATAGCTTATTAAACACACCTTGGATATATTAATGCACTGAGAGAATTACTGTAAAAAATGACATTGCAATGAGACATAAGCTGAGCTGGACAGCTCAGGGTAACAGCAGGACATGGTCCTGATTTCAACACTGAGATTAGAGATGAGCAAAGTTAGATTTGGACAATTTACTGAATTTCGCCAAGAAAATTTGGCTGCGTCCAAATCAAATTTTAACGAATTGCTCCAAAAATAAAAAACCTCATCTTCTGCCTAGCTCTATCGTCCGGGGCACCTGTTCCCTGCTGCTCCCCACTCCAAAGCTAAGTGCTCAGGGGGACAGAATATAAGGGTCCATGGGGCACTCACACCGCAGGTGCACGCCATAATCTAGTTTATATACTGCCACCATACTATTCAAAGAGGAAGCCTAAATCCGACCAATTGGAATGGGTCTGCCAGAGTTCCATTGTGGCTGTGTGTCATTGATCGGAACACTGGTATCCTTAGTTCGCCAGAGTAATGGGTGAATGGGAGGTACGATCATCAGTGCTGAGTGGTGGGGTGGGCCAGTAAGACCTATCTTGTATCATTTGAGGGGCCGGGTGGTCTCTTTGCACAGCAGTAATTGGCCCTGCTTTTGATGTGCCGATGCACCCTCTATTCCAATTGACCGTTTTCTCTCTACCTCTTTGGACAGTATGGCAGTAGCATACAGCCCAGATGATAGCGTTCGCCAGTCGGCATGACTGCAGCATGGGAATTTTGCATTTTTTTGCATTATCTATTTTTCCCTGGAATTCAGGACGAATTCCAATTCGAACAAATCAGTTCGCTCATCTCTAATTGTGACAGTGGAGCATCTGGCAATATTCTGGGTGTAAAGCAGATGTGGCATTGCCCTGAATAAAACTCCCAGCACAATATAATCCATGTGCATGTGGTTTAGATTAGATACCGCCATACTGAAACTTTATGAGTTCATGCTATATTGTGAATGTCATTGAAGGAAATGTTTATCGTAAAAGGTTATCTATTTGTTACCAACTTTTTGGAACATGGTTGACGCTTCCTTACATCGGTAGCCACTGTTTATTATCACACAATCCCAAACAAATAAAGTGCATCAGTAAGTCAACTTCAGAAGTCACTGCACATCTACCACTCTCTCCAGCAGATCAATAAAGTGATGCTGGCATTTGCAGATAATTGGACATCTTTGAGATTATTGATTTATAAAGCTAAAATGAAATTTCAAAAAAGGAGCAACATGGATTCAGGCATGGCAAGTTCACAGATTTACCTAGGCTCTTATTTAACAAGGGATAGCGCCAGGTAGCGAATGGTGAGCGAACGGTAATGACGCTCACCGCCACGAGAACGCCGGCTCCCCTCCGCAATCACACATTTATGAAGCCGATCCTGCTTAGCGACTGACAGAGCGCCAGATAGCGAATCATTCATCATTATTCCAGCCTCACCCCACAGCGCCAGCGAGCGACCTTGAACAGCGACAGGTATGACCTCTCGCTACCTGGCGCTCTCCAATGCATTTCAATGGAGCAACTTTAAATATTCATAATTAATTGCTATTAATTTTTTTTTTTTTTTTTTTTTTAATGTCAAAAATTCTGTGACCACTTCTGCAATGTTAGATATTTTTTTTTAAGGTAAAAAAAAACAAAAACAAAAGTGTGCAGAATTGATATTACAGGTCTGATATTAATGTATTCATATTACAAAATGTTTTGAAAAACATGTTTTTTTTTTTTTCCAAAAAATATGGTTGTTTGGGGGTTAAAAAACTACTTTTAACCCATCGCCGCCAGCGCTCTGGGGTTTAAACAAGCATTTCACAGCGCGAGAAGTTTTGGAGCGTGATTTGTTAATGAATATGCTGGGAGCCGTTCGCTATGGCAGTTCGCTGTCATGCGCTCCCATACAGCGCGGAACCTGTCAAACAGCGACTCATAACCCCGTATTCAACATTACCGCACACCGACTGAGTCGCTGTCAACAGCCGAACAACGGCCAAGCACAGCGAATACTAGCGGGCGCTGTGAAAATAACGCTACTGTCGCTCATCTGTCGCTACCTGGCGCTATTAATGAATCAGCCTGCTAGTTTCCTAAAAATAGATACTTTGCAAAATGTCTGCGGCATGACCTAAACACATTTTCTTTACTGTTTAAAGTAGAACTACACACAACTGGGAAGCATTTTGAGACTGATTTCTCAAGCTTAGTTCACTGCACCATTTTAAACAGAGCATGGCTTGCTAGTCTACAGCAGTAGGCTATTTATGGAGCATCCCAGTGTAAATTCCCTGGCATTTTGCATCTAGCAACAGGCAGTCATTTTAAACAGCCTTTCCATAGACTACACCAGAGTGCAAAGTCATACAGTACATTTCTTACTGTTTATGCACATGGATTAGCTCAGCAGACACGGCATAGACAATTATGTTGTATATATTAGTTAAAAGATAACAATTAATAGACAAAAAATGTATATTGTATATGCTACAAACGTGATAAACTGTCATAGTGTCAGCTACTGGAACTCATACTCAAAAGGCACGTGCTCCTGTCACTATGCCCCTAAAAACATTACACGCGCGCAAGTTATTTTGGTGTTCTGGTCAGCAGACTAGGGGAGAGCAGGCTAATTAGGTAACAAGGGTGTACCTGTCAGCTGATTAGGAGAGAAATAATCCTGCTACTCTAGGTCCTTTAAAAGGAAGTCTCTGGGAGCAGTATGATGCCAGAAGATTCCTATGTAACTTTATCTGTGCCCCCCAGCTGCTGCGGAAACTTGCCTTTGTGAAGATTGGACCTTTTCATGTATGCCTTTCCTTGCATCCTGATTGTGTTACCTTGGCTTCCCCTGAACTTTGGCCTGTATTTCAGCTTCCATCACTATGCTTTCATCTCATGTTGTATCAGGTGAACACTGCCTCCCTGTCCAGTCTTCTCCACAACTTGAAGCCTCCCAAGCAGCAAACCTATCTTTCCTTGAAGGGAGCTTTAGAGAATTAAATAAACAAAAAATAAATAATAATAATAATTTTTATTTTTATTACAATAATACAGAAGACTCAGGAGGTCCTTCCAGGCCGAGGGAGAGTATTATGGCAGAGCAAGCCTGGTCCTTCTGCAACAAGTGATCAACTCCAGTTATGTAACAGAAACATAAGAGATACTAATTTATTTACAGAGTGAATGTAAAGTGCACCAAAACTCATTTAAATGAGCTGGCCCTCTTTAGGAGATTTCGTTTGGGACATTCTTATTTGGGATGTCCTAAAGCGTGAAACCCCGGTCTACTTTTAAACTCGCCACAATCCTTGAACCTATGGCATTCCCATTCTCTCCAGGCAATTGCAGTCCTTGAAAGTCTGCTGGGCATGGCAATACTATAAAACAGGGATGCCTCTAGGGGACATCACAAGCAGATTTCCAGGATTTTAGGCGCAGGGCCAGCAGTTGCCAGGTTGCATCATGGCCCAGCATCTGAGATTTTAAAATGCCATTGTTTAAATCTTGCAGTAGGTTCCTTGTTCATTATGCATTATGGGCCGCAATCTGGTGTAATAGGAGCCCAGAAATTGAATACCAAAAAAATGTTTTACAATATTTTAGGGTAAGTGAAAATAAATAATTATTTTTGTAGCTGGGTGGGGGGGCTATCATCACTGGTGGATTTTTGTCTTAAAGCTCAAAAGCAGTGCTCTGCTGTCCTGGAATCTAAAAGACTCCAGAGCTGGCTGCTAGCCAACCCCGGGGCTTCCGATACTCCCAGGGTTGCCTGTAAACTCACCTTTACCGACAGCTCCTATGCCGCACCTGTAAACTGCGGCAGCATCCTCGGCTTGCCTGTAGCTGTGGTGCTCTTCCGCATCAAGCCATTCAGATGTGGGTGGGGGCACTCCCCATTCTATAGGAAAACTATGGATGTGGTCAGCGAGTCACATTAGTTGGTATTCTTGAGATTAGCCAAGAGTGAGTGTAGCCTCAGCAGGGGAAAAACATTTTTTTTTTTAACTTGGCCACCGTCGAGCCGGCTTCATCACTCAAGGTATGTGGATGGGGAGGATATGTATTGGGCGTGGTGGTGGGGTAAAGGGTCTTGTGGGGTAAAGGGTATTGTGAGTGAGGTAAGGCAGTTAGGACTGAAAAGAGATCAGAGACAAAGGAGGATCCATTTGTTCCAGTGTGGATCAAGGGTGACATGATGTGATGCAATGCAAATGGGCACCTGAGACCCTCCCACCCAAGGGGCCATATAGACCTGGTTCCAGTCCTGTGGGGTAGTAATTGAATATGTATTAGGTATTCCCACGGCTAGATTAATTGTGGTGGAGGCACCTGGGCACAAAATCTGGTGGAGGCCCTAGATACAGTATTTTTTTCTTTAAAATAATAGTCCAGCCAAGTAACTGATCGGTGGTTGTCTGACACCCACCCACTTACTGGTACGTCAGATCGAGTCCCTTGTGCCACCCTTGTGCGGGTGCGTGCTGCTCGAGAACTCCTGCTTTGCCATTCTGGGTGGGGGGTAGTGTAGTCACCCAGCTGGTCCAGCAGAAAGCAGTACCCTGCATTGAGCTGCCAACGGCTGTGCTTGGTGGATTATGTGCAGTGAATGGCCATCAATTGACAGCTCTGCACCCACCCATCACTGTAGCGTTGCTAACAGCAGCTTTGCTTTTCTAGACTCTCAGTCCTGCCCTGTGATGGAATTGGCTGCAGGTTCGCAAAAACAATAAAAGGCTTCCCCAGGCGTGCGGGGGCCACTGCCGCCTATAGCTTAGTTGGTGTCCCCACGGACCAACAGGCCAAGGACTGAAAAGCCTCCTGGACCAGACCTTAAAAGGTTGGCCCTGGGTATTCCACCTAAGGTCAACCCAGAAAATGGTATAGGCTGCTTAGTCGTTATAAAAACAACATTTGCAATATGTCTTTTAAAACCTTAGCATCAAATTCAATATGAATGATTGCATCTTATAAGGTTTGTTATAGGTTAGAAGTGAATAAGGCCTATGTGGGCCCCACAAAAACAGATTCAGCCTCCCTGTTTTAAAATGTGTGTGTTTTCATTGTTATCAGTAATCTTGGGCTTCATCGGGTCAATAAAGAGAAGGTTATTGCTACTTTTCTTAATAGCTGCATAAGCCTAATTTCTCGCCTCTGGAAGCGAGCAGATTCATTGACATTAATGAAATAAAGGAAGAAAATTTAAAATATTTGGAGAATAGAGGAGTTGGTGGGTGATATTAACAGTACACAGAAGCAATAGATCACTAGCATTTCAGAAAAATTTGCTAGCATTTGAAGTTTATGATAAGCTATCTAATTTTATTGACATGTGGAATAGATATGATTATTGTTGTCTTATCGCCTTTTTTCAATTATTTTTCCTTTCTTTTCTTTTATTTCTTTTCCCATACAAAATATAGAGTGTAATAAGTAATATGGGGTACTTTTTGTCCTTATATTCAAGGTGGGGGTTTATGACGGGGGTTCTGTTAAGGCCTGGAAACCCTGCAGCCTTGTTGCATGCTTGCTGGTTATGTCTGAATTTTTACACTTTCACAACGGAAGAACCGTTGAGGATTTCTAGACTTTGAGTGAGTGACTGGAGTGTTTATGGTTGGTGACTGTCCCTTTAAAGTGGACCAACACCCTGCCCTTTTTTTTTTTTTAATGTCTTTTAAAAATATGGCAAATATGCAGACGGACCCGTTATAAATATTAAAGAAAAAAAAACTTACCTATAATGCTCCATCGCTGCGTCGCTTCCATTTGAATATTGGGCAATATATTGCATCGGGAGCGAGCGGCGCTTCACCTGACCTAAATCAGCGCTACTGCGCATGCGCTACCTCCGCCACCCTCCCGCACATGATGGCCGCTACCTCCGCCACCCTCCCGCACATGGGCCACTCACCCACAGCCACCCTGGTTCTGCCGCTCACCGATCTGGCCAGTGCTAGGGAGGCCCCGTGCACGCTCCCGAGAGCGGAGAGAGGCCAAGACCCCACGATGACGTCGAGAAAAACAGAAAGTGAAATTGCGCGAGTGATGAGAAGAAGAAGATGGACAAGACATGCAAATGAACAGACAAGCGAGATGGACACCATGCAAATGAACGGACAAGAGCTGGAGGGCGGGACTTCAGGCGGAGATTTTTGAAGAATACAGGCGCTGCGAGGGAGAGAAGGCTGCAAAAGTCATCAAAAGGTAAGTGTCTTTTTATAGTAAAGTGATTAGATACATGTTGTTTTGGAGGGTGTTGGTCTCCATGTATCATTGCTGGCCTTGGTTGTTCCACACTGCTGATCTTTGCTGTTACTGCTGATCCCTGGGGAAATCTTGATTTTAAATTTGCAACTGGATATGTCTTTATGTTGGCAACTGCACCAATTTTCTATGCACTGGTCTGTTTGAATGTGGATTCATGTGTTTGACTATCAAAGGATACATTTTTTACTTTTCTTTTCTTTGGATTCCTTTCAAATCTGGTCTTAAAAATGTGTTTGATTTGAAATCAGACAAATCAGGTTATTTTCTTTCAGAGCAATGAATAGAGTCTGTATCATAACCACCGACCAGGACTTATGCAGCAGGGTTAAATTAAAGAGATAACAGCATCCAAGCTCTGGTGGCACCCTACAGCTTCATGGAAATCTGAAGAAAGACTAGTAACAGGAATCTGTCCTGGGCCCCATTCTTTTTATACAAAGGTGTGTAATAGGGTGGTTATTACGGACCCCCACAAAGTTGGGTTTGGCAAGTTCAGCCGCAATTTGTAAAAAGGTTCTATGAGGCCCCCAATAACCCCATCACAGGCAGTGTGCAGAATCCTACTCCCCCCCCCCCCAATAACCATGGTCAAGGCTGGTTAGGGCATACTGTGGAACTAGCATAAACGTTTAGTTTTCTTTTCTGCACTAAAGGTCAAGGTGTAATTATATTGTATAGTATTGAGTTATTAAAAGAACATTTTGAACGAAAGAAAAATCTCACATTTGCACAAAAATCTAGATCCATGGTCCTGTTACCATAATTGATGACTTTCTTAAGGGCATACCAAACTGCCTCATTCTAGTTTATAGATAATGATATTAAAAAAAGCACAAAACTTTTGTCCTCTTAAAACTTAAGCAAGGCTTCCCCGCTGTCAGGAGGAGCCAACATGAACTGACACAAAAACAAAGATGAAAAGTTTTTTAGTGTCTCTAAAGTAATCCTAGTTGACCCAAAGTTATTTTATGTATGCTCTTCTGAGCGCATCAAGTTATTTCACTGGCTTGACAGTTGATTTTGATGATCATATCACTTGTCTGAACCTAAGGGTCATTAAAAGATGTTCTGACTAGGGAACGATGACATCCATCTTCTGGGTTTTGTAAACTTTCCTTAAAGCATTGTAATTAGATGTCTTCCACTGCCACATCTGCCGCACAGCATTGGCATATAGAGCAGCAATGCACTGAAAGCCTCAGACATCTCCAAACTTTTTACATTTATTATCTAGCTGCTGTGTGCATGTGTCAACACGGGAAATTATCATTTTAGATCCATTGTTATATAAACCCAAATACGACTTTTTGCCCATGAGTTATCCCAATATTTCCCAAGAAATTGTATCAACGCTGACGTTCATTACAATATCGGTTTTAGGGGCCAGCCAAGCCCCACAAAAAAAGTTTATTTTCTCAATATACAGGACACTTTTTTTTGTAAACTGTGCATCTTACAGAACGAATGGGGCTGGGACTGCCGAGGGGGGGGTGTCGGGAGGGAACACCCATCGCCGCTTAGTGTCACCTGCATGTGCCTCCGACAGGGAGGGCTGCTGACGACCTCTCCATGGTGCAATAATGGTCTGCAGGCTGGGAGAAGTTCTGCCTTTTTTGTGTAAGATCACCAGCTCCCACCACCAATGAGACGGCAGAGCTGGTGACATCATTAGTTGCTGGCCAGACTTGCTGTGTGATGGAAGGCTGCTTTCCATCACTGACTCAGGGACCAGGGTGGACAGTAAAGGTTCATGAATTGAGGATTGGTGGGGATTTCCTAGTGTGTGTGTGTTTGTGTGTGTGCATTTGTTTCAACGGTGAGGTCCATTACAATATCGGTTTTAGGGGCCCGCCAAGCCCCCCCAAAAATGTTAATTTTCTCAATATACAGGATCATTTTAAGGCTCATACACTCAATGGTTTGGAAGCAGGCCTCAGTTTGTCATCAGCCTTTGTGATGCGTTAAAACACGAAAAAGATAAAAAAAGAATTGAGATGAATTGGCATTCCCCGCCGCTTTAAACCCCAGGACTCCTGTAAAAATGCTGGGACTGGGGGCACACACACAATGCCAGGGATTCTGAGGATGTGGCAGTGTGCACTCCCCATTCAAGACAATGAAAGCCCCTGCCAAATAATGTAATCAAAGCAGGCTTCTCTCTCTCTGAATCAAAGCCCACGCATACACCATTGGAACCTGTTTTTACAAGCTTTCTGTGGGGGTTTCACACAGCAGGGCATGCCGATTCCAGGCCGGCCTCGGGTAGGTTTTGTTCCACTTTAATATATAGGATCTAGACTGCTTATCTCAACTCACTGTTTTTCACTCATTTTACTTTGTTGGCTGTAAACTTTCTAAGACTAAAATATCTCCCTGGTTTGGTATATCCCACTGTGTAAATAGAATCGAATCTAGCGTGGTTATAAAATTCCAGATTTTGCATAGCAGTGGTATCCCTGCTTTCCTTCATATGGGCCCTCTCTGTATGTTACCACCGTTGGTAATCAGCATAATTAAGCAGGTACGGCTTTGTGAACTGCTGAATATAAAAGCTGTGTTGGAACAAGGAAGGGGGGCTATTTTAGATGAATTTCTGGCTCCCTCCCTTTAACTCCCTAATTAGGATGCCTCTTAGCAAGGGTGCTTGAAAGACTAGTGGCATTTTAGGACTTTTGGTCTGTTTTAATCAGTGCAGGGGTCAGTGATCAAGAAGGAAATACAGCAGGACAGGAAAGCAACAGAATTGTACCAATAATTGTACCTAAAAGGACATCTCTGCCATTATTTACCTTCTATAGAAACCAAAAATGGCTGCAAGTTCTATTGGGGAAGAGGGGACACCCAACTATGTCCCCCTATGCTTAAAGGGGCAGTCCAGAATAAATTAGCCTGCCCTCTGCCTTCTGATGAATGTTGTGGGCCATGTGTTTTATTCACCAACATGGCAATGCTCCTTGTTGCTGACTCATACACAGGACCCCTAATGAATTACTTGGGATTTTTATGATTTGGGATGCCCAGCTGTGTGAAAACTTCCTGGAATGCATGGTGCTTACGTCTTAAGCAATTCTACGGCAAATATAGGGGTTCTTCTCCAATCAGCATTCTATGCCAAGCATATTAATAAGCTGCAGAACGCTGAATGGAAGTAGAGTTGTGAGCATCCACATGGCAGCTGGCTGTATCTGACATAGCCATTCTGATAGCGTAAGGGATATATGCTTCATAAGACTCACACCTTTAGGGGGGATGCCCGTGCATCTTATAGAACGACTATGGCTGGGGCTGCTGAGTGTCAGAGTAGGGGGGTGTTGGTAGGGGACACCCATCGCCGCTTAGTGTCACCTGCATGTGCCTCCCGCAGGGAGGGCGGCTGTCGATCTCCCTATGGTGCAATAATGCCTCTCTATGCTTTTGTGTAAGATCACTGGCTCCCACCACCAATGAGACGGTGACATCATCGAAGGTTCATGGACTGAGGATTGGTGGGGATTTCCTGGTGTGTGTGTGTGTTTGTAGGGGGGAGGGGAGTCAGCGCTGATTTGGAGACTTGTATGGCCAAACTTTGTAGCTCTGCCCCCCTCTCCCAGTATAAGTAGCACAAACCTCATACAATCTAATCTGTATAATGGCTTGTTAAGATTGTGTAGATCAGATTGTAAGGTCTGTGGTCACTGCATAAACATGCATCTAAAACATCTGAAAAGGACCTTTAAGCTTTCATTTATGAACTGCAGACTGTACCGATTAGTTAGTAAATTAAGTGGAACTACATCCTTGGGAAAAGCGTCCCCTTGCCACATTATTCTTCCTCCCAGCCTCTTCCCCAGTAGGAATGTTTAGCCATTACTCACCATGTCTTGGAGCTGCCTAACACAGCAGTGGTTGGTACCTTGTATTGAAGGAGGTGTTGTCAGCCTGTTTGTGTGCTTTGGCTTCCAGTCCCCCATCATACAAAAAAAACTAGGTTGTGGAATGGATAGGCATTCATAACAGGGGTGGGTAGGTAAAGGGACCTTTTTTAGAATGTAGAACTGATTTAAAGCAGAACTAGAGCTAGAAAACAACTTACAGAGCTGTCCCTACCCCTGGGCATATATGCCCACTGAGTGACGCCCTGGAAATGCCTAAACATTGAATATTGTATTTACCTTGCAGTAGGCCCTGCATTTGTGGAAGCTGCATTACACATTCAAATGCACCTTTGGCAGACCAATAGAGTTTGCTGGAACATGCAGAGGGTTAGTTAGTGGATAGTGATTATTCTGTGGGCAGTCGGTTACCTGGATACCTGGGATGACAGCTAGAGGATTTCTTGCTGGACATCTACTTTGAGCAGTTTAGGTCCTCCTTTAGTTAGTATCTATCCATTCGTTCCAAGTCAGGGAAATATCACAAAGAGTACCTAAGGTAGCACAGACCAGAAATAGACCCATGGGCACTAGACGTAAAGCAGACCAAAACCTTTTACATACACCCTAGAGTGCTTGCCCTTAGGGCATTTCAATTTGCCCTACTGTGTTAATCTCCTAGTTTGCCCTATAATTAATACATTTATACTGTATGCACCTGACCTGTGTAGTCAGTTGTGAACAGACAAAATTATTCACAGCAATCACACCATTTAGTTCAGAATATTTTTCTTATTTTCTCCCTCTAAACCCCAGGTGCAGCTTATGGTCAGGTGCGTCTTATAGTGCCAAAAATAAAGTCTACAACTTTACCAGCCCCTTCATATAACAGTGCTGCTTGGCTTTAGTAAACAATTCTGTAGCATTAGATTCAAACCAGCATCTTTAACCAAGGAATACAGAAAGCTGAGTATGAAAGCATGATTTCAAGCTTTATAGGCAGTGTTACCTGGGGAGTGGGGGTGTGAAGTTTTTGATCTTCAATTTGTCTTAAGAACTGGGATCTTCTAACTTTCAAACTTTTGGGAAAAATTTGGCCCAACCGCTGTAGTGTTGCTATGTAAATGAATATTGAAATCACCCTTTAAAGTGGGTCAAAACCCTTCTTGGGTGGCCCTGGAATCTAAAAGACTCCATTGCCCAATGATTCCCTCTACCCGGAGCATCCTGCTGAGTGAAACCCTCCCCAGTAAAACCTACCTGATCCCGCATGCTCCATGTCATGCTATGCTATACCTTTAGCCAGGTGCCATTTGTGAATGGCCAGCATGGGCACGTCCCCTTCTAGAGGCTATTGCTAGTGGGGATATGTCTTTTGGTGTGCTTGGCTGCATTTGGTTATATTCGCCTCTATTCTGCCGTTAGCCGATTCTTAGCTGAAAATGACAATGGAGCTGAGCGCACTGATTTACTGCTCACCCATGCATGCATCGTAAGGCTAGGGAAAGGTGAGTTATTACGGGCAACCTTGGGAGTTTCACACTGTGGAGCATCCAAAATCGGAATACTCCTGGGGCAAGGAGCAGAAAGTCAGAATCTCCTGTTTTGGTACACTTTAAAATCTACCCAACCCTTACAGTTGGCATGCCGGGACCTTTTCTTTGCAATGAACAAATAAAGAAAAGCAAATATATTATGTGGTAATCTTTAGTGAGCACAAGTTACATCTCAACTAACATACCCAAAGCTGGTAGCTGTCGTAAAAGCACTTGTAGAACACGTTTGTTAATTTTCTACTTCTGTTATTTTCTGCTCAGTCTTGGAAAACAAACTCTACGCTGTGTCCAAAGTTTCTCTCACAACAACAAGGGAGACTGAGCGAGGTCTAGACAGGCAGATTCTTGATTTAACCATGTTGGATAGGTGTGATGGCAGCTTCATCAGATTAGTTGGCGGCTGTTACATAGATTGTACAGTTTTCCTTGCTAACGTATGCAGATGACTGACAAGTAAATTGGAATACAAATGCTGTGTGTGCATACCAATGTGGCGCTGCCAAAGTATTTTCCCAGATTTTATGCCTGGGTGAAATGTTTGGAACAGGCACTTTTCAATATAAGGAGAGCAATAGAATAAATTATTTTTTACAATCTGTATAAAATCAATTTTAATAACTCGTGTTGCTGGATTGTGCCTCTGCTCTAATGCAGTTTGGATTATATTTTTGGAATATTCTGATTTGGCAGAACCTGAATCTGAGTGCCACTCAAGTCTATGGGGAGGAGAATTGGGCTTGTGTGTTCTGGTCCTTGGAAAGCAACTAAAGCAGCCAAATACCTGCAAATTGCATGGAAAGTCCCCCGACATCTGGAGAATATTCTGCTAGTTAAAGAAGAAAACAAGCTTCTAGAGGTCCAACTGTTTCTTCCAAATCTTACCTGAGCCCCGATCCTCTTCTGTCAGTGGCGGTGGTGGCGGCTGCAGCAGCAGCGGCATTTCATACTGGCACAAGCCGGGGCTACAAAATGATGGCCGCCGCTAGGAGTGTCCCCACTCATGGGAGCCGATGGGCATCTTTTTGTAGCCCTGACTAGGGCCAGTTTAAAACGCTGCTGCTTCCGCCACCGCCATTCCGCTACAGCTGAAAGAAGCAGATCGGGGGTCAGGTAAGTTACAACAGCGCTTCTGCTGCTGCGACCTTCAGTGCAGCTGGTTGATGGGCTGCTCAGCCGGATGCCGAACTGGAACACAGACTTCTGGCTGAAGTCCATTTTCAGGAACCTGAACACGCAAAGTTCGGTAGGAACCCATACTCGCACAATTTGGGTTCACCCATCTCTGCCTATGGATTTTCAATTGGATTCTGTCTGGACCATTCCAAAACTTTGACCTGCTTCTGGTGAAGCCATGTTTTTGTTGATGTGGCAGTACAGATGCAACAGCAATAACACTATAAATCATTCTGGAGGTTTAAAGAAAATGTGTTGCATTATCTCTTCCTCCTGTGAAGTAAATGTAAGCGAGATGAGTGATCCTCTTACAAAGTCAGCCATCTCCTTCCTGAGTGTTACATTGTTACAGCTGTAGATGATATTTTATAATGTTTCAACTGTAACCTCTGTGAAGACATGAGTCTGATATTAAAATATAAACCACTCACTGCTGACTCATAGCTGTTTCTGGTGTATGTATCACACTGCTGTGATGGAGAGAAACTATGAAAATTCATCATCTGTATAATTTGGGTTGATGCGCTTAAAAGTCCTTTTTATATTCAGCTTTTTAGCAAAGGCCTGACAGTTTTGTGTCATTATTGACTGATTTGAGGAATATTATTTGAGAGGGAGTGGCACATGCACAAAATGTTATCCTGTCAATTCCCAAGTCAATTCCCATCAGATAGAATCTTAGGCCAGTGCGCGGATGATTGATAAAGCTCTGATTAATTTGAGAGAAGAACACGTTGGATAAATAATTACTAACATGCCCCTTCCTGTTTTTCTGAAATGTCTTACAAATAATATTTTTATTGTGTTTATGAGCTGAGCTGTTAATCCTCATTTGGGGAGTGGCACTCAATTCTTCTTGTAAATTAAAAAACCCTTGCTTTAGTGAACATCATTAGATGTAATATTTGGAATTGTCCCTCTACTTTGACTAAATCTCCAGTTCAAACTGTAAGAAAAAACGGGCCTAAAGCATAGTTCTGCTTACACCATGCTTCACTCTGGATATGGTGCTTTTTTGGTGATGCAAAGTGTTATCTTTTTGCAAAATATTTTTTAAGTATGGCCAAAAGGTTAACCTTGGTTTCATCACACAATAACACATTGCCCACATGCTTTTGGTAGACCTAGCATAGGTTTTGGCAAAACATACCTGGGTTAGAATGTGTTTGCTTTCATCCCCCTTCCCTACAGCCCAGGCATAGGAAGAATATGGTAGGGTGTTGTAGCATGCAGTACACCACCAGTACTTGTTTTTTCTAATTAGTTATAGATGTGGATGTGTCTAGTTTTTATTTTTTTCTATCCAATATATTTTACAATGGTAACTAACCAGTTACTAACTTTCAGTAAGACAGTTTAGCTGTACTACATAGGAAACAGCCACACTGTTACTGGGTTACTGAGTACTTTGGTTTCTACAAATGCCCCATGTGTGACTTCTGCTCAGTGTAGACGTCTAGCTTCGCACAAATGCTTATCAACTAAGCTATAGGTCTACTTCTTATAACCTATTTTCTCTAGTAGCTCTGTTACATTGTTTCACCATTTGCATACATCATCTGTGCTGCACATGGCTGGTATGGCTAGTCTATGCTCCTATTTTAATATTGAATTGCTTATTAGTTCCTTTTATCTAAAGAGCACTAATGCAGCCTCCATAGTTTTCATCCACATACATGCTCTGAACTCAAAAGTCTTAATAGAGCTTTTGCGTCTTGATTTAATAAGGCAGTTTTGTCCTATAGGGGCCGTCCTGGCCTAGAAGTAAGTGAGCAATCCTGTTTCAGACATGTGTACACTGATCCCACTTCTTCAGACATACCCCAGTCCCCTCTTTCCCCTGATATTGAGCTTAGTCATGGAGAAGAGGCACAACCTGCTGCTAAGGAAGAGGAACAGCATGGTACATTCTGGGACAGACACAGCACCATAGGATGGGTAAGCAGATTGTCTTTTCCTTCCTAAACTGAGAGCTTTCTTGCTCAGAAAATGCCCTGTCTTACCTCATATCAAATTAGAGAGGAGTTCAAAGAACCATTTCCAACTTAAACCTTCGTCCTTAGGGCAGCAGTGATAGTGAGTATATGGAAAAAAAGTTTGGTCCTGTTTCAGGATGTTCAGAGCAAATGGATTTCTAGTGAATAAAAAACAACCATGGAACAACCAACGCCAAGTCTGGGAGCCATGGAGAACATATTCCAAACCATATTTGAACCCAAGCCTTCTTAGCCAGTTTTAGTGATAATCCAGCAGCTTAGCTAGATGAGCATGGATGGTGGAGACTGGCTCATATCTAGCAAACTACCTACTCAATTCAAGCTTACCCCCTCCCATACTTTTTTCTCCTTGTGTAAGAAACATTTAAACACATTTTAGAAGTAGTGTTATGAAGCGTTATAAATTATTATGAAGTTAATTCTAAATGTACAATATTGGGCCAAATATCACAGCTTATACTCTCGGCTTTAAAAAAATTTAAAAGGTAAAATGAGCACTTGGAGCAAGGAATCTGGCATACTGGTGGTAATCAATCTGTGTAAAAATATTAATAGTGAAAAATACTCAATGTACTGGCCTTGGTATTTTATTGCTATAGGTCTTGTAATATATACAGTTTATTGATACCAAGCTTGTAAAGGCAGAAGGAAGCAGACGTTCTCTGTACCAGTTTCTAAAATCAAGTGACATCCATGTCCTGAACGTAAACTGATTTCTTCAAGCCAATGTTCTCGCAGAGCTGCCAGGAAGGAGGTTGTGCAGCAGGTGCCAGTGACACGGAACATTCAGCCAAGATGGCTGGTAATTAGGACACATATTCACCCCGATTGTAGACCTTGCTGGTATGTGTTAATGATGAAGTTTAATCTTTTAACTGCTCCAGGCATTTTTCAAATGGCTCTAAAACATACCCAATTTACTATCCTAATTTCAAGCAAAGCTGGTGAGCATGCTGTAAATGTCAGCGGTGCCAAAAAGTAATCATGTTCCGTCTAAAAGAAGGAAATAAATCATACAGTTTAAGCCTATTTATCAATGCTTAATAATGGCTGCATGGGTTCTGTTCCTGTCCAGCTGTTAAATCCACTAGACTCATCAAGGCCTAGATTATTTACCTAAAATCATTGCCCAAATCATTTTCAAGGTTAAGGACAGTTACAACTTTTGCAAGTATTACCTTAACTGTACAAGAATGATTACTTAAAAAAAACATAAGCCCCCTTTTAAATTTTACTCCTTATCCAACAGTATAAAACATTATGTACCCCAAAATCGAGCCCCCAGGTGTGCAGGCCTGTCCTACAGTTTACTGGTGACCACAAGCTGAAGCCTGGTGTGGACATGCTTCAGTCACTGTGAGTGACTCAGGGGGCCAACTGACATCCCTTATATCACCGGTAAATGGTGGGATGGTCCTGCATGCTGCAGGACTCTCAGGACAGGGTTCATTTTGTACTGATAAAGAAGGACAGAACCACTGCATAGGGTGAATGTTGAGAATGTTGTTTAGGTTTTTTTTTATTTATTTGCCTGGACAGACCCAAAAAGGACCTTAGGGTCACTAACACCTCCCACTCCGGGATGACACTCCAATGTGTTATTCCAACGACCTTGCAATGTTCCTTGCTGCACTGCTGGCTTCCTCTTCTCCAGCAGTGGGTTTGGCAGGCATGTAAGCACCTAGCAGAGTGCCGCATAGTTTGTATAACGAAACACATTGGTTTTGGAGGTCATGTGTGGTAGGGCAGGAGCATGGACTGGGTGGTAAGTTCTGTCCCATGGATGGGTTAATAGAAGATTGAATCTGATTTTTTTTTTCTTCTGTCCTGTTTCCCTGTGGCACAGACTAGCCTGCCTGTGTGCAAAAAGTACCACCCAAAAATTAGACAGCTAGCATTGCGTGGTGGATGACTCTGCAGCTTCTACCAAAGACTAGTTGACTAACCATTTAAGAAAAGAGAAAGGTAGATGTAATGTGAGAAGCCAAGACACTATATTTTGGAAAAAAACCCTGTCCTAAAGCACCCTGTGACCAAGAAGTTCCCTTGCAGGAATTACACGTTTATGGGCAATGGCAAGGGACATAGGTTCACTCTGAGCATGGAATTTACAGACACACAGACACACTTGTTTTTCACCCCTAAATATGGCATAAAGCCTTGACTACCTGAAATACTGGGGTTGTGATCCTCATGACTGCCCCACCAATGATTGAATCCAAGAAGGTTGTGTAGGCAGCATAGGTGACACGCTCTCAGTATGGGCCACACAACTCCACAAGCAGTAGGATAAGTGAAGGTAAGTAAAGGCAGGGTAGGTTTACAGGTGGTAAATCAGGCCAACATGGGTGGGGGTAGATTAGGATAGGGGTCGGGTCATACACGTAGATCGCAACAACAAAAAAGTTTTATCATGTCAATGATGGGATGGAGCAGTATAATCATTAAGCATTTGTCTGCACCTTGATATGACGTTTAAGTGGAAAGCATTTGCATTATCTGCAGATGTCACAACAACAGTGCAGTACAAAACACATTGCTGCACTGCCTAGTATACTGTGTATGTGGAAGGCAAACAATTCAGCATTGACTGGGACTGCTCAATTACTCAATTGTGAATAAAAAGAAGCAATTAATTGCAGCTTTGATTACTGTGAACACTATGACAGTATTGAGGCAGTGTGTATTGTAAAGCAGCAGTTTCACTAGTTTATGGCCCAGTTTAAAAGGTCTAACTCTTTTGGGTCAGAACTCAGCTGTAGTGTAGATCTACATTAAAAGGAGAAAGATATCTTGGTTACCTACTTGGAAAGAGAAGACAACTGGCTCAATGTTGCCTTTAAATAAGCCACATAAATAAGCCATATATGTTACAATGGTGATATGTAATGTGACTAGGGCCTGGTGGGAGTGCACAAACTATGAGTGGACCAGCACAGTGTGGACTGTATTTCCAGGGGACAATGTCCTGTTTAATCGTTGTCCTAGTTTTCATTCTGACCACATCCTGTTGCTACATTTGTTGATGCTTAAAATACTGACCCTATTTTGCTTGCCACCTGGCCTTGATCTCGGCTATGAAGTTTGGCCATGTTTTGGCTGCCATCTTCCCACTACCTATTGCCCATGATATTGACCACCTTTTGCTTACAACCTGCCCATGACCTTTGCTATAAACTTTGACCACATCTGGCTTGACGTCTGCCCACGACCTAATGGCTCTGACAATGCACAAATTCCAGTATGTAGCCAGTCCATGACCCAATAAATGGCCACTAAAACATGTTCCTGTCTGAGAGTCAACATCTTGGTCTCCTGTCATCTGGTGCAAGCCATGTATCTACCAAAGACTTGCTATGGCATCCTCACCACTTATTTGATATGATACGTGACCCAGCATTACAGTAGACTAAAAAATAAATAGTGGATGGGCAACTCAAAATGGAATGTCCAAGGGGTGGGGGGTTCAGTAGTCCTGAGAGAGGGAATTTAAGGTAGGTTATTAATTTGCACAAATATTGAATAGATTACATTTATTTGGCTAAAGATAGTTACCAGTCGTTCCATGCATTAGGCTGCTTTAGTTGAGACCATAAAAATTCTCAACAACAATTTTCTCCTGAAAACTTGAATGCTTCCCTGAATACCAAATTTTTGGAAGTACCATTAACTCTTGTCAGAACACATTGAAGAGACAGCTGCTTTGCCTACAGCAGAACTTCATCATACAAAGTTATTACTCGTTTACACAAGCCCTAAAGCTGAACATCCACTACTGGTTTTTAAACTAAGGATAAGGGAAAACAGAGTTTATGGGGAAAAAGAGTTAACATTTCTTTTCAATCATGAACAACATTTTTTCTGTAGATTGTGAATTGTAGTTTTAAACCCCCTGCTTCTTTCATTCTTCTTCAATCAAGCTGGCATACTGCTGCCTTCGCACATATAATTGCTTTTGCCTCCCATCACCTCGGAAGGTGTGTATCTGATCAATATGTCGGAATTGAGAGCAACTCAAGTGTTTGCTTTTCGCTAAACTGCTCAGACTCTGCCTCTCTGCTCACCTATTCCTCTGACAGGGCTGCCTTTCTATATTGTTTCTAAGACACATATACACATATAAGGTAGAGTTTTGGAACCCCAATGAACAGTTAGGCAAGTTGATTATAAAATTATCTCCAAATAATGCTACTTTAAACAATGACACATTGCCTTTGTACTTTTTTTTCATAAAATTCTTTGCCGCTTTTTATCCAAACACCTCAATGCAATAATTAGTGGGGTGTTCTTGGTGTAGAATGTTCTTGGTGTTTTCCCTGTTTCAGTGATAAAAAAAATGCTGCTCACTTCGCTCCAGGATTCAACGACCAAGGTCTCCTCTCTGGAGCAGTATGCCAGCTTGATTGAAGAAGAATGAAAGAAGCAGGGGGTTTAAAACTACAATTCACAATCTACAGAAAAAATAAAACAGGGAAACAGGGAAAACACCAAGAATATTCTACACCAAGAACACCAAGAACAGATTCTACATCCTTGGCAGTTAATATTCAGAGAGGCGGGAACATAGAATCTACATGTTGAGTCAGACACTGCCTAGCACTGATAAACTAGCTCCTATCTCCCCCCTCCCCACTAGTCATATCTGTCACACAATTGATTCCTCTGTACAGTCTGTGCTATAGTCTCTTGAAATGGTCCAGACCAAAGAGTTTGAACGTCTGCCTCTTGCCAATAGACAGAGGCTATTCCATGACCACTGCCCTCCTGCCTATGATCATCATAATAATGAATACTTTCTCTCTGTTGCCCATTCATTTTTTTTTATTTAAAAAAATATTTTTCGTGGAAGGAGGTGAGTGCCATTTTTTATCACTGAAACAGGGAAAACACCAAGAACATTCAACACCAAGAACACCAAGAACAGATTCTACATGCTTGGCAGTTAATGTTAAGAGAGGCGAGCACATAGAATCTACATGTTTGGCCTTTAAAAGATTATAGAACCTTCCAGAACCCCTTGGAAGTCTAGAAACACTTTTAGTAACTCCCATAGTCTATTGCATCTACCTATCGAGCTTGATCCATTATAAGAGCAATATTAGTCTCCAGAACAGAATTTCTTTCTGGCACCAGGCTTAGACTAACCTGGAGGGTTACTAGGAAAAACCCCACTGGGCAACTTGACCTAGAGGACACTATGGGGGCCTTCATCACCAAAACTGAACTATGTCTAGGCTATTTGTGGCATCCTAAGTGCACAGAGAAAACACAGTACATGTCATAATGTTTTTGTGCATGGGCTCTAAATATAAGCCAGGTATACCTGCATCTAATTGTGGGATGGGTCTCCAGAGGAATTTCTACTAGTGGGACACTGCCTGGCACTGCTAAACTAGCTCCTCCCCCACTAGTCATATCTGTCACACAATTGATTCCTCTGTACAATCTGTGCTATAATCTATTAAATGGTCCAGACCAATGAGTTTGAACATCTTGGAACCAGCAAGTATATCTCAGTGCCCCTTGCTAATAGACAGAGGCTATTCCATGACCACTGCCCTCCTACCTATGACCGTCATAAGAATAAGTACTTTCTCTCTGTTGCCTGTTACATTTTTTTTTATTTAAAAAAATATCCTTTATTCCCCTGTCGTAAAGAAAAAAAAACACAACCTGTCACACAATTGATTCCTCTGGACAGTCTGTGCTATAATCTCTTGAAATGGTCCAAACCAATGAGTTTGAACATCTTGGAACCAGCAAGTATATCTCATTGCCCCTTGCTAATAGACAGAGGCTATTCCACCACCGTTGCCCTCATACCTATTGCCATCATAATCATGAATACTTTATCACTGTTGCCCATTACATTTTTTAATTTAAAAAATATCCCTTATTCCCCTGTCATAAAGAAAAAATAACACCCTAAATTTAAAACCCAGAATTAATACTAGCGACCTGCAAGGATTTTTGATAACATTGTATATTTATTTCAGCAGTATGAACAGATAAATACATCTGTTTGCTCTATTTTACTACTGCTGGTTTCTCCAATCTTTTATCAGCGTGGGAATACATGTTTAGAAATACAATATAATTCATCTAGATTTTATTGATCATTCCCAGCAATGCAATACTCTTCTACACGTAGCACAATAATGATTTCAGGCCACTGGGTGTTTGTAAAGCTCGAGTGTGTATTAGAGCAAGGGGTGAAGTCTAGAGCACCAAGTTTCTCTCTTTGCATTTAGATTGCTTAGCGCTTCTTAAATTATTGGATTCATATCGATGTTGTGTTTTACCCTCTTACTTAAACTCCATGTGAATTTACACAGCATGGCAAATGCCCAGAGGAAAGCGCAGTCATTGATATTCAATGTGTATTCAATGTACTGCGTGGTGTCAACAAGCAATGTTTTACCTTGTCGGGGTATTGAGTTATCTGTTGAGGAGGATGGGTACATTAGGTCCTAATGACCGCTGTCTATCTCTTTTGTAACAGCTAAAAAGTTTACAACCTTCTCTCTAATTAATGAAAAACAGATGAAAAGCAGAACGGAAGTAAGGAAGCAGCACTGGGAATAAGAACCGTGCACCATTACATGTCTAAGTGACTGATTGATAAAACCGGATAGTTATAAAATACACCATGAAGACTCTTGAGTTAATTGTGATAAATTGACTATGAAGAGCAGCTCATCTTTAATATATCAAAATGCCAAATAGCAGAATCAACAAGGTAGATAGTTTTGTTTATTAGTTTAAAAAGGATATATTCCGGAAAATGAGGACATTTGGCACCAGTCTTCTGAGAATATGCCTGTGAGCTTTTTGGATGCAGTTCCACTGCATTACAAGATATACATCACCTGCATTTGAGTACTATTCAAGCCTTTGGGAGTTTAAGTAGTTTCAGTGCTTCTTATGTGCCTATTTAGGTGATGTATGTTGGTTTTTGAAAGCACCTAAAGCAGGCAAATGCCTCCAAATAGCACGAGAACACCATCAATCAGGAAATGTGTCAGCCGCTGGCAGATGCCAGGGCCCACTGCTCCTTGCAGGTCCATCCCAGTTTGTCTGGGGGGGGGGGGGTGGCAGGCAGCATTGATAATGGACACACTGGGGTCATGTTTGGTGTATCATACATGCAGCTTTATGCAGACATTTATGAAAATGTACAAGATGCAATCAGACAGTGGCAAGGTGAATTTGTGCATATGGCACTGGGTGTGGTGTGGCATCAAACATAAATGTCAGAATCAACAGCAAGAGTTGGCCACCTACAGATAGCAGGCATGGTCAAGAGCTTGTAGCAAGGTCAGCAGCAAGGAATTAGCAGGATGTAGTCAGGGTCTGTGGCAGGGTTGCCCAAAAGGAATTAGCAGGATATAGTCAGAATGGGTGGTACAGTTAGCAATAAAGAGTTGTCAGGATGTGGTCAATGTTAGCGTCGAGGTCAGCAACAGGGAATCAACAGGATGTTGCCTGCCTTTATCTCGGGGTAAGCAACAGGAAAATATCAGGGTGGGGTCATTGATGGTATTAGCACTAGCAACAAGGAATAAGCAGGATGTGATTAGAGTTTATGGCAGCATCACCAGCAAGAGAAACAGCAAAATGTGGCCAGATTTTGTGATAGGGTGGGCAAGTAGCTGGATGTGGTCTCAGTTTTTGCAAAGGTCAGCAACCAGGAATCAGTGGGATTTGGTCATGAATTTGTGGCAGGGTCAATAACAATAAAATAACAGGATGTGGTCTGAGTTTGTGACAGGACCCACAACAAGGTTGTTGTCAACATTTGTAGGCAGCTCAGCAAAATCAACAAGGTAGGGAAACAGGACATTTGCCCCCAGTCTTCTGATGAGAATATGCCTTTGAGCTTTTTGGGTGATGTAGGATGTAGTCCAAGTTTATTCAAGAAAGAGTCCAGGACAGCACGGTACAACAGTCTGATAATACAGTCAGTGCTATTCCTGGAGGCAGATTTTGAATCAATTGCCTCCAATCAGGGGAGACCCTGGGCCTGCTAGTGTCTCTCATTGCTAAATAACAGGGTAATTGAGCCTGCTGCAGCACTATAAGTACTTCCTGTGACACAGGCTGCCTGCAGTTGATTGGCAACACAGTTGCGCCCAGGGGTGGACTGGCCACAGGGAGACCCGGGCATATGCTCGGGGGGCCACACTGCTTTGGGGCAGTCTGGACTGCTACGTTTACTAACACTGCCATCCAATCCCAGCCCCTCAACCTATTCACCACTCTATCCCTTGTCCTAACCCTAATGATATAGCCTCAGTCTTGGAGCACACTGGTTGACTGGCCAGGAAGCCACTGGCTGGTCATGGGCAGGCTAGGTGCTGGTAAAATCCCGGGCTGATTTTTGGTTCCAGTCGGCCACTGGTTGCACCTCAGTGCACCAGCTGAGGAATATCTAAAGTGCCCAGGTCTTACTCACAATTTAGGTCCTCTTAAGGGTACTGGGGGTTCAGGAAAGAAATCAAGTTTTGTAAGATCCTTGGTATCAGTATATCAATGGAAAACTATTAATACAATACTAATGATGACTAACAATTTATAGTTACTTAAAAACAACAATATTTATTATATTCATATATTTAAAAAGTACAAACTTGTCGTATAGAGTGATTCCTAGCAATACATCATTCGAAAACGTTAGTATTTTTTGCTTGCATTACAGTCTTCTTCCACTTTAAGAATGCGTTTCAATAGATAAATCTTTTGTTTGGTCTTTTGGTGGATAATTTAGGGCTCCATTGTTCAATGAATTTACAGGCAGACTGTCAAATTGTAGTGGTCATTCATTGCACATATCAAGCAGGTGTTAGGAATATTTCACCAAAGTAACCCCATTAATTTAAGGATTTCACAGAATGTGTTGTGCCGCTTTGTGGCTCAGGTGCCCTCCTAGATAGATGGAACAAAGGGAGGGACCGGTGGTCTCAAAAATAATCCGCAAGCATGGAGCTAGGTGAGAATCGGGCAGTTCGTGTGTGTGGAGCTGTCTATGTAGATAGCAGCATGGCAGCTGCTGAGGGATAGACAGAGTTTTCCTTTGATATACTGATATCAAGGATCTTACAAAGCACCGGCTGAGGAAGACTGACAGGTGAGTACCTGCTTATGCATCGTGGAGGCTGATTCATTACTAACAGCAGGTATTGGCAGATGAGCATCTCTATAGCGGCGCGTAGAGTCACCACTAGTAGACGCTGTAAGCGGGTATTGGCGCTGTAACATAGCGCCTCACTCGCTGTAGTAACCTGGCCCACATTGATTAATGTAATTTATGTTGGGCGCTCTAACAACAGTATAACGCTGCAGTGAGCGAAAGGTAGCACCAGCTCAGTGCGTCCAGCACTCAGCGCTCCACACCATAAAAATGGACACACAGCTTTGGCGCTCTAAATCTGGTCGCTATAGCATAGAGCGCCAGACGCTCTGTGATTAAAGTCTGTTTTTGAACACATACACCTGTAACAAAGCGAAAACACATGGAATGACATTGTTTTAACACTGTGACAATAGCACTTGTGCCAGATCTGTAATGACAATTCTGCATAAAAATATAAAAAGTCAAAAAAGTTTCTAAAAGCCAGGAGAGGTCACACAATGATTTGAGCAAAAAAAACAAAACAAAATTGTCAAAGGCGCTGTTTATACAAAACTAATGAAAGCCCATTGAAATGTATGGGAGAGTGACAGTGAGCGAAAGGTAATACCTGTCGCTCTGGAAGCTTGAGCGCCGGCTCTATACACTGAACCACCTGTAATATTACATCGGACACTACATGGCGCTGTTAGAATCACTCACCAGATTCGCTTTCATAAATGTGGTTTTGCGTACAGCGCCCGGCGTTCACCAGGCTCTGCCTGCCGCTACGAGGCGCTACCTGGCGCTATCCCTTCTTAAATAGACCCCTTTGTTAGCTTGTGCTTTAATGCTTGCACAATTATCTGCTCGCCAATAGGGGCGTGTGAATTTGTGCTTCTTGTCAAGTTTCCAAAAGCAAAGTAATCTCACTTTTAAAATGAAAAGATGGAAAGCCAAGATTTATCTGGGGAACACTTGGGCCGATGGCAATTAGAAAGAACGTAATTGAAACCTACTGTAGCTTTTTGCTATGAGTGATTGCGCTCAAACAGTCATTGCAAGGAACAATTATACTTGATCCACAAGATTGCATATTCATCAAGTCGCCCATCTAGTCCTAAGTTTTGATGAAATACATTGTCTGAAATTATCCCGGCTCACAACTGTCATAAAGTTTATTTTTGTCTTCTTCATTTCATATATGTGTATAAAAGTCTCCATGTAATTTGTTTGCCATCTTATAATCAAGATTTGTTTTTCTCTTGGTGTTCATTCATTAGTGGTAATAAATATGAAATCAGCGACATTTTAGAAGTAGAGTTAGATTGAAATGAAACTATTCTCTCTAGAATTGGGGTAAAAAACATCCCGACTCTTAAAGGAGGCGTCCTTCCAATAGACTGAAGCCAAACATCAGCCTGGGATTTTACTGTCTCTGCAGAAGAGGCAGCCAGGGGGCAGCAATCGCTAGATTTGTTTTTTAAATATTATTATTTTAAATCTCAGTAGGGCTTTAGCCTGTCCCAGGATCCTGTCCCTCCAGTGAAAAAGTTTACCAATGGGCAGGAATTGAATTGAGGGTTCAACAGAGATCTTTTTAAATACAGTCAATTATTGCTGGCAACTTACAGTGGAGGCCGCGGGCAAAAGAGCATGGCAGCCTTTAGCACCAGGTGAGGGTTGGGGGGGGGGGGGGGGAGAAGAGTCCAGAACTGGGCATCTGCTTTAAAGTTGTCAATGGGGTTGATTCAGAGGCTGGTGAGAAACTCATTTCTTTTTTAGGAGAAAAAATTGCCATTCATTTTCATTGTCTATTTTGAGGCTGGCTCAGAGCCAGGTGACAATTTTCACCCGGTCGTCAATAAAAGTGAATAGCAGTTTTCTCTCCTAAAAAAGAAGTGTGTTTTCTGACCAGGCTCTGAATTTAGCCTAATGTCTTTTTGTCATCCTCCTTTTTTTTAACCTTCCTACTCTCTTATTTTTTTTTCTTCTTTCTTTTTTATATACTTCTAATTTAGCCTGGTTGTCATTAGCTGTAATATCTGGGGCCTCCTCGGTATCCCCAAACAACAGAGCTAGAGTAGCTGCTGCTGCAACTTTATAAAACTCAAATTGGAGCCTTTTTTCTTTAATGCTCCTTTTCATTTTGCCCTTTTTGGTTTAATTTTGCCTCATGAATTACAGATGTTTTCTTCTTCTTTTCTTTAATTCTCCCTTTCCGTCTTACCTTCCTACCTTCATATTATTGCTTATTTCTTCTTTCTTTCTTTCTTTTTTATATCTTTTTTCACTGCTTTAATGCCTTTTTTATTGCTTTCTCCTTGTTTTTGATCCGACTCATGAATGTCTGAATGAATTTACAGAGATATTTTATTTTTCCATCCGGCGTTCTTCTGCTGTGTGTATTTTCTCTTTTATCCGCTGCTGACCAGACTGACAGCATACGAGGTAGCAGCAAAAATACAACGCATGCCATTCTGTTTACTTTGCCGTTAGGCATGTTGCGAGCCAAACAAAACAAAGGCATTTGATAGCACATGGAAGGAAAATACGAGCGCTGCAATATCAGGACTGAACAGCAGAGAGCCCCCGACCAGCCTTACCTGAGCGCTCATGAAACACAATGCAGCTGACAGCTTAAGCTGTTCGGTGTTTGATTCTACTTATTTCAAGCTTATTCGTATATTAGACTTTTCTTTCGATTTTATTATGTCCAGCTTAAAACGTCTGGAGAGTTAATTTGTTGGATAACATGCTGTGCTGGAATGACAAAAAGCATTCCTTATTATAGATCACTATAGTAGAGTAAAAGTTTTATTTGTACTTTATTGTGTTTTGGGTTGGAAAAGCTTTCAAACGAATATAACAGCACGCATTTGATTTGATTATCCCCTTGGTCATTGATTATTTTTCATGCTTGCTAATGATGCTTGGGGTCATGCTAAAGATCTGGTGAACAGGTTTACCTTTGGCTGTGCTTTCAGATGTGAACTGAAGCTTAAATCGTGGAGGCTGATTCACTACTAACGCCAGGTATTGCCAGATACTACCGCTAGTCGCTAGTGACCGTTAGTAGATGCTGTAAACATCGGTGTGCAGTAATGTTGAATACAAGGTGACGAGTCGCTATTTGACAGGTTCCGCGATGTATGGGTGCGCATGATAGCGACTGGTCAGAGCGACCGGCTCCCATCATATTCATCAAAAAATCACGCTCAAAAAATTCTCGCGCTGTGAAATGCATGTTTAAACCCCAGAGCGCTGGCGACGATGTGTTAAAAGTAGTTTTTTAACCCCAAACCACCATATTTTTGGAAACCAAAAAAAAAAAAAATAATTTTTAAAGAATTTAGTAATATGAATACAATAATATCAGACCTGTAATATCAATTCTGCACAATTTTTTTTTTTACCTTAAAAAAATTGTCTAATATGGCAGAAGTGGTCACAGAATTTTTCACATAAAAAAAAAAAAAAAAAAAACATTAATAACAATGAATTATGAATATTTAAAGATTGTTCCATTGAAATGCATTGGAGAGCGCCAGGTAGCGAGAGGTCATACCTGTCGCTGTTCAAGGTCGGACGCTGGCGCTGTGGGCTGAGGCTGGAATAATGATGAATGAGTGGCTATATGGCGCTATCTCAGTCGCTAAGCAGGATTGGCTTGATAAATGTGTGATTGTGGTGGGGAGCCGGCGTTCTCGTGGCGGTGCCCGTCATTACCGGCCGCTCACCAGTTGCTACCTGTCGCTATTCCTTCATAAATAAGGGCCTTAATAACATTTTAGTGCCAGAGCTGTAATGACAATTCTGCATAAAAATATAAAAAGTCAAAAAAGTTTCTAAAAGTGTTTGTTTGCAGCCAGGAGAGGTCACACAATGATTTAAGCAAAAAAAAAAATAAATAATTGCCAAACACACTATTTATACACAACTAATGAAAGCTCATTAAAATGTATGGGAGAGCGCTACAGAGCGACAGGTACTACATGGCGCTCTGGTACCTAGAGCGCCGGCATAAACTCTGAGCAGCCTGGATTAATACATGTCACGCTACATGGCGCTGTTAGAAGCACTCACTAGATTCGCTTTCTTAAATGTGGTTTTGCATACAGCGCCCAGTGTTCACCAGACGCTGTCTGCCGCTACGAGGCGCTACCTGGCGCTATCTCTTCTTAAATAAGCCCCTAAGTGAATTTTTCTGTTCCTATATTTCCTCAAAAATCACCTGCTCATGTGATGGGGCTTTTTACAGGTGAGATTCATCATTTTTCCAATAGTGTAATGGGTTGTCAAAGTTTGGAAGCAACTCATTATCATAGCCCATAGGGTGCTGTTTTTCTCAAAACATAGAAATAAATATCCTTACACCACTGGAAAAATGATGGACACCACATGTAAAAATGTTCCATCACAGGGGCAGGTGATTTTTTTTTTTTGGAAAACATTAGAATGTTTTTTTAGCATGTTCAAGAAAAAACACACACTCAAAGGTAAACCTGCTTCACCATTTAGAATGACCCCAACTGTTTGCTAGTTACTATTTATTAATGCGATTTGCTGAAAACATAGCCACACGGTACAGAGAGGCGTGATAAATTTAGGTGAACTTTTCTGAATTTCTTCCTACTTTTCTCTTGCTATATACTGTGCAAATGTTTGGCAGGTGTGGAAAATGCATAAAAAATAACAATAAAGAGTTATTACAGGCGCTCCTCACGTGGTGCCTGTTCCATGTGCCTCTCCTCCATTTCCTGCAGCCTGGGGTAAAAACTATAGCAGGTTTCCAATGTTTGCCCTCTTTTCGATTTGATTCCTTTGCTACCACTTAAAAAGTGGTCTAAGAGCAACTCTGTTCCATGTAGCTCTCAGTGCAAGTGAGCACAGCAATCCATAGTGGTCCTGCAGCTTTGACTACAGCCGAGCATGCTTATAATTCATAAAGCTGTGTCATGACACACCCTCCTGAAATGAAAAGTAAGTCATCAGTTTGCTTAGAATACATTTTAAGTTTTCTTTTGCAAAGATTTTATTGAGATTTTCATAGGGTATACATGAGAGTCAAACATTGAGATATACACTGGTGGTGGCATATATACGAGCTTCAGAAAAATATACATTAACACAGATAGAGATGGCAGTCGAAGAAGATACAATAATTCCCAAGTTTAGTCAAATGAACAACAGGAATCTAATTAAAGTCCAACTCTTGTTACATAACAGCGAGTGCTCGGGTTATATAGTGAACTGTTACATAGATTTTGTTAACCTGTATACGAATGGCGTGTGCGACACGCATTTGCTTCACCAGTGCCGGGTTCTCTCTCCCATCGAGACATATATTTATGCCTAACAGGAGATGGCGGAGATACCAAAGTATCATAAAAGCTCGATATCAAGCCACCACAGAAGTGGTCTTTGATGCATCTGGTTTCAAAATCAGTGCTTTGATATGGAGGAGGGGAGCGTTTTAGCACATTCTTTATAAAGTGTTGGATTTGTAGGAACCTAAAGGTTTCAGATGGGGGTATATTTTCCCCTGAGTTGATATCCTGACATGTCTTCATACCTTTCGGGGTGCAAAAGCTATCCACTGCAGTGTAGCCCCTCTGTGTCCACCATCTAAAATTAGTCGGGTGGGTAATACCTGGGGGGAATAAGGGGTTACCCAGCAGCGGGGAGGCCGGCAGCGAGGAGGATGTGAAATTGGATCTCACCCCATCCCAGACTGAAAGAGAAAACGCTAGAATAGGAGGCAAGGATTTGGGCCTTAAAACTTTCGGGGTCCATAGTAGCGATGCTGGGGAGATAGGTGAGCATTTTTAAATATCATTAGTTACCCAGAGGGGTGTGTTTTTTGTCGCATGGAGCAGGACCAGGGGAGCCACCTGAGCTGCTAAATAATATTTTTTAATCGAGGGGAACGCCAGCCCCCCCTTCTCTCTCTTGCAAATCAAGGTGGCTTTATTAATTCTGGGCCTAGTTCTGTTCCACGCGAAATGCATACATTTTTGTTGGAGAGAGTCCAGAGTTTTTTGTGGAACTTGGACTGGGAGTACCCTGAATAGGTATAGGATTTTAGGCAGAATTGTCATCTTGAGAGCTGCAATGCGACCCAACCAAGATAGCGTTATAAAGTGCCAGGAATGGAGCAAGGAATCAAATGTTTTGATGGTTCCTGGATAATTTGCCTTAAAAATGTCATTGATGTCCGCCGTCAGGTTGATCCCTAAATAGGGTAGTCGATGTGTCCAGATCCATAGGATGGGGGAGAGGGGGCAGGCCTGTCTAGTACCCCTCTGAATTTGAAAGGTAGAAGAGGAAAAACCAGCATATTTTACATAGGCTGTGGGATGGGAGTAGATGGCCCCTATCCAGGAGAGGAAGCCAGAGCCAAATCCTCTCCTCTCAAGGGAGAAGCGAAGATAGTGCCATGACAAGGAGTCAAACGCCTTTTCTACATCCAGGGAGAGAAGCATCGACTCAATGTTATTACTTCTCGCCTCTTGAATCTGTTGCATGACCCTCCTCACTCCGTCTCCCGCCTGCCTTTTGGGCACAAATCCTACCTGGTCCATGTGGATTGTCTCACTCAAAAACTCATTGATTCTATTAGCAAGGATTTTGATGAGGATTTTAAGATCTATATTTAATAATGAGATGGGACTGAAATTATTCCACTTTCGGTGATCTTTCCCAGGTTTCGGGATCATAACTATGGATGCCCTAAGCATTTCAGGGTCAAAGGGATTCCCATCTCTGACATAATTAAAGACTGCAGCCAATCTGGGGGCTATTATAGAGTCAAGTTTTTTGTAGAAAAGGGCGGTGAATCCATCAGGACCAGGCCTCTTACTATTTTTCAAGGATTTGATGGCATTTAAAACTTCGACAGTTGTGATGCTCTCATCGACAAAAGATCTTTGATCTTCAGAGATTTGGGGGATGGTTATGTTATCGAAAAAGGCCTGGGCCTGATGAAGATCCAGAGGTGGGGGGGGGCTTTGTACAAATTGGCTAGTCCAGCTGAGAATTCACCCACAACAGCGAGAGGGTTGCTAGTTTCAGTACCGTCCCTAGTTTATACACTGGTCCTGGCAGTTTAATTGGGAGGCAAGAAGCGTCCCAGGCTTATTTGCTGAAGTGTAATATAGCTGTTTAGAGCGCCTATAACGGCCCTCTGCCTGCTCAGTTTGTAGAAGATTCAGTTTTGCTCTAGAGGTTTCCATCTGCCGAAGATGTTTAGGGGTGGGCTTGGCTTTAAAAACTTGAACATCCTCTAAATATTGTTTGTGGATTTTTATCGTTAATGCTGTCCTCTCTTTTTTTTCCTGGATGATAGGGCTATGTAATAACCCCTCATTACTGCTTTGAATGTGCCCCATATCATAGTTGGAGGGGAATCTGGGGTCACATTTGTTTTAAAAAAGTCCATGGCGCGTACACGGGATTCGTCCACCAGGGAGCTCGACGAGAGTAGAGAGTCGTTGAGCGACCAGGAGGAGGGCCTGGAACTAGAAATCAGTGACTTACATGAAATTGCAACCAGATCATGATCGGACCAGGGTATTGGGTGAATTTTGGAAACACCGACCTGAGAAAGGGAAGAGGCCTGTGGTCTATTCTTGTGAAAAGTCTGTGAGGAGCTGAATAATGGGTAAAGTCTTTCTTATGGGGGTGCTGGTCCCGCCAGGGGTCTACTAAGTTGGATTTATTAATTATTTCTTAAAATTGTTTGCTCTCTTGTTTGGTTTGAGTGTTGGGGGGAAGGGATCTATCTAGATCTGGTTGTAGAGTTAGATTTGAATTCCCACATAGAAAGATGGTACCCTTCCCATGGGTATGTACCATGGAACACATCTGAGATATGAAGGGTAACTGTTTGGTGTTGGGAGCGTAATAATTAAGAAACGTTACCTCAGAGTCCTGAAGAGTCCCCTGAAGTAGAATGTATCTGCCGCTGGGATCTGAGATTTGTTTGTTGCATGTGAAAGGGACACCTTTACGAAAGGCGATGAGGACACCTCTTTGTTTGCTTTGTCCTACTGCTTGGAAGAAGAGGGGAAATTTATAGTTAAGGAGCTTGGGTGTAGAGAATGCCGTGTAATAGGTCTCCTGGAGACAAACCACATCAGCGTGTATAGAGTTAAAATATTTGAAGGCTCTAGACCGCTTATTGGGCGAATTTAGACCCTGGACATTAAGTGTCACTACATTAAAAGACATTTTTTAAAAGGTGGGATGGCTGCTCCCGGGTATGCGCTTGGCTTATTGACCTGAATCCTTGTTGGAGGTGGGAAGGGAAAGGAGAGGAATGGGGGAAGGGGGGGCAGATAGGAGAACAGAAAGAGAGAGAGGAAAAGGAAAGAATGAATAAGAAGAGAAAGACAAAAACATGTAAGATAAACATACAATGTAGAACGATTTCTTAACACGCACATTGTGCGAAGTAGTGTCCCAAAGGCACGGACCAAATATAAGTCAGAACCCAAGGGAGTTGGGAGTGCGCCAGAGGGAGTCGGTAGGCTAGTCTGACACAAATGAGTACACATATGATTATGCAACAACGGGGAAATATGTAACATAACAGCAAAAAAACAGCTGCCATTGCACCGGTGCTTCCTGCATCCATGCAAGACCAATATGGTCAACCATGTGAGAGCTGGAGCCCAGAAGGCCCACCAGGAAGGTGAACAACCAGCCCCTCCAAGGGCCCAGTAATTTATACTAACTATAACATTTGAGCTGTTAAAGAAAATGGTTAGCATAGAAAAGTAATGCAACCTGAGTGATAAAGGCAGTGCTCAATAATGAACAATTAAGCATCAACAGGCACGAGAGCCAACTCGAGAAAAGGAGGTGGCCTAAGAACATTTAATGGCCATGGGCTACCCCGGGATCAGTAAAGTGGAGAAAAAGCTCCTTGGGATTACTAGTACATAGCGATTGCCCACTGAAAAAGGCAGGGGGAGCCCAGGGTCGGGATTCTACTATGCTTACAAGAAGATCTCTCGCAGTTGCATGTTTCAGGTTTTTAGCATTAACTATAACACTTGAGCTGTTGAAAAAAAAATGGTTAATTCAGGGCCAGAATACTGCCATACTTATAAGAGGGTCTCTTACAGTAGCATGTTTCAGGTTTATAATCTTAACTATCACCCTTGAGCTTATAAAGAAAGTGATTAGAAGAGAAAAATAATGCAACCTGAGTGATTGAGGCATTGCTCAAAAGTGAATAATTAAACATCAACAGGCACGGATGCTAGCATGAGGAAAGCAGTCAGCCTAAAAACATTCAGTGGCCGTGGGCTGCTCCGGAAGCAGAAAGATGGAGAAAACTCTTTGGGATTAACAGGACATCCCAACTGCTCGATGGAATAACTGGGGGGAGCCCAGGGCCAGAATTCTACTATACTAACAAGAGAGTCTCTTACAGTAGCATGTTTCAGTCCTTGGAGACCTGTTGGAAGGTTTGGGACAGGAGGCGTTTTATTGCCTGATTAATTCTCGGGTGAGGCTCCACTCTTGGGGATGGGGTGGCCTGAGGGATGGATCTACGGGGCTGTCCCGGTGTTCTTGGGGGTGGTGGGGAGAGATGAGGAAGTGGGATCCAGATCTGGTATTCTGATTTCGAGGGCTCTGAGCTTAGCTAAAAGTTCCGGAGGCGAGGAGGCTTGGATCTGCTTGGATTGGTAAGTAAATGACAGTTTAAAGGGGAACCCCCAGCGGTATCGGATCCCCTGGGCTTACAGGATTTGAAGTAAAGGTCTGAAGGCCTGCCTTTTCAAGATGGTCATCTGCGACAGGTCTGCAAATATTTGGTAGTTGTGCTTCTGGAAATAAAGGGGGACTTTCTCCCTGGAGGCCTTTAACACTGCCTCCTTTGTTAAGTAATGATGAAATTTGACGATAATATCTCGCGGTGGGCCCTCTGTAGGTTTTTTAGTGAGGGCCCTGTGCGCCCTATCCAGTTCAAGCCTATCTAACTAACGGTATTTCTGGAACCAGCTCCTGGAGAAGTGCGGTGATGGTGCCTGTGACATCTTCCATAGCCTACGGAAACGCAGGTTGGACCTACGGTTCCGATTTTCAAGTTCCTCATTTTGATTTTAGAGTGGGGCAATTTCATCTTGCATTTGGCCAATAAGGGAGTTGTGGTTATCTAGGATTAGTGTGGAATCATCCATGCGAGATTCAAGGGCGTCAGTGCGGCCACCAATATCCCTGATTTCTTTTAAGAGTGTCTCTGTGTACCTTGCTGACACTGCTGTGACCTCTTCTCTGATTACAGCTCTGAGCTGCGTGAGCAGCGTCTGATTCTCTGAAAGAGCTGGGCTGAGGCTTTCTGAATTGGAATGTGCGGTGAGGAGGGAGGTTGTGGCCAGCTATCATTGGATTCTTGAGAGAAATCATCTCCACTCACCCTCCTGATGCCCTCTCTGTCCATGCCCACCCTGGAACATCCTGCATCCTCTGAGGCTGCTGTTTCTTCAGCTAGGAGCCTTGCTGCGGCCGCCATCTTGGATCCTGGGGCCGTCGACTTTCGCCCCTCCTTGGGACCTCTCCTTTTAGCTGGAGTGGCAGACATCCTGCCCAGGTGAGTCGGGGACCCTCCGCAGGCGATCTGGCCGGTGTTTGCGGGGTGAAAAGTTGTTGGGTGAGCTCAGGGACTCCCGACTGCACGGAGCTCACTCAGCAGGCGTCCATACTGCGCGGTCACGTGCGTGCGCCCCACATTTTAACTTTTCATGGGGCAAAAGGTAGGAGGAAGTAAGCATGTGTCTGGACATTAATTCTCAACCCTGACCCTTTGTAGGTTCTAGTAACACCCAGTCCCTGAAGGTATTCCATCATGGCACATGCTGGCCCATGTAAGGATGTTTTCCTTCCTGTATTGCTCTGTCACCCAAGTCCAGCTGTCACTCAAGTCTATGGCTGCCATTGAGAGTCCTCCCACCACATTAGCATTCAGGGAAAAACTCTGTGGTCAGGCTTAGCACAACCAGCAGGGAGTTGTCTGGGGTTGAAAAATAAAGCTTGGACTTCCATTTTAAATCAACTTTTGTTTTCCTAATTCTCAACTCTACCTAATGTATAGTCTTTTTGATTCTCTCTAGAGAAGTGAGGCCCATGAGGCTATTCGCTACACTGGCATGACCAATCGAGGGATTCATTCTTTAATGAACCAGTTACATTACATTACTGCTATTTGTGCAATCTGCCAGTTTCCTGATGCTTTACACCGGCTTTATTATATGGATGGAAATTCTTTTAAATTGATTGGACAATAAAAGTGGATCAAGTATCCTTTTAATCAGAGATCGGCTGGCGTCTTTTGCTATATCTATTTGTGCATTAACTTGTTTTCCATACCTCTTCCAGGCTGCTAAAAAGATTGAGACAAACAATGGCCAGTAACCTAAAATGTCTTACCTATACCACAGTCAGTCAGTAGAGGCAGTCGTGGCCTAGTGGTTAAGGTCTTGTGCCCAGAAGGTGGCAGGTTCAATTTCCAGCACCAAAGCAAGGCACCCAACTGCTCCCCGGGTGCCTTTGCTAGGACAGCCAACCGTTCCGTCCATGTGTACGCCGTATGCTTGTGTTTATCTTGCAAAGATGGTTTGAATGTGGAGATGTGGAAATGTTTGACTGGATATGATCTTTAAAGGGACCATCTGGCCAATGACAATAATAAGGCAGCAAGCAGCCCATCTGGTGCCTGTTCCATGTGCCTCTCCTCCATTTCCTGTAGCCTAGGGTAGAAGCATTAAAATGTTTCCAAAGTTTGCCTTTTTTTTCAATTCGATTCCTCTGCTACCACATAATTAACTGATCTGAACTGAACTGCCATTCTGTTCCTTGTAGCTCTCAGGGCAAAAAAGTAAAGCTAGCCACAGTGGTCCTGCAGCTGGCTTTGTCCAAGGCAGAGCGTACTCATAATTCATAAAGCTGCATTATGACAAACCCTCTCACCTCCGCCATGCTCAGAAATGAAAACAAAGTTGTCAATTTGCCTAGAATACATAGGGTATTTATATTTAATTAGAGATTTTGAGCTGTAAAATGGCTCATTTTACAGAGTATTCGTGACACATAAGGTAGGAGGAATTAAGTGTGGACAGGGGCTTTAATTCTGTCTCGCCAAAAGGTGGAGACAAACAATGACCGGTAACCTAAAATTTCTTACCAGTAACACAGTCAGTAGGAGCAGTCTTTCGGACTTAGGGGTTAAACCTTGATGCATGTCTCCATTATTAGTGGCACCTGAGAATGGATACCTGGAAAGGTAGTTCATTAGTCAGGAAAATTTGTCCTAATCAAGCACTATCCTGTTATTAACCCGAACCAACCCCCTTACAAGAAGCAGTGCTCCTATGCATCCCACCCCAGAGCAATTTAGATTGTGGCACATAAAAATGAAATTACCTTTTTGTAATTCCTGCTGTGGTCTGCTGTGGTCTATTTTTTTCCTCATCAGTGGCTTTATATGGGCCTGGCAGTAGCTTGCAAAGGTGAACTAGCGCCGGGTAACTGTGCATTATGGGTTAAATTCAGACTGGGATGCAGAGAAAGGAAGCCTCCCAGGTGCTCCAAGATGGCAGTGACTAGGAGAAAATCCATCAGACTGGGTTTCAGCTTTGAGTGAATGCAGGAGCAATTGTAAGTGCTACAAATGAATGGGAGGCTGATTTATTAACAGTTGAGCGACTGTAGCGGTATTTTCACAGCGCCCGCTAGTAGTCGCTGTGCTTGGCTGTTGTTCGGTTGTTGACAGCGACTCAGTCGGTGTGGCGTAATGTTCAATTCAATACAAGGTTACGAGTCGCTATTTGACAGGTTCCGCGATATATGGGTGCGCATGATAGCGACTGGTCAGAGCGACCGGCTTCCACCATATTCATCAAAAAATTCAAGCGCTGTGAAATGCATGTTTAAACCCCAGAGCGCTGGCGGCGATGGGTTAAAAGTAGTTTTTTAACCCCCAAACAACCATATTTTTGGAAAACAAAAAAAACAAGTTTTTTAAATAATTTTGTAATATTAATACATCAGACCTGTAATATCAATTCTGTACAATTTTTTTTTTACTTTAAAATGGCAGAAGTGGTCACAGAATTTTTCACATTAAAAAAAAAAAAAACATTAATAACAATTAATTATGAATATTTAAAGATTGTTCCATTGAAATGCATTGGAGAGCGCCAGGTAGCGAGAGGTCATACCTGTCGCTGTTCAAGGTCGGACGCTGGCGCTGTGGGCTGAGGCTGGAATAATGATGAATGAGTCGCTATATGGCGCTATCTCAGTCGCTAAGCAGGATCGGCTTGATAAATGTGTGATTGTGGTGGGGAGCCGGCGTTCTCGTGGCGGGGCCCGTCATTACCGGCCGCTCACCAGTCGCTACCTGTCGCTATTCCTTCATAAATAAGGGCCTTAGTGTCATGTGTGCAGATGGGGCAAGTGATGTGACAAGGTTGTTGATTCACTTTAACTCTTTGTTGTAACCCCCCTATACCCATAATAGGAAGCCCTTGTACCAAAGATAATTTCCTGTGTACTGTATGAACTCGGCAACAATAAATCAGATTCTTATTCTAATTAGAATGTTAGAACATATTTATTATGCAGCAACTTGGGATTGAGACTGAGTTGGCAATTCACTATTTTATTCTTCCTTTATTCCTGAAGATATGATTCAGATCTTTGTCAGCTTTAATCAAGAGAATTGTATTTCCAATAGAAAGATGTCCCCAGGGCAAATAGTTATTAGTCACAAGCAACAAGAGCATCGTTTTGCATTTTTTTTAATCCTGCCATCATAAGTACAGAAAAAAAAGTGATTGTATTGTACAGATAATAACGTTTTCATGTATACAAAAGCTGAATGTCTTAATGTACCTTGAAGAGCAATTACACCCACCCAGTTTTATATTTTGTATTCTAAGCATCATTTCATGCAGATCTGAGACTTCTACTCAGTATTTTCTTGTTGGGCATAAAAAAACAATGAGTTTATTGCTGAAAGAAGGCTGGGGGTGGTGATCAATTTAAAGTATGTGTATTTTCTGGTTTTACTTACCTTTCCTCATCCAAGGTGAAAGCCCCACTGCAGGCAGCAGAGAAGTGGACCAAGCTGAGACATCTCCTACTGATTATTCACCACTGTTGCATCCAATTAACAAGGAAGCCCTCTGTGGCGAGCATCATCAGCTCAGGATGGTCTGATTCTCTGCTCCAGGATCAACGGCCTTATTTATCAAGGGCTAGCGCCAGGTAGTGTCTGACGAGCGCCAGGTACCGCCAGCTAACGGCGGCTACCGACTCAAGTACGCCCGGCAGCGGTCACAATGACGCATTTATCACGCTAAATGAGGCTAGCGCCGGCGAGAGCGACAGCTAGCGCGGGATTCATCATGTAGCCGACTGCAACGAACAGCGCCGCTGCTAATCCCATCACAGCGCCAGGTATGACCTGTCGCTCCCTGGCGATGTCCAATGCATTTCAATGGAGCAATCTTTAATTAATCATAATTAATTGCTATTAATGTTTTTTTTTTTTTTTGTCAAAAATTCTGTGACCACTTCTGCAATGTTAGGATTTTTTTTTAAGGTAAAAAAAAAAAAAAAAATTTTGTGCAGAATTGATATTACAGGTCTGATATTAATGTATTCATATTACCAAATGTTCATAAAAACTTGTATAATTTTACTATCAAAAAATATGGTTGTTTGGGGGTTAAAAACTATTTTACATCCATCGCCGCCAGCGCAAACAAGGAATTCTCAGCGCGAAAAAATTCGGAGCGTGATTTGTTAATGAATCTGCAGCAAGCCGTTCGCTCTGGCCATTCGTTGTCAGGCGCACCCATACAACGCTGAACCTGTGAAACAGTGACCCCTAACCCCGTATTCAACATTACCGCACACCGACTGAGTCGCTGTCAACAAGCAAACCCCGGCCAAGCACAGCGAATACTAGCTGGCGCTGTGAAAATCACGCTACTGGCGCTCATCTGTCGCTACCTGGCGCTATTAATGAATCGGCCTCCCCGTCAGCTCTAGGTACAGGAGAGTCTAATTTAAGACTAGCACCACGTATTGCCATTTGAGTATCTATGTAGCAGCGCTTAGAGCATCCCCAAGTGGTCACTGCAAGCGGGTGTCTGGCGCCATAACCTAGCGTAGCGGGAGGACAAGTGGCGCTGTACTAGCCTGTCCAGCAATGTTAAATGTGATATCTGGATGGCGCTCTCCCTGATTCACAGCAGAGCCAATCGAGAACGCTAGGTGGTGTCCTGAGGTCAAAGCTCCCAAGACTACGCTACATCTAACAATAGGACAATGCTGCAGCGAGCGATAGGTAACACCAGTTAAGTGCGTCCGGAACTCTGCGCTGAAGCCCATATTTAAGAAAAAACTACACACAACCAGCATCGGTGCTCTAAAACTGTGCGCTCTAGTGTTAAGCACCAGATGCTATGTGCAAAAAGTCTGTTTCTCAATGCATATACACCAGCACCAGAGTGAAAACCTATGGAATTACATTGATTTAACACTATGACAATGAAAACAGAGGGAGAAAAAAAGTTTCATAACCAATACCGCGCTAGTAAAAAGTTCAAAAGCTCCACGTGTCAGGCTTCAGTCCAAAAGAAAGTCCAGAAATACAAATGATGTTTAAAAGACACAGAGCTAAATTTTCTTAAAGTGGAATGAGGTGATCCCACAGATCATGCACATCTATTAGCCTCCACCAGTATCACCAAACTCTTACCGGAACACTGAATTATATGTGCGTTCAAGTAAATGACATCACTCCTTAATTTCCATAATGCCACTTTAAATGAATTCCTGTAGTGAACTCCAAATTGCATCCAGGCCTGATTGAATTCCAAGAAAAGACCTCCGGCTGCATCCAAGTTATACACTCAAAATAAGAGTGTGGAGGAATATGGATGGGAAAAAGAAAAAGAAATCTAGTGCAACACTGCTAGTTTAAATAAAAACAGTGTTTTAATATATGCCAGAAAACTCACAATGTACAATTAAAATAAGCGCATAATAAACCGCAGCGAACAGCTCTCACCGCTCCCACAGACGTCCCACTAAACCTTGCAAGTGTCCAAAAAGAGGGCTTCTAAGACAGAAGCTAATGTTGTCCACACTGTGACAATGACACTGCAATGGCCGACCTGCACATACAATTCTGCATAAAAAAATAAAAGTGTTTGGTTGTTGGGCAGGAGAGGCCACACAATCATTTGAACCAAAAGTTTTGAACATTACTTATTATATAACGCTATTTATACTCAACCAAATAACCAAATAAAACACCAATGAAATATATGGGAGAGCGATACTGAGCGACAGGTACTACATGGCGCTGTTGAACATATAGCGCCGGCGCTTTACACTGAGCCGCCGCTAGCAATACATTAAACGCTACATGGCGCTATTAGAGGCGCTCACCAGATTGGCATTCATATATATGGTTTTCACATACTGCACCTGGCATTCACCTGACGCTACGTGGTGTTAGTGTTTCTTAAATAACCCCCTAAATAACAATCAAGAACAACAAATAAAAAAACTGAGGCTACAGATGCAGCATTCTTTATTGTAATATTTCCTCTGCAGCACTGTGATGGAGAAATTATTCACACGTTGCAGGATTTAGTTGTGAGCTGTTTTAATAGCAGGCTCGGGGCCTTATTTATGGATTGCACTGTTTAGCATTTTTCTGGTTGCTATAGTGCCAGTTTTGAAGCGCCAGCATCAGCATTATTTTTGCAACTGCTATTACATGTATGTCTACAATGGTGCCTGAAGTTTAAATTGCTTTGGTGGTAGCATTAGGTATTGGACGTCCTGTGTCTGCGCCTGTTGAGTGTCATTGAGCGCCCCTTTGTACCACAGTTTTCACCGCTGCACACTGTATTTATTACTTTTTTGCCATGCTGAAAAGATTGGCGCTGTGTTTTCAGGTGCTGATTGTTGTTTCATCATTACAGTTACTGGAAATCACTGCAGGGGACAAACTTTACAGTGCGTTTGTTAGTTGTTGTCCAAATTACACATTGGTAAGCAAAAGAAGCCATGATATTACAACAAAAACTACATCTAGATCCTGAGTTTCCATCAATGAGAAGTCACAATGCAAGTTCTGTACAAAAAAAGTGTGTAATATTATTTATAGGCATAAAACAGTCCACTAGAGTTTTGCCCATTGTGCTCTATGGGCTCTTAACTTACAGCTCTACTATAAGCTGCGGCTGCTTCAGGCAGAGCAGCTATATCTGCGACTTATACGGCGCTAGTGTTAAATTAGATGCAGCCTGATGGTCGCATTGGTGCTACCTGCTATTTTGTTTCCTTAATCACATGCTGAGTGGCGCTGAGATAAAGATAATGACACTGAGCGGTACTAACAGGGTCTGATGCTTCATAAATCAAGCTCCCCATGTATCACAGCAGGATTGCTATTGTTACAATTGTAACATAAACCACAGCCTGGGGGTTACAATGTAATACACAGCAGGGAGCTGGTTGGCTTTTACAATGTAACACCATGAATCATCCTGCTTGTTACATTGCACAGCAGGAGGGAGAGAGGCAGAAGCCCCCAACCAAGTTTCAGTGCATTCAGAGCTGATGCCAATGTATAAAGACATAGAATATATATACCTTATCTATAACATATCTGATCACTCTTGGGCTACTGTATTGGAAGCTCCCTGATCCAGTAATGCCAGTCCCAAAATATAGCTAAACTGCTCCTGGCTTTGTAGTTCCCCCCAGTTTAGCCATGTTCTGCTGTGTGTGGAAGAGGGAAGCGTATGAGCTCTGACTGGAGGTGTGGTGGAATTAACTTTTAGTATAAAAGCAGAAAAAAGTGTGTGTGTGTGTGTGTGTGTGTGTGTGTGTGTTTGTGTGTATATATATATATATATATATATATATATATATATATATATATATATGGATTGTTTTGCATATATGGACATTATATGCTTGTGCACACATAGGAATTTATTTTTCGCAATTAACCAATCCATGCCGTGAGACAAACACAAGCAATGAGTGTAAACATGCCCAACATAGTGGGTTGCCCCAAAAACAGCACCTGGGGGGGTTAGGTGCCTTGCTGAAGAGCTGAACCTGTAACCCTACAGTCACAAGATGCTTCCTTCCCGATAGGCAACGACTTCTCCTTAAAACATCTTTTTGTTCTTTCCTGGTGAAATAAATACCTTTTTTTCTGGGGACAGTGTGAGAGATTTTAAGACTGCCTGCTCCCTGCTATGCTCTGTAAAACACGAGCAATGGAAAGGGAAGAGAATGGAAAGGGACTTCCAGACACAGGCTGAGCATGCCTGTCGTGTGTTTGGTTAAAATGCGTAACAGACTGATTCATTACTAGTGGCAGGTAGCGACAGATGAGCATCTGTAGCAGGCATTTCAGAGCGCCCGCTAGTAGTCGCTGTGCTCGGCCGTGGTTCGCTAGTTCAGAGCGCCTCATTTCCGGCATTGATGAATACGTTGTGGGGAGTTGCTATATGACCAGTACAGAGCTGTAAGAGAGCGAATGGTAGAGACTGGTCAGTGCGACTGACTCACAGCATATTCATAAAAAAAAACAGCCTTACACACCGCCGGCGCTCTGAGCTACAACGAAGCATTTTTGAGCGCCGGCGGTGTGTAAGGCTGTTGGAGGCTGTGTGATTTAAGTTTTTTTTGAACATGCATCCACTAGTAACAAAGCGAAAGCATATGGAATTACATTGTATTACATTGTAACATGAAAACATTAATGCCAGACCTGTCATGTCAATTCTACATAAATATATAAAAAATAAAAACATTTAGAAAAAATGACTTTTTCAAGGCCAGGAGAGGTTGCAACATTATTTGAGAATAAAAATAAAAAAATAATAATAAAAAAACACTGTTTAAAGAGAAGTAAAAGAATGGATCCTGACCCCTGGGTGGCACTCCTTAGTAGTCCGGTCATTCAGTGCTCTAGGGCCCAAAAGACCCTTACATCCCGTCTGGAGCAAAATCAATAATTGCAAAGGCCTGGAAGTCTCCGGATCTTAGCTTTATGGCGTTTAAAAACAAGGTAAATTCCATAATGGCAATGGAAAAAATATCTGCATTTTACAGGGGTAATCTGGAGGATTTTCAGGAAGTGTGGTCTCCTTGGGTTCAGAGATTCATGCCTTCAGACTTTGATTCTGCCCTTCTGTTTATCTAAGGCCCTTATTTAACAAGGGATAGCGACAGGTAGCGACTGGTGAGCGGCCGGTAATGACGGGCCCCGCCATGAGAACGCCGGCTCCCCACCACAATCACACATTTATCAAGCCGATCCTGCTTAGCGACTGAGATAGCGCCATATAGCCACTCATTCATCATTATTCCAGCCTCAGCCCACAGCGCCAGCGTCCGACTTTGAACAGCGACAGGTATGACCTCTCGCTACCTGGCGCTCTCCAATGCATTTCAATGGAACAATCTTTAAATATTCATAATTAATTGTTATTAATTTTTTTTTTTTTTTATGTGAAAAATTCTGTGACCACTTCTGCCATTTTAAATAATTTTTTTAAGGTAAAAAAAAAAAATGTACAGAATTGATATTACAGGTCTGATATTAATGTATTCATATTACAAAATTATTTAAAAAACTTGTTTTTTTTGGTTTCCAAAAATATGGTTGTTTGGGGGTTAAAAAACTACTTTTAACCCATCGCTGCCAGCGCTCTGGGGTTTAAACATGCATTTTACAGCGCGAGAATTTTTTGAGCGTGATTTGTTAATGAATATGGTGGAAGCCGGTCGCTCTGACCAGTCGCTATCATGCGCTCCCATACAGCGCGGAACCTGTCAAATAGCGACTCCTCACCCAATATTCAACATTACGGCAAACCGACTGAGTCGCTATCAACTACCGCACAATGGCCAAGCACAGCGACTAATAGCGGGCGCTCTGAAAATGCCGCTACAGTCGCTCAACTGTCGCTACCTGGCGCTGTTAATGAATCGGCCTCTAAGATTGCGGGTTGCTTAGGTCTTTAGTTATGAATCCTCCCTCCCTTTTTTTAAATTTTTTTTATTATTTATCCCTCCTGCCTCCTCTCCTTTCCCCCTTTTTTCCGCCCCTTGTGTTTCCCTTTTCCTAAGTTCTCATGCGCCAGTGATACTGGCGGAGTAGAATGACATGTTTTATGTGAGACAATTTATATTTTGATGAGTCCTAACCTGATTATTAAGGCGTTGTTTTCGAAAACTTGTATAGAATGGGTATTATGTTGTTCTGGGGAGACAATTCCTTGGATAGCTAATGTTCTTTTTCTTTAGAGGGCGCTGAGAAAAAATATTTGTTGAAAATGCTGCATGGTGTTTTTGTTAAATGTGTCTTCCAAGAGATTACCTATGCTATTGTGCTGATTATTATATATTTTCTATCCTTTTTATTTTTCTCAATAAAAAGCATTGAATGAGAGAAGTAAAATAACGTCCATTGAAATGTATGGGAGAGCGCCAGGTAGCGCGAGGTAAGACGTGGCGCTCTGCAAGGCTGAACGCCGGCGCTGTACGCTGAGGCTGGGATAATGATGAATCGTACGCTACATGGCGTTGTTCTAGTCGCTTACCAGAATCCGCTTGATAAATGTGTAATTGCGTGCCATGTCCGGCGTTCACCTGCCGCTACCTGCCGCTACCTGTCGTTTACAAGGCACTACCTGATGCTATCCCTTCATGAATAAGGCCCTCAGCGTATTAGTGTGGTTTTTGCAGCACCTTGGAGAGTTCTGTTGGCAGTCTGCCACGATGAAGAGTTTTGAGAATTGGCAGATATCCAGTTTTTATTAGTATGAATGTGACTTTTAGGTCACTCATTATAATTTTTGACATAGGTTTGTTCTCACGTACCTTTGTTTGATGCATGTCCTGTTCATTTATTTACTGAGATTGTCTGGCATTCATTCAGTTTTCACATGATGGGATCAATTCTAAACGATTGAGGCATATATTTGCCTTTTACCAGCCAGTAAGATTATGCCATTTTTTTGTAGAAATAAGAAAAGACAATGCTCAAAGAAAACCTTTATCCCAGAATTAAAGTCACCAACAAATTATTAACAGCAGCCAACAAAGCAGGCCCATATATTAAGGGTCCTTTATATATTATATATTGGTCCTGCTCATCACTATGATGCTTTATTCAATATTCAGGGCCATTTTAAGTGTGATGGAGGCCCCTGGGCACAGAATCAGATGAAGACACCAGATGGGGAGGCCGATTCATCAATAGCGCCAGGTAGCGACAGATGAGCGACTGTAGCGTGATTTTTTCAGCGCCAGCCAGTATTCGCTGTGCTTGGCCGGCATTAGCTTGATGACAGCGACTCAGTCGGTGTGCGGTAATGTTGAATACGGGCTGGGGGGTCGCTGTTTCACAGGTCCAGCGTTGTATGTGAGCGCCTGACAACGAATGGCCAGAGCGAACGGCTTGCTTCATATTCATCAAAAAATCACGCTCCGAATGTGCTGTCGCTGTCCATTCCTTGTTTAAACCCCAGAGCGCTGGCGGCGATGTGTATTAACTAGTTTTTAACCCCTAAACAACCATATTTTTTGAATGTAACATTATACATGTTTTTAGAATCATTTTGTAATATGAATACATTAATCTCAGACCTGTTAGATCAATTCTGCACATATTTTTTTTTTTTTTTTTTTTTTTTTTACTTAAAAATAAATCCTAACATTGCAGAAGTGTTCTCCGATTTTTTGACATTAAAAAAAAAAAAAAAAAAATTAATACCAATTAATTATGATTAATTATAGATTGCTCCATTGAAATGCATTGGACATCGCCAGGGAGCGACAGCTCATACCTGGCGCTGTGAGGGAATTTGCAGCGGCGCTGTTCGGTCCAGGCGGCTTCATGATGAATGCCGCGCTAGCCGTCGCTCTCGCCGGCGCTAGCCTCATTTTGCTTGATAAATGCGTCATTGTGAGCGCCGCCGGGCGTACTTGAGTCGGTAGTCGCCGTTAGCTGCCGCTACCTGGCGCTCGTCAGACACTACCTGGCGCTATCGCTTGATGAATAAGGGCCACAGTATTTTTTTCCTTTGAAATAATAGTCCAGCCAAGAAAGTGATTGGTGGTTGTCTGGCGCCTGCCCACTTACTGGAATGTTCGAATGTTCGAGTCCCTTGTGTCACCCTTGTGCGGGTGCGTGCTGCTCAGGAACTCCTGCTTTGCCATTCTGGGTGGGGGGTAGTCACTCAGCTGGTCCAGCAGAAACAGTTCCCTGCACTGAGCTGCCAGTGGCTGTGCTTGGTGGCTTATGTGCAGTGAACAGCCACTGATTGACAGCTCTGCACCCTCCCCATCACTTTAGAATTTCTGATAGCAGCTTTGCTGATCTAGACTCTCTGTCCTACCCTGTACTTAAACCAGACTTCTTGTATGTTTCCCCCACGTTGTACATGCAGATTGCTCACATTAAAAATCATCCTACCTGCATCTACTGCCTTTTCTAAGCTTTTAAACATCCAAGATGACGGCCCATGTAGTCTCAGGCTGTCTGCAGACAGGAAGTGTCTTCTGACTATGCTGCTCTGCATTCTGGGATTGCTGTCCTTTTCCTGACCCCAGCTATAACCGTCCCCCACTGTACCTGCCACCCTCCTCCTCCTCTCAGTATGTGATGCTTCTGAGGCAAGATGGCAGCTCTCGTATCCCGGAGCCCTAAACTGAGTTGCAGCCCAGTGGGGAAAAGAATAAGTAAGTGACTTAAAACTTAAAATATATTCATTTTAGCTGCTGGAGAATAGTTTTTTAAGGATATGGGCTTTTCATTAAATGATACTGAAGGTCCGGTTTAAAAACAAGTTTTTTCAGTGTTGGTCCACTTTAAGGCTTCTCTTTAATTTGATTGTCGCTAAAAGTCTTAATAAACCTTTGTGTTATTATCAAAGGATTCTGAGACACCAATATAATTATCTGAAATATACCAAGAGCAGCCAATAATTAACTTCCTTTTCAGTCATAAGTAGTTCTCAACCTTTTGAATTAAGAACTGTTTCTCATGCCGCTCTTGACAATTTATGTGTGCGCTACTGTGATATTACGGTTAAACAAAGTTCATGGATTTATTTATGAAGCCATATCTGTACTATCTTAATGATGTTCCTAACAGCGTACCTTCATTTCCTTTCTCAGAATTGCGGAGCAGCTCCTGCGGGAATCCTGGAGTACCGCCAAAGGGTGTTCTGTCTGGTACAAAGTTTGATATCGGAGACAAAATCAGATACAGTTGTGTAACGGGATACATCCTGGATGGGCATCCGCAGCTCACATGCATAGCCAATACAGCCAACACAGCATCATGGGACTTTCCTGTACCCATATGTAGAGGTAAGCACAAGCATGGGGCATTCATGGTATTATGAGTAATACAAATCATACTTTATATATATATATATATATATATATTTAAAGCATACAAATGGCAAATTCTCTACATGTTTTCTTATTTTTATCTTTTTTTATTTTTCACCTTATATTTTTTTTTACAGAAGAACTGTCTGAAATTATACTGTACACCTCTGGCCCCCATTTTCATCACCAAGCAAATATATTATATTTATATATTATATTATATAGATATTTATTGTTAACGTGAACCAAAACCCAGTATTTTGTATAACCTGGGTTTTGGTCCATGCCCGCGGGGCACCAAAACCGGGGATGCCCCACTGTTTGAAAAAGTTATCCAAACGGATTCACCTTTCCTCAGTCCTACAGCACATGCATGGCCTCTCATCCAATCAGCGTGCTTTACTGCGCTGGTGAGTTCTCGGCTTAGCTTGTCTATGGAGTTGATTCTAGTGCCGGCGTTTCGGCCCTGCTACCTTTTATCTGGGAGTGTGCCCACGCTGGCCATTCACTAATGCCTGGCACAGGCACACACCCTGACAAAGGGGTAGCAGGGTTGCGACCCTGCTTGCGCATGCGCTGTTGGACTCGGGCTAAAGGTGAGTATACAGGGTGACCTAGGGGGTTTCACACATTGGGGCATGCCGATTTTGGATGCCCAAGGGAGGGTATCAAGCGGCCCTTATAGATTTCCAGGCTGATCTTCGTGGGTTTTGGTCCACTTTAAAGTTACAGTTACAGTGAATTTATATAAAAATACTGTCAAACACAACAACAATACCGCACTTCCGATAACAAAAGCTCCACATGTAAATAGAGTCCTTCACCCAAGTCCAAATATTCAATATAACACAACACAGAACTCCTCCAAGTGGTATATAAAACCGGTAATCAATCGAGTGGGAAATCCCAAAGGGCATGCATCTTCATACTCCGTGACACCCACCACCTGAGGTGTTTATACTCTTACCGGACAATGCCAGTTATTAAAGCTCAACGATAAATTTTCTCAGATGGGGGCTTGATGCCTCCGTTATCCAGTGGCCATTGCTTCAATGACACTCAACCATTCACAAAGTTTTTCAATAATTAGCAATCCAATAGTGCCAATATGTAAACAGAAAATACAAACAATCTAGTATAGCACCATTAAAAGTTTTAAAGGTGTTTTAATTAGTATTAAATCACACTCAAAAAGGTAAAATTGAAGGCAGGCATATAAAGTGAACAAGCTACTGAACCGCCAATAGTTCTCACCGGATCGAGTATGTTGTTTCTGTTTTATTCACTTCCCATGTGATCCAAATCCAAGCAGATTAATTAAAATTGTACGTGAATCCATATATTTGCTTATTTGTTCCTAAGACCTCAGGCTCCTTCAGTTTGGCTTTTTTTTTGTATTGATTTTTGTGTTTGTTTTTCTTTATTTCTCTATTTCCTTTTATTCTAAACTAAAAGTGACTTTGCTGTCTATCTTGTCTTTGAAGAAGTGTTTCAAAGTTGCAGTATTCCTTATAAGATGTGCGGTCTCTGAAAATCTAGAAACTGCCCAAGGCATCTTTCGTCTTGTTATTTACATTCTCTGTGGCCAAGGAAAAAAAACACATAAACCAGGACAACAGAATAATGTAGAAAAATAATGCAATACTATCTATAGTAAATACATATTACAGCACTGTGCTTTATTTTGTACAATGGGTCATTTTTATCACATTTCTTTTAGTCCTATTGATGATCAAGATAATTATGAGTGCAGCCATCATTTACTGCTGATTTCCATAAATAATATTCCGCCATTGTCAATCAGAATCCCCCATTGGCTATTTATTCTAGTGTTTTTACAGTCTGGGAAGGTTCTCATTTATCCAGGTCATGTTTTATCTATAGGTATACTTGCTGTTTTTTTTTCTTGAAGACATTTCACTAGTCACCTGATTGGCTTTCCAAGTTCAATAAGAAGCTGGGTTGCTGGAATATTTTTTATTAACCAACATTACATTTTAAAATTCCCAAATTTGACCAATCGAAATATATTTAAAATCCCCAAAATTTATTGCAATTGTTTACAAAAAATCTGTACAAACAAGTAATCGAGTAAAATCAAAACGTCATCCTTCCTCCACCATGAACAAACAGCATGTCCCCAACATGAGTTGTTAAGTTTCAACTTGATTTTGATTTTTGTAATAATAATTAAAGTCCACTCTCGTACAAGTCATATTAATAAATAAAACAGTAAGTCCAGCTGGCTTGATTTATTCCCACAGATAGTGATATTACTGTATACTATCTCAAATTGGACTCTAGGGACTCAAAACCCAACGGCAATAATTAGCCAGCAAGCAGCTCACCTCATGGCTGTTCTATGTGCCTCTCCTCTATTTCCTGCAGCTCCAGTTAGAAGCAGTAGCAGACCTCCAAAGTTTCCATTTTTTTCAACTTTATTCTCCAGGATCACACACAAATGTGGTCCTGCAGTTACTCTGTCCCTTGGTGCTCTCAGTGTGAGTGAGCACGACAAGTCACAGTGGTCCCTTTTTTTTTTTTCTGACCTCAGCAGTATGCTTAAGACTCATGAAGCTGCACCATGACATGCTCTTCCGAGCTCAGCTTTAATCCCTTAAAATTAAGCAGTTTCACCTAGAATACATGAGGTATTTACATACAATCAGGTGCTTTGAGATGGCTCATATTTACTGTCCCCAAAAGGGGAACGTGAGAGAAAGTTAGTGTTTGCCTGGACAGGGACTTAAAAAACAAAAAAGCGGAAATATCCTAAACATCAAACTGAAATTCAGAAAGCCACAAGTGCACAGGAGACACATGTCTGCTCTTCAGAGGAAGGACAATTAATTTCAAGGAAAGTAGCCCTGAGGGCACCTGTGGGCAAAAATAAAGAAAATAAGAATTCTTACCTTTCGTTCCTTGGTACTGATTCCTTCTGGTTACTCGAAAAATTGTTTTGGTCAAAAATCTTTTACTCACCTATGTCGGGCTATGTCGAATGGTATTCTCTGGTTTAAAGCAGAAGAAATTTGGGGATTTTGACTATTTAGCCAGCTCATGCACCATTGGACCTGGGAAAGGTAAGCTGTTACAGGTGAACTGGGGATTTCCCCAAAAATTGGGATGGAGACGCTGGATTTTGTTCTGTTTTAATGTAGTCTGCTAAGATCAGATCCTTGGCTGTCATCCCTCCCCTTTGCTTTGTCATTACGCGTGGGGGCTACACACTGTTCCAAATTCCTAACCTTAGCTCATCTTGGCTTGATCTAGCTCTTTGAATCTGAGCTAATTGCATTGACCTTGCCTGACCTTCAGCCTCAATATGGCTTCATATGTAATAGACTGTGTTGCCATTATTTTCTTATTGCATGGCACGGCCTGCTTCAGTATTCATAACAGTTGGGGTTATTCCGCCACTTGGCTGACAGATGGGTATAAGAGCACTAGGGTCAAGTGCTCCAGGAGCGCTGCTCCAAGCCGCAGAACCTGTTCCACAAAGGGGAGCCGGCCATAGGCTTTATGGTGAGCCTACTAGTGATGCAAAGTTCCTGTCCTGGCTTCTGAGGGGGTACGTTTTGGGGGACTGTGTCTTTTTCTTTTCCTTCAGAAGTTCCCACCTCTCCCCTGGCCTGGATACTCGCCACTGTCTTTCGTCTCTCTCCCTCCCCCCCCTGACTTATGTTCGGGGGGCAGGTGGTAGCGGCGAGTGGTGTTAGTTGTGGTGTATTTTGCTGTGTACAGTGGTTTTTTGGTGTTTTTTAGCCGCTGTGCCGCTTTGTACTGCGTTCCGCGGCGGGTGGCGCTATAGCCTGTGGTGTTTTTGCCTAGTCATGGCGCCGGCGGGGTCACGTGGGCGCCGTTTTCACGCTCTTCGGAGAGAGCGGGACTGGGGGATGACGCGTATCGCGTCATCCTCCCAAGGCCCGCCCCTCGAGGTACTTCTGCCGGCGCCATTTTGGATTAGCTGTGCGTCTGTTTTTTTCCCTTTCTGGCTGCGGTGCTGTATCCTCCTGTGTGTCGCTTCATCCAGCGGTCTGAGGCTTGGTGATCCTGTGATTTCCTTGGTCCGTGAGTCCCCCTTGGGGTTTTTTTTATTGGTCTTGTGGTGCATGTACTGCGGGATGCTCATGTGTCGTTTTTCCTTATGTCTTTCAGGCGGGATACCAGTGGGTTGTGGTTTCTCCCGGCTCTACTCTTTCCTCCCACTCACCCCCCCCATTTACTGACTTCTGGGGGTATCCCGTGGGAGGGCATCCCGGGTGGCTTTTGTATTAGCCTTTGCCCAGTGCTGGCCTATTGCACCTGTGTTAATCAACATATGGAGGCTTCTGGGGATAGCGTGCTTCAGGGTCCTTTGGGGCAATCCCGGCTATGTGCCATGTGTAGGGTATTCCCTGTGAGTGACAGTGTCAGGGTGTGTGTGCCGTGTGCCCAAAGTGTCCTTGCGCTCCAAGCTGGTTTGCCTGCATCGCTTCCCAGCTCTGCGCCCCCTTCGGAGTTGCCTACCCCCCACTCCTGCAATTGGCCCCCAGTGAGGGGGATAATAGCAGGAGGTCACAGTCTGATCTGGCACTTCGTGTGGCCAACATTGAGAGGCAGCTTGCCGGGCCTGATCCTAGGAAGGTCTCTGGCAAGAAGCGGCACCTGACTTCCTCTCCCTCAAGCTCCACAGAGGAGTATGAGGAGTTTGATGCCACTGGTGGACGTTATTCCCTAGAGGAAGGGGAACTGTTCCAGGACTCTGACTCCGCTGGGGACCAGCAGGAGGGTTGCGATAGTGACCCTGGGTCTGCGTCCGGGGAGGAATCATGGTACCCTGAGGACACTGATAATCTGCTGTCTCACATTTTTGAAATTTTGCACATTGTTCCCCCTGAGGTGGCTAAGAAGAAGCAGGGTGAGCTCTTTCTCCCTGATAAACAGCGTCTTGAGTTCCCTGAGCAGGGACATTTCACTACTATAGTGCTTAAGGAGTGGGAACATCCTAACAGGCTGCCCGCTGTGCCCAAAGGATTGGATAAGAGGTATCCCTTTCCTGCTGATCTAGTAAAGCGATGGTCATGTCCCCCTGAGGTGGACGCTCCCGTGCTAGGTCTGTCCAATACCTCGGTCATGCCTTCCCCTGACACTACCACTCTGAGGGACAGCGAGGACCGGCGCATGGATCAGCCGGCCTGCCATGCTTTTACTTGTGTGGGGGCTGGGCTGCGCCCGGCCTGTGATGCTGCCATTACAGCTATTGCCCTTAAGAAACTGCTCAAGCGTCTATGTAATGGCGCTATGGCTGGTAGGAGGAGGAAGGATTATAGGGCCCTCTTGCTCTGCTCTGATTTTGTTGCATTTATCCTTACTGCCATGGATGATGCTGTGAGGCTGGGAGGTAGGGCCTCTGCACTTTTAGTGGCTATGCGCCGCTCTGTTTGGTTGCATCAGTGGGCAGAAGATGCTGCTGCTAAGAAGCCTCTCACTGGGCTCCCCTTTGCGGGGCTGCGGCTCTTCGGTGAGCGTCTTGATGTTTTAGCCAAGGATGGCAGACTGCCTCAGAGTAGGAGGCAGCCCCGGCCCTTTCGGGGGCCCCCTGCCTCTTTCTCCTCCCTTCGTACTCCCAGAGAAGGTCGTGGCTCCCTCTTCTCAGGTAGCCGCAGAGATTCTTGGGACCGTGGCAGATCCCGTGGTCGTCCCGGTCTCTCCTGGGGTTCCAAGCCCGAACCCCCTCCCAAGGCCCCTCAGGCCTGAGGGGGCACCCTCACCCATGCGGCTTTGGCTCTTTGCTCACATCTGGAGGCTCCATGTCTCAGACTGGTGGATTCAGGAGGTGGTGTCCTCCGGTTACAAGATAGAGTTTGCAGCCTGGCCGCCCCCAAGATTCATCAGATCCCGGATGTCTTTAAACCCCCTGTCAGCTCAAGGGTTGCTTTCGGGGGTTCAATGCCTGCTGGAGTTAGGGGTCATTTGTTCGGTGCCCCCTCAAGAACAGGGTCAGGGGTACTATTCCAATCTTTTCACGGTCCCCAAAAAGGACGGCTCACTGAGGCCCATCCTGGACTTGAAGGGTCTCAACAAGTTTGTCAGATTCAAGCATTTTCACATGGAGATGCTACGCTCAGCTGTCAGTACCCTTCGCCCAGGGCGACTTTATGACCACCGTGGACATCAAGGATGCTTATCTTCATGTGCCTATCTTCCCAGGTCATCAGAGATTTCTGAGGTTCGCGCTGGAGGATCAGCATTACCAGTTTGTAGCTTTACCCTTTGGTATCACCTCGTTGCCTCGGGTGTTCACTAAGGTGCTGGCGGGGGTGATGGCTCTGCTACAGAACCAGGGCATTTGTGTCCTTCCTTACCTGGACGACATCCCCATCCTTGGTGAGATCCTTTCTGGGCATGACACTGGATATCTCTCAGGTCAAGGTGTTCCTTCCTCAGCAGAAGGTGGAGGGCCTTCAGAAGCTAGCACGGGCTCTGCTCTTGTGTCCTCTTCCCTCCATCCGTCTGGAAATGCAGTTGGTGGGCCTGATGGTGTCCTTCTTCGAGGCGGTCCCCTTTGCTTCATTTCACATGAGATCTCTTCAGTTGCCCCTCTTGTCAGTCTGGGATCGGGACCCTGTGTCCCTGGATCAGGAATTTGCTCTGTCTCCTTTGGCCAGACAGTCCCTTTCGTGGTGGCTGGACTCAAGGAACCTTCTGGTGGGCAGGATCTTCCTGCCCCCGTGCGTCACCACAGATGCCAGTCTGACAGGCTGGGGGGGCGTTTGGAAGTCTCTGAAGTTCCAGGGTCGGTGGGGCCCCCAGGAGGCCCATGCTCCCATCAATGTACTGGAACTGAGGGTGATCAGGTTGGTTCTTTCTCAGCTGACCACACACCTTCGGGGTCAGGCTGTTCAGATTCGCTCAGACAACCAGACGGCGGTTGCCTAAATCAACCATCAGGGAGGGACTCGGTGCAAGCGAGCCTTCAAGGAAGTGTCCCTGATACTGTCTTGGGTGGAACAGAATGTTCCCTGCATCTCAGCGGTATACATTCCGGGGGTGGAGAACCAGGTGGCGGACTCCCTGAGCAGGGGGACGTCTCATCTGGGGGAATGGTCCCTCAACAACCAGGTGTTTCTCTCCCTGTGTCACCGCTGGGGTCAGCCGGATGTGGACCTGTTTGCGTCCCATCACAATCACAAACTTCCCAAGTTTGTCTCCCTGTCACAGGATCCTCTGGCCTATGCCACGGATGCACTGGCAATGCCTTGGACGGAGTTTCGGCTTCTCTATGTGTTCCCTCCGTTCCCTCTACTAGGCAGGGTCATGTGCAAGATAGCCCAGGAGGGGGTGCCAGCCATCCTGGTGGCCCCCTGTTGGCCAAGAAGGGTATGGTTTGCAGACATCGTGCAGTTGGCAGTAGATCGGTACGTCTTGCCCAAGGATCCAGCTCTTCTCACTCAGGGGCAGCTATGCCATCCCGATTTACACAGCTTGGCTGCTGAAACCTCCATCTTGATGGAAAAGGGGTTGCCTGCCTCTGTTGTGGATACCATTATTCGGGCTAGGCAGAAGTCCTCGTCCTTTATCTATTACAGGGTCTGGCATGCTTACATTGCCTGGTGTGAGTCCAAGTCTCTTCCCTGTCAGGTTTTTTCCATCCCCAGGATTCTAGGAATTTTTGCAACATGGTTTGGATTCTGGCCTTCAACTGAGTACCCTCAAGGGCCATGTTTCAGCTCTGGCAATTTTTTTCCAAAGATCCTTTACCAATCACCAGTTGGTTAAAACCTTTTTCCAGGGTGTTACTCTTGTGCGTCCACCTCGTAAGCCCATGCTACCAATCTGGGACTTGAATCTGGTGTTGTCTGCTATGCAGGGTCCTCCCTTTGAGCCTATTCGTGAGGCTCCCTTGCCCATTCTGACTCTTAAGGTAGCCTTTTTGGTGGCTATCACTTCTGTCAGGTTAGTTTCTGAACTGGCAGGGCTTTCCATCAAACCTCCTTATTTTGAGCGGCATCAGGATAAGGTGGTGTTTCGGCTTAAGCCGGATTTCTTGCCTAAGGTCGTGCTTTCATCTCAATCAGGACATTGTTTTGCCTTCATTGTGTTCTAATCCTGCTAATTCCAAGGAGCGGACATTGCATTCTTTGGATGTGGTCAGGGCTCTGAAGTTTTAGGAACCTCCCTTTAGGGTTACTGCTCATTCCACTTGTGCTATTGGTGCCTCTTGGGCTTTTCAGCACCAAGCTTCTGTTGAACAAGTTTGCAAGGCCGCTACTTGGTCTTCTGTTCATACTTTTTCCAAGTTTTACAAGGCTGATGTTAAGGCCTCAGCGGATGCTGCTTTTGGCCGCAAGGTACTTCAGGCGGTAGTGACTGGAACTGCCGGCCGTTACTCATTGGGGATCCCACCCTACTTTTGGACACTGCTTTTGGATGTCCCAACTGTTATGAATACTGAAGCAGGCTGTGCCATGCAATAAGAAAAAGACAATTCTGTGAGTACTCACCTGTAGAATTGTTTTTGTTCTTGCATGGCACGGTCTGCTTCACCCCACCCTTGTTATCGTTATTCTTGGTTGCCTCTTTATGGTGATTGTTCCAAGTTAATTGGGGTTCTTTACCTTTTTTACCTTTATTCTCTCCCGGCTTCTTGTCTCACTGCTTGTCTACGCTGGGAACTCTATGGTTAATCCCATTTTTATAGGGGTCCGGGAGATGCCACAGCTCTTCTGCAGTACACTGCGCCACCTTGTGGCGGAATAACCCCAACTGTTATGACTAATGAAGCAGGCCATGCCATGCAAGAACAAAAACAATTCTACAGGTGAGTACTCACAGAATTGTCTTTTCTCCAATGTCAGAACTAACTGTAATCACTCTAAGCTTTGGCTGTGGAACCCTGCCGAAACACATAGTGCAGCAATGATCATCCACACCATCAGGGTTCTAAATGGTGAAGGGACCAGGTGTGCTAATGAGTCTACTGTACAGTATGTCTCCTTCAGTTGCCCACATGTGTAACAGATATTGGTATTTTCAACAGTGCAGATTGTCCCAAATCTCCCTACTAATTCTAAATTTAAGCTTGAGTTCTTAAATTTGATATTTTCCACCCCAAATGTGTTTGCTGCCTTACACAACACTTACAGTACATAATAAAAACACCAACAAGCTGTCCATGGATGATTGATAAAGTCCATGTAAATTCAAGCGCATTGACGGTGCTAGTGTGTATCCATGTGCATGTGCACTCAGGGAGTATGGCAGCAGGAATGTTAATTTGCTCTCCTTTTATTGAAATGGAAAAATATGGAATAGATTTGACATGAAATGTGTTTACCCTTAACCCCATTCACATTATTTTTATCCATAACTCAGTTGTCAGCATTCAGCAATAATGAATTCCAAAAATATGACTCAATAACACTTAAAATCATAATATTTGCCTATGAAGATTATACAGTATAATTTCAATCTGGCAAACTGAAGCTCAACAAATGCACTAACTTTAAAGCATATTTAAATGTAACACCCTCAATTTTCCTCCCTGCATTTCATTTCAGAAATGCTTCTTATGTATGCAGTCTATAGACACATTGGTACTGTCAGCACCTGGCAAGCCTGGGCAGATGCCAGGGCCCAATTAACCTTTGGGAACCCATGTGCCTTTCTCTTTCCTTTTAACTTTTCAGGGTTTGGGAGATGCTCACAAAGGTACCAGGTCAGACTTTTGGATGTGCAGCATGGCAGACAGAGAGGAGGAAGCAGGAATGCTGCTTCTGTGCAGCCTAATCTACTAAATACCTCATTTGGCTGCCATAGGAAGCCAGATGATATGTATGTAGCCTGATTTCTGCCCAATCTGTACATGTACTTACTGCAGGACATCCCCAAAAAATCCAAGAGAGGTAGTGATGGCACCATGTGCTTTGGTAGGAGGGGCAAGTGACTTATCAGAAAAGTTATTCAGTACAACTGACCAACTAGCCCTTCTGGGACCTTCTGCATGTGCTGTAAGACTCAACCCTCCCTAGAGATATTTTCGTAATAGTCTATCGTTGGAAAGAAACCCCCTTCAAGAATCTTAAAAGAACTGTATCGTAAAATCACTCAACATTAAAAAAAAACATATAAACATGCTGGATAGTGAGAGGAGGAGCTACTAATGCACCCTAATTAAAAAAAAAACTGCCTAACTAGTGGTTTTCTTCCCCTGGAAGGAATACAATTTAAAGTTTTGAGGGTTCCAGGGAGATCTGCTCCATCCAGTGCCGCCTGTCAACCTATGGGGAGCAGCAACATTAACTACATTAAATATCTGCCCAGAAAATTGTATACTAACAGGCTGATTAATTACTAGTGCCGTATAACGGCAGATAAACGTCTGTACAGCGGGGCTAAGAGCGTCCGCTAGTGGTCGCTCTGATCGGCTGTGAGCCGCTATTACAGAGTGCCTCAGTCGCTGTAGTAACATTGATGCATTGATGAATTTGATGTGTGAGTCGCTATAACACCAGTACAGCACTATATGGGAGCGACCGGTAGCGACTGGTCAGTGTGGGCGACTCAAACCATATTCATCAAAAAAACTGCCCCACACAGCGCCGACGCTCAAAATTGTGTCGCTGTAGCCCAGAGCGCCAGAAGCTGTGTGATTAAAGTCTGTTTCTGAACACATATCCACTAGTAACAAAGCGAAAACACATGGAATGACATTGTTATTACATTGTGACATTAACACTAACATTCGAGACCTGTAATGACAACTCTGCATAAAAATATTAAAAAATCAAAAAAGTTTTCAAAAATGACATTTAATAGGCCAGGAGAGGTCACACAATAATTTGATAAAAAAAACAAAACCCTGTTTAAAGTGAAGAAAAGTATCGTCCATTGAAAGGTATGGGAGAGCGACAGGTAAAACCAGGCGCTCTGGAAGGCAGAGCGCCGGCGGTATACTCTAAGCCTTCTGTGATGTTGAATCTGATGCTACATGGCGCTGTTAGAGTCGCTCACCAGAACCAGCTTCATAAATGTGGTATTGCGTACAGCGCCCGACGTTCACCAGACGCTACCTGACGCTTACAAGGCACTACCTGTCGCTATCCCTTGATGAATAAACCCCTATGTAAAAGCTTGCTGGCTTGGGGGGCAGATCATCAGAGTTGAGGAAATCTCCTCTGTTAAAGCAGAATAGTTTGTTCAAAACCTGTCACCGCTGTTCATTTAATTGAACGAATTAAACAGGCTTTTCTTTTTTGTGGAATGTATATATGTGGCCCCAGGGGTGAAGCTAGCCTCTCTGCTGCCTGAGGCAAATTGAAGAAAAGTACCCCTCTTGCCTTTTCAAATAGTAAATTACCTGTATATTCAATATGTTTTTTTAATACGTTCAGTCATTGGTGGTTCAGTGTCCCCACGTAGTCCACAGCATGTTAATGTGCAGTGGTGTCTTGATCCAGCTGAACCACCAATGAACTACTAGGAAATGGAAAAACAGCATCTGCCGTCCCCTCTAGTTGTCTCTGCTTGAGGCGGCCACCTCACCTGACCTCACTACAGGTGCATCCCTTCATTTTGCTATCTGGCATATTTATTTGAAGTTTCATGATTTCATTATTTTTCACAATTGTGCTCTTGTAGTTTGGCAGCTCAAAGTGGTTTTGGTCTTTAATTTGGAGACACAAAGCTCTATGTTCATGTTATATAGACTCCTCTATTTGTGTTGTAAGGAAGTACCTCCAAGCGACCTCTGCCTGTACTCTAAAGGGTTTACCCAGGCAACAAAACGTAATTCTTAAAGTGGACCAACACCCAGGATTTTGACTATCCTGGGTGTTGGTCCACTTAGGTGGGGCACCCCGATCGGGGGTGCCCCGCTGTGTGAAACCCCCCCGATCACCGCAAAAACTCACCTCTCCCCGCTCCCACGTGACCTCGTCCGGCCAATGACAGCGCTCAGAGCCGCTCTGGTATGCGCGTCCAAAGCCGCTTGGACGCGCATACCAGAGCGCTGTCATTGGCTGCGTCTCTCGCTTCCCTTTAACAGGGAGCGTGCCTGCGCCGGCCATTCACAAAACGGCCGGCGCGGGAGCGCGCCCTGCTAGAGGGAAGCGAGAGACGCGGCTGCGTCTCGCGCATGCGCCATTGGATCGCCGGTAAGGTAAGGATTGTGGGCCTCCTGGGGGGTTCCTCCCCGCGGGACATCCCGATTTCGGATGCCCCGCGGGGAGGGATCTGATCGGTCCGCGAATCTTATAGATTCCCGGGCCGATCCCCCCTGGGTGTTGGTCCACTTTAACTGACCACCCTTAGGCTTAATCCTACACAGTTAAGACGGATGAAGTGGTCTGAGTGCTGTGCATCAACCCCCCTGCATGCATATCAGCAGTGGGCTCACATGTTGCGTGCCCCCTCTCTGTGTGCATTCAAGCATCCAAGGATGACCACGTCGTGATTAAGTGCAAACAAAGATTGAAGGTCCCTCCAGAGCTGTACAGGACTTGCTAGAGGCCTGAGCCTACTTTGAGTGGCACGAGTGGTCAGGACGGGTTGTTGAATGTTGCACTGTGCCCTGCCCCGGATGAATCTACATTGCTAACTCTCCCACTGGCCTCTATGCATTGTCATGCTGTTCTTGTGCCTTTGATGGATTTGCTGCTTGGAGCCATACCACAATTATTTTGACGAGACGCTGCTTTAGCCCTTTTGGTAATGACTTTCCCAGTTCCCCTATTTTTTAAGCTGGCTTGGTGTATGTGTGTGGTGTGGGCATGGTGTCTGTACTGCAGCCCCACGTTTTAACTATGACTTTTTTATGTTGTAACATTTTTAACGTTGTCTTTTTAGGAGAGGGTGATTTTTTTCTAGTCAGATAATTGGTCACTCTTGTTTTTGTACTTTAATAGACATGTTAGCTGGCACCAGCCTCAGTAGTGTGTGTCTTTGTGTCTGTTTAAGCCCTTCGACTTGCTGGCTCTTTATATTTCTCCTTCACTTGCCGACAAGAGGTGGAAAAACAGTGTGACCCTGATTCCCTGCCCCTTTAAGCGAGAATAAAGCCACACACACAGTATCATAACCTGGACAAATAACCCCTTAACAAACCTTTAAAAGGAAGTTCACCTTTGTCATGTGAAACAGTGGCCATTTACTCTTTACATCACAGCACTAAAAGACACATACGATAAATTCCAAGAAAATTACAAGCTCAAGGACACTTATTTTTGCAGGGAAGCACAGTGTTAATGTGAACAGCAAGCAGTCATAGTTGGGTAGCTTAGCAGGAAAGTGAACCATAACAGAGATAAGGATTTAAAGAAAGTTAAAGACAGCAGTAAGAATGGGAATCAATCAGGATATTAGATTATCTGAGGTCTGCTGACCTTTAATAATGCTGCAGTTGCTTCTTGCAGTCTTTCTAGGATTAGCAGGGTTAGAACTAAAGGGCACCTCTCTGGACTTTACCAATAACAAGGTTGAATAAGCAGTAAACACATGTTTAGGTGTTCTACAATTCTACACTACAAAAATAAAACTGATTTGTGGTTGTACCTGAATGTTCCTTTTTCTAATGCAATTAGGCCAAGGCCCTTATTTAACAAGGGATAGCGCCAGGTAGCGAATGGTGAGCGAACGGTAATGACGCTCACCGCCACGAGAGCGCCGGCTCCCCTCCGCAGTCACACATTTATCAAGCCGATCCTGCTTAGCGACTGACAGAGCGCCAGATTGCGAATCATTCATCATTATTCCAGCCTCACCCCACAGCGCCAGCGAGCGACCTTGAACAGCGACAGGTATGACCTCTCGCTACCTGGCGCTCTCCAATGCATTTCAATGGCGCTATCTTTAAATATTCATAATTAATTGCTATTATTATTATTATTATTTTTTTTAATGTCAAAAATTCTTTGACCACTTCTGCAATGTTAGTTTTTTTTTTTTTTTTTAAGCTAAAAAAAAATTGTGCAGAATTGATATTACAGGTCTGATATTAATGTATTCATATTACAAAATGTTTTGAAAAACATGTTTTGTTTTTTTCTAAAAATATGGTTGTTTGGGGGTTAAAAAACTACTTTTAACCCATTGCCGCCAGTGCTCTGGGGTTTAAACAAGCATTTCACAGTGCGAGAATTTTTGGAGCGTGATTTGTTAATGAATATGCTGGGAGCCGTTCGCTATGGCCGTTCGCTGTCATGCGCTCCCATACAGCGCGGAACCTGTCAAACAGCGACTCCTCACCCAATATTCAACATTACCGCACACCGACTGAGTCGCTGTCAACAGCCGAACAACGGGCAAGCACAGCGAATACTAGCGGGCGCTGTGAAAATAACGCTACTGTCGCTCATCTGTCGCTACCTGGCGCTATTAATGAATCAGCCTGCAAGTTTTCTTGACTAGTCTGGTTCTGCTCTTATTTGTCTCAATGGGTATCAATCTTTTCCTGCTCACATTACGTTGGAGTGTTTCTATTTCACCACTACGCAATCAAAATGGTGTGAAAGGGACCTAAAATACTTTAGTTGACTTAAGAGTTTTTTCTTTATTTTAAATCAAGCTGGCCAGTGTTCAAATGGTTAGAACATTTCCTTTATGTATCCCTTCACCAAATTCTAAAATCATACAAATATTCCTATACAGCTCAGCAGGCATCTTCCCTCTAGAAAGACGACCCCCTCGTCCTGCCCCCTCCCCTATTAAATCGTAAAACAAATATCTTACCACGTCCAATGTAAGAATGTTTTATGTTTGAAAATATTTCTGCATTATTCTGCATGGCTAACAGGGTGCTCTACTTTTCCTCATTGGAAAAATGATGTAACAATGCCCCATCATAGGCGTTTTTTGAGTTAAAAAGTTAACTCAGTGTAAACTTCAGTTCACAGCCAAAAGCACACCCAAAGGTAAACTTGTTTCTCTGAATCTTTAGCATATGGTTTTGCCAAAATTTGCGTGAAATGTGTCCATCAATATTTTTATTGTTAAACAACAAACTTTAACTTCAGTAATTCTTAAAGGAGCACTATTGTGAAATTGTGTAAAATAAATAAAAAGAATAAATAAATTAATACATTGGCTAATGAGAGGTCACATATGCACCTGAACTGAATAAAACTTCTACCAAGCTTGTGGTTTATTCTCTCATAAGAATAAAATCCAGGAATGACAGGTGCCGTCTATCAGGGGTGACAGAGCCTGTCACTCCTGATCTCCTCTCGCTGCTCTTTAAAATAAAAACAGGTCTGGCTGGATTTTTCTTGATGCCAGGTGTTGGGGAGGCCGATACATCAATAGCGGCAGGTAGCGACAGTTGAGCGACTGTAGCAGTATTTTCACAGCGCAGAGTCGGTGTGCAATAATGTTGAATACGGGGTGACGAGTCGCTATTTGACAGGTTCCGCGATGTATGGGTGCGCATGATAGCGACTGGTCAGAGCGACCGGCTCCCACCACATTCATCAAAAAATCACGCTCCAAAAATTCTCGCGCTGTGAAATGCATGTTTAAACCCCAGAGCGCTGGCGGCGATGGGTTAAAAGTAGTTTTTTAATCCCCAAAAAACCATATTTTGGGAAACCAAAAAAAACAAGTTTTTAATTACATTTTGTAATATGAATACATTAATATCAGACCTGTAAAATCAATTCTGCACAAAGTTTTTTTTTTTTTTTTTACCTTAAAAAAAATATCTAACATGGCAGAAGTGGTCACAGAATTTTTCACATTAAAAAAAAAACAAAAAAAAAACATTAATTATGAATATTTCAAGATTGTTCCATTGACATGCATTGGAGAACGCCAGGTAGCGAGAGGTCATACCTGTCGCTGTTCAAGGTCGGACGCTGGCGCTGTGGGCTGAGGCTGGAATAATGATGAATGAGTGGCTATATGGCGCTATCTCAGTCGCTAAGCAGGATCGGCTTGATAAATGTGTGATTGTGGTGGGGAGTCGGCGTTCTCGTGGCGGTGCCCGTCATTACCGGTCGCTCACCAGGCACTACCTGTCGCTATCCCTTGTTAAATAAGGGCCTAAGTTACCTCCCGCCATCCAGCATATTTTTATGAATATTTATATTGAGACATTTTTCGTGATAGTGCTCCTTTAAGCTGATAGTTGTAGAGGTCCTCTTTAGCTAGCTAAAAATAAATAGGACCTCTAGCATAATATATATGTGTTTTACTAGGATTAAAGGACCTCTCAAAGGTTAGTGTAAAATCAAAGCATATATTACAGGCTTCCTTCCTTTTGTTTATTATTGTTTCTGCTCAGCATTCTTTCAGAGAAAAACTTCAGGAATATTATAATTATTTTGCTGGCTGGCATGCTCCCTATTGAAGGCAATCAGAGCCCTTTGCCGAAGGATGTAAACCTGGCAAAGGGCTCTGATTGGTCAATGAGAGGTGAGTTTTACTGGGCAAACAGGCGGGGTTTCACCCAGTGGGGCAACAAAACCGGGGAAAAAATGGGGAAAGTTCCCACTTTAATATAAACTCAAAGAAACCAACTAGCATTAAAGAGCATCGCGATTGGTGATGTCCTCCCAACATAGCCTCCCACAAACCCCCAAACCAGGCCCCCAAAAATGTTACCTCTAGAGGTAACATTTTTGGGGGCCTGGTTTGGGGGTTTGTGGGAGGCTATGTTGGGAGGACATCACCAATTGCGATGCCCCCTCCAATATAAGCAACGTTCCCACACAGCCCTGAACCACCCTGCTTTAAACTTGACTTTCAGCATCATTTAATGAAAAGCCTAAACTCTTACAAAACTATTCCCCAGCATCTAAAATTAATATATTTTAAGTTTTTAGTCACTATTTTTTCCCCCTCTGGGCTGCAACCCTGTTCAGGATAGGAGCGCCACCATATTGCCTCAGAAGCATCACAAACTGAGAAGAGGAGACCTTCGGGGGGGGGGGGGTTTATAGCTGTGCTTTGTACAGACAGAGCAGAGCTGGGGCAAGAAGCAGGACAGCAATCCCAGAATGCAGAGCAGCACAGTCAGAAGACACTTCCTGTTTGAAGGCTGTCTGAGACTCCATGTGCCCCCAACTTGGATGTTTAAAAGCTCTGAAAAGGCAATTGGTGCAAGTAGAATGATTTTTAACATGGGCAATGTGCAGGGTGGGAGAAGCATACAAGATAGACTCCTATTCAGGGTGATGGTCGGTTTAAGAATGGCTGGAAGGTCAGGAGCGGCTGGAACGGTATAGAAACCTGTCAACTTATGAAAGAATCTTCCACCAATCAGATATGAGGCTCACTTCAATGGGAATGCCTGAGTCTGCTGCAACATTAGAGATAATGCAGAGCTTCTTGAGAGTATTGCCGGTGATTACCTAGCAATGCTGATACCCAAAACAGCATCAGCGACAGACAGGTGAGTAACAGAAAGGATCTATGGTCTCCCCTTGGGGAGGTGTAGGGTGGTGGATATGGCAGCTAAGGGAAAGGGATCAAAAGTAAAATGGTTATTAAATCCATGTGTAAATCTATCAGACTATAACCCAATTAAGTGGTCTGTTCCAGTGCAAATGTCCCGAAAGTGACTATACGGAAACGTTCGCGCTCAATTCTGTTTACATCTAACCAGTGGCACACATCTTCCGCATCTTGCGCTTTGAATGTTTTTGCACAATGAATATTTATTTGGATTTTCAAGCTCTTCACTTAGCGTGTACTGCTAGGCTTGTGACAATCGTATTAAGCTGAACAATTTGTAGCAAAGTTTTCATAAATATTCTAAAGTCTTGACAGCTTTGCTTGAATTTCTTCTTCAGCTCAGACTCTTTCCGAGTTCCTATTAATTCAGCTTTTTTCCCCCATCTTTGCATTTGTAATGCACATGCCCTTGAATTCTTTTTATCATATTATTCTATATTTTTCCATCGCAAAAGTAATGCCATTCTTAAGCCGATTTATAGCGCTGTGAATCTGGCTGAATGCTACAAGCCTGGTATTTCGCATATTTTTGTGGTGACAAGGTAAAGTACTGAATACATCCTTTATGCTTTCGCCCTTTACAACATAAACTTCTGCAGAAAGCATTTAATCAGGGGTTGATTCAATCACAACGCAGCGCTGAGGTTTTGAACAATAATCTCATGAAAGTTATTTCTTCTCTTTTGACATCTGGTAGACTGTTGTCAACTGTTTTTTTTTCTGTATGAGCATCAAATATCAAAATCTGTATGGGTTACCTTAAGGGGACTCTTCTGCCATTGAGGTTTGAGGGCAATTTCTTATTACCTTGCTCCTTAGTCCCTGCCCCTAAAGTGGAGGCAGGACTGAGGATAAAAATGAAAAAAACTCACCTGGTCCTGGGATCCAGCACTGGTCTTGGGTGCTCCCGTTTCCAGCTTTACAAAGCAACAGCCCTTGCCCTGTGCCAGGACCAGCTGAGTTCTTTTTTTTAACCCCGCAACATTTTACTTAAAGTGGATCAACAGTCAAAAGTCACTTAAACAAGACCAACACAACAAACAGTGCTCATATGCATCCCTCCTCAGGGCAAGTTAGATTGCAGCACATAAAAATTCATTTACCTTTTTTAACTCCTGCTGTAGTGAATTTTAGAAAGAAAATGGCTGAGATGTTAGGAGAGGAAGCTCCAAAATAGTCGCTACCTTTTTTTTCCAACTGTGCCAGGCTGTTTGTTCGGTTTAAAGCGGATCAACTGTCAAAAATGAATTAAGTCAGACAAACACAACAGTTACTCCCCATAAGCATCCCTCTCCAGGGCAATTTAGCTTTTTCTAATGTCTACTAGGATGAATTTTAAAAACAAGATGGTCATTCATGGGCTTGCAGGCCACCTTCAAACAGGAAGTCGTGCTGGGCTTACTGTTATTGTGCATTTCAGTTATGTCAGTTGGGAGAGGAAGCTCCAGAATGGTTTCTACCTTTCTCTTCCAACTGTGGCAGGCTGTTCGTCCGGTTTAAGGGTCTGTTTAATGGGGCCTATACCTAAAACACCCCTTAGAGTATCTCGGTCATTCACCCCCCAATTGAAAGAGACACAAAACCAAGGATTTTGACCATCCTGGCTTCCTTGCCGCCTGTGCTTCCTGATTCCTCATTAAATTGCTGCACCAACTCACCTAACCTCATTCCAATGAGCCATGAGCAGGTCACATCCCTTTAGCTGCATGGATACCCAGGGCAGCCATTTGTGATTACCTGGCCCGAGCAGCCCCCCAGCTAGAGATGAGCAGGGATGCAGCCAGCGATCCACTCTGCACCATTCAGCTCACTAGCTGCTGTGATGTCACAACACGTTGCATAACAGTGGAGCTGAGGGCACTGATGCTGCAGCAGTGTACAGTGGCTTCCTATCTGCTGCACACTCTTCATTGGCCCATCACTCGTTGGAGGCCACCCACCCACAAAGTGCCGCCATTTTTTTTTAAAACACAAAGTTGCCACTGATCTGACCGTGCCTCAGGGAGCCCCTGGCAGGTGGGGGCCCCATGCATTTGCAGCAGTAGTAGTAGTAGTAGTAGTAGTAGTAACATAGGCAGCTATACTTGCTTTATTAACAATGTAACATAATACAAATAAAGACTATCCCCTCGATTCAAAGAGCAAAAGTTAATTGATTTCGGATCGAGAATCGTAATTTTGGGTGGGTGTTTCATGTTTTTTTGGCCATTTCCGACTCGCACGAGCCTACGTACGAATGCGTATATGCTCTTACGATCATCGGAAGTTCGTTCCTAAATTTTAGGATCAAAACGTAAAACTTAGGATCAAATCCTAAAACTTAGGATCAAAACGTAAAACTTAGGATAATCGGATGTGTTTCGGTGTGATTCAGAGAACAGTTTTCAAACCTCTAAATACGTTTTAAAAGAAAGCCACTGCCGACACCTTTTAGCAGTCGGATTGCTGTTCTTGAACAGGTTTTTTGGCTATGTGGAGGAGTCTGCGCGTCTTGAGCTCCAATGAACTGCATGTATCAGCATGGCCGAGGCCATAAATTGTATGGCAATGCATACCTGATTCATGTATGCCTTATAAAAGCATTTTAATGTGGACCTTAATTAGTCCTTTGCATGTAAACCTTTATTTTGCAATATATTTGCGTTAATTAAAGAAACTTATGTCCTTTGTTATTTATTTTTAAATTGATGTACTAGAATAATATTTTTAATTTGAATTTATTGGTGTAGTTGTTTACCTTTGCTTTGTTTAATTATTTAAGCACATCTTTGGTCAGATGCATCACACTTACTGAGGAGAGGAGAGCGGGATAAAGTGCAGGATGTGGGTTACTGCTGTATTTTGCACAGACACAGCAGAGCTGGGGGCACGGAAAGGTCAGAAATCAAAGAATGCAGAGCAACACAGTCACAAGGCCCTTTCTGGTTGCAGGCTGCCCGAGAATACCTGAGCCGCCATCTTGGCTGTTTCTAGACTCATAACATGCAGAAGTTGCTGGGTGTTTTTTTATATTTGAGAGCAATCTGTATGTAGAGGGTGTGGGTAACCACACACAACATTTTAAGTTGTACCATTTGAAGCCAAAATATTAAAATTAAATCCACAAGTAAAAAATGCAAGTTAACTAAAAATTAAACAAAGTAAGATTTACTTATGCAAATGCATTCATTAATGGTTGGTTACTGCAAAATGAATGAAATAAAGAAAAATAAAAGACCAAATATTTAGAATGCACTTTAATGAGGTAAGTTTGTAGTGCGCAGGCGCAAGATCAGAAGGATTTACGTCCAGACAAAAAAGGAAAAAGGGCAAAACCAATGTTGCAACCTGAGAAATGAAACGGAAAATTCAGGATGGAAACTGACATAGGTCTGATTCCCGAACTGCCATACGAACGGATGTACATTTTAGGATAGAAACGTATTTGCTTATAGAATCACTCGCAAGTTCATACGAACGCACGAGCGTACGGGAAAAATAGGATGATCGGCACCCAAATCCAAGCTGTTACATGTTTCTTTGAATCGACCCTTATAACAATGATAAAAACACATAGTACCTCCTCTAACGTGTACAAATGTTTGTAAATGTCATACTGTCAAGGTTTTTTTTTTTTTAATATACTGTAAGTTCATTTGGTTTTCAGTCTCTGGTGTCAAGGTTATTGTGACACGCATATCTTAAACAATGTAGCAACCTCTCCAAATAGTGGGAAAGTAATTGTTTGGCACAGATCTTAAGTGGAACTGAAAACAAAGACTGAATTCAGATGTTGAGGCTGATTGGAAATTTTTATTCGCAGTCCATGAGCATCATGAAATGATTTTCTTTCAATTCCAATCCTAAAGTACTAGAGTTAAATTTTTTTGGTCTGACTCCGAGTCACCTTATTCTTCAAGTACATCATAGAAGTCTAATATTACTGTATATGCGTTAATTGAGAAAAAAAACAACACAAGCAGAAGCCAAAACATGCGCGCACAGAGCAGGGGATGCCGCTTTGTACAGCTTCGATGCCCCTCCTCCCCACGGCAAATGCAAATGGAGCTGCAGGCACCAGTTAAAGTAGAACAACAATGAAATAAAAGTTTAAAATTGATGCCCATCTAGCATAACCAGCTTTTATTGCAACCCATTCCTCTGGTTGCCTAGTTCCTCTAGTTCCTAAATTTGACCACTAGGCGCTGCCATCTATGCTCATTCAGGAGCTAACTTATGTACCAGCTTTCCCATATGAGCTGAAGAAAACTGCCACCAGAGCAGAGCCGAGTGCCCGATCCTGGTCTCTGTTCCAGTCATGCCCCCGCCTGTCAATACCAATGATTGTAGTAATTCAGTTACTCTTTGTATGATAATCCTGTATAGATGGCCTCTCAGACAATCAGTGACGCTTATATAGTATCAACTCTCGGCCATGCAGTAGGTACAAGCCTTCCTATTGCGCTGTGAACCTCACACAGACAGCCAACCCAGCGCTCTTTCCAGCCCACAAGTCTCGCGATAGGATGAACTTGCATTGTGGGAAACGTTCCGAATGCAGAGGATAATGCGTTGGGTAGCTCATGCGAATTCCGCAGCCCACAATGTGGAAGTGAGCAGGTAAAGCTGGATAATGAAGGAAAAGGAAGTTTTCAGTAAGGTTTCTTTCAGAAATTTCAGAATGCAGCATGTATTAGGTTTATATTAAATTTTTCTTGCCTTTTTGGTCAACTTCAAGGAATTTTTTTCGTACCTCAGATTGCCCAATTTTACCAGCAGACCCTCAGAACAGAACTGCCTTGCAGCTGATACCATGGAATGAATCACTATACTAAGAAGTTACAGTCTGTTAGTACCTATGGGTGCAGAGACCTCATCTTGTTCTCTGCCGTGGTAGTCTAGGGCCAAAAATAAGTCCAAATTTTACCGGACCCCCGGTAAGCCCATGACATCCATGCAGAGCCCCACTCCCCATGTGTTTTAGATAACGCCAACATCCTAAAGGCAGTGGGGGGGGGGGGGTTATAGAGGAATATCAGAAAAGGTCTGATGTTCCTCTTTAAAGTGGACCAATCACCCAGTGTGGCCGGCCTGGAGTCTAAAAGATCACAGCGCCGGCCTCTAACTTACCCTTCAGGCGTGAAGTTCAAATCATCATTAGTATGTGCCACATAAAGTGCCGATTGGACAAGCGCCCCGAGCATGCTTTGTAGGTACATCGGAAAGGTAGGTGAAACTGGATGATCTGGGGGGTTTCCCACAGAGAGGGCATCCTACATTGGGATACCCCCGGGCAAGAACCAATCACCAAGATAGTGATTGGTCCAATTTAAGAGCTTTCTAAGTAGCATCAGCAGTTCTCACATTCCACTTACCTATTTGGAATTCATTGTGGTGCAATTACAGACACCATCGGTCAGATGCATCCGTCACACTTTGTAGTCAGATGTCTACATGTCAATGAGTGGGCCGTGAATGATCACATTAGATGATGAATCACTTGCAACAACGTAATGACTAATTGCTTCCCTTGTTGACAAATGAGCATCAACAAGTAATTTGTCTCCTTAAGGTTCAGCAGGAAAGTTTATGAATTATAGAGATAGCCTAGCAGGTCTTAAATGTCAATATCCATAAAGTCAAACCTACTAGAAGACAATTCTTTTAACACAGTTAAAGCAGTCAACCCATGAATAATAAATAGGTAAAGAGATAAAAATCAAATCAAACATACAGTATACATAAAACGTCAATGACCAACTTTATGTAATAAAATCACTGCAATGACACTATCTCTGCGATGCAGATTGGGTGCATTTTTGAAGTTGAATGCGCTTTTCAACTGTGTTTGTTTTGCAGTTCCATAGAATAGACACAGTATAGATCTGCATATGCAGTTTGGTTGAAACGCAGCAAGCAGGGCTTTTTGGGCAATGGCACTGCATCAAAACGGAGAGGTGGGAAGGGTGCCATAGAGGATACATTACATGACTCTTTCTGCAGACCTGCAAAACACAGAAATGCAAACACACCCGGACAGGTGTGAACGTTGCCTTTATTCCACTGCGGTGTGCAGCTCCTTTCAGGTGCTGAGGACATTTCCCTGGTGATTAATGTCACCTTTGCCTGGTCTGCAGCATCTGAACTAATGGAAAATGCCTCAGAACCAGCACATGTGTAGTACAGCTGCAGTTGGGACCAGGAGGCAGCGCTCGCCCGGCGCATGTAAGTAAGAGCAGCAGCGGCAAGGATGCTGCCTACCCCACATCAGGAGCCACCTGCCCAGCTGGAGCCATCACTAGAGTAAGAGCAGCGGAGATGATGAGGCAGCCTATCCCCTCCCTCCACCGGAACCACCGCTCACCTGTCGAGCCAGATCCGTGGCTTGAGCAAGATGAGGAGGCAACACTCACCCCCAGGGCATGCACAGCTGTAAGAGCAGCATAGATGAGGAGGTGTGCTTGCCCCCGCTGTTTGAAAATGTACATGCACATGGTTTTCTGAGCAGCCAGGGAAGTTGTAAAAAATTAACCCAGCTACCACTTCAACGACGATGCCGATGCCTATGATGATTTCTGGGATCCACACTCACTGGCCACCTGCAGACATATGTCTCCCGCTCTGGGTGGAGGACGCTGTCCCTGGCTCCTGCTTCTGTTTCCTGTCAGCGGAGGGGGTTCTACACTCACCGTGATCTCCCAGACCGCAGCTCTGGATTCAGGGTGGAAGGCTTCTCGATCAGATTGCGCTTCCCAGATTGGATCGGATGAGGTGAGTAATCCCCCAACTCCAGCGCAGATGACAGCTGGGAGCAAAATCACACCTAGCAAGAAGGTGGTTGGGTGGGGGTTAGTGATGCTTGAATAGCGTCTCAGCGTGGTTCCTTTACAGCTCCTTGAGCTGGTATTGGTGGCTCGCATAAGCAGGGCGTGGCTGAAGTGGCATTTATGGTGCCGTGAGTAAGGACAGCACTGGAGCAATGCTGGGGAAGATAAGCTGTTGTTTATTATTTATTTTTTAATTTGCCTGCAAAATCCCTTTAACTGAAAGGGTGTCAACTTTTGTCTGCCTTCAGAACAAAAACCAGGATCTTCACAAGGCTGGTCTGGTTCTCTGCCATACACATAGGGCTGGAATTGTGGCACCCAATGGGGTGTTTAAGAAAGACATCATGCCCTGAGGACAGTATGTCAGTTAGTCTTGTGCCAGCTGGCAACTCTGCAGGGCTAAGTCCACCAAAGTAGAATTATATTTTAAATGCTAAAATCTCATATCTAGATACAGTGGTGTAACTAAATGTGACGGTGCCCTGGTGTAAACATTAAACATGCATACAGTAAACTTTTTTCTGTCTTTGTCTAACTGAGCTGGTTGCCGAAATGATAACAAGTGACCACAAATGTAATAAATAAGGTAGAGCAACAGTCTGGACCTTTTGGGCCCCCGAATACCCCCCCCCCCCGATACCCATTTTAGTTACATCTCTGTCTGGATACATAATTCTAATGTATTCTAATTTCTTATCAAGGCCAAAAAGATTACATTGGAACTTGGTAATTCCACAAAGAAAAACAAATGAACATATGTAATGCAAATATAAATATATCTAGATGTAAAAGCCTCCCAGAAAGCTGTCACTATGATAAGCAAATGTAATATCTGCAACAACAACACTGACATTAGGAAATGTAATAACATTATCCACGTTTTTTTGGAAAGCATCGGCGCACAGTCTAATTTTTGCTATCTCATCCTGGATAGCAGCCAAAAGCATTTTCTTCTCCTGCTTCCTCTTGCAGCCTTCTTGTTTCTTGACTGACATATCAATAGGTGCTGTTCATCTTTAATAGAATATTCTGTCAATTCTACATTCTAGAGGTGTCAAATCTTGTTCACTTAGATGACAGGAGCGATGATGCAACAAAACAAAAGGGGGTATTGAAATTAGTTTTGGGATAGTGGCTGAAGCGCGCCATTTTCTCAGATCTAATTAGATTCTGTAAAGAAGCGAGAAGTGAGAATATTTTTCTTTCTAAAGATTTTTATCAAGAAGAATACATATAATTAAGGGTGCATTACATGTGGCAACATAGTCCAGGGCAGTTTGTACTGTTGCTGCTGTTCCATACCGGTATGCACCACCAGGGCCAGATTATAGGCAGGACCTGAGGGGCTCACGTCCAGGGGCTTCTGCCACTTGATAAAGCCAGAGGGCCTTCACCACTATTACCAGAAATCTAGGAAGTTCTTGCAATAGTAACGTTTACACACTACTTCAGTGCACTTTGGTCTCTGCGCCTTATTGCCATTATGCCTATTTGAGCTGCATTTTCACAAGGCACCAGTTGAAACTGACAATATTCATGGACTTTGGCAAGATGTCCACCTTGACTGTTCACTTGAATAGGCTTACATGCAGATCAGAGGCATCACTATTAGAATCGCAGAGCAGCTCAATTGCAGAGAGTTGAGGTGGCATTACTATGAGGGGCCCCTATATTGCCTGAAAAACACACCCTGGAGCTGGAAGCAGCAGGAGCCCAAATATTGGCTGAAAGACATCCTGGAGTTGGCAGCAAGAGCAGCAGGAGCCCAAAACTTGGCTGAATGACACCCTGGAGTTGCAAGCAGCAGCAGCAGGAGCCCAAACATAGCTTGAAAGAGACACTGAAGTTGGCAGCAGGAGCCCAAAAATTGGATGAATCACACCCTGGAGTTGCAAGCAGCAGCAGGAGCCCAAACACTACTTTAAAAAGAAACTGGAGTTGGCAGCAGCAGCCCAAAAATTGGATGAATCACACCCTGGAATTTCAAGCAGCAGCAGAAGCCCAAACATTGCTTTAAAGAGACACTGGAGTTGGCAGCAGGAGCCCAAAAATTGGATGAATCACACCCTGGAGTTGCAAGCAGCAGCAGGAGCCCAAACATAGCTTGAAAAAGACACTGGAGTTGGCAGCAGGAGCCCAAAAATTGGATGAATCACACCCTGGAGTTGCAAGCAGCAGCAGGAGCCAAACGTAGCTTGAAAGAGACACTGGGGTTGGCAGCATGAGCCCAAAAAATGGATGAATCACACCCTGGATTTGCAAGCAGCAGCAGGAGCACAAACATTGCTTTAAAGAGACACTGGAGTTGGCAGCAGGAGCCCAAAAATTGGATGAATCACACCCTGAAGTTGCAAGCAGCAGCAGCAGCAGGAGCCCAAACATTGGCTGAAAGAGACACTGGAGTTGGCAGCAGGAGCCCAAAATTTGGATGAATCACACCCTGGAGTTGCAAGCAGCAACAGCAGGAGCCCAAACATAGCTTGAAAGAGACACTGGAGTTGGCAACAGGAGCCCAAAAATTGGATGAATCACACCCTGGAGTTGCAAGCAGCAGCAGGAGCCCAAACATTGGCTGAAAGAGACACTGGAGTTGGCAGCAGGAGCCCAAAAATTGGATGAATCACACCCTGGAGTTGCAAAGAGCCCAAACATAGCTGGAAAGAGACACTGGAGTTGGCAGCAGGAGCCCAAAAATTGGATGAATCACACCCTGGAGTTGCAAGCAGCAGCAGAAGCCCAAACATAGCTTAAAAGAGACACTGGAGTTGGCAGCAGGAGCCCAAAAATTGGATGAATCACACCCTCGAGTTGCAAGCAGCAGCAGCAGGAGGCCAAAGATTGGCTGAAAGGCACACCCTGAAGTTGGCATCAGCAGGAGGCCAAAAATTGGTTGGAAGGCACACCCTGAAGTTGGCATCAGCAGAAGCCCTAAAAATTGGCCTAAAGACTTGTATGTTTTGCACCATTTGAAAAGTGTAAAACGTGGCACCATGCTGAATCTAGTCGCATGCATCAGGCATTGGTGGGTGGAAATCCTGTCTGATCCATCCCTGATTCATTTTGACAAAGGTGAGTCTCTCCACATTTTAAGTTGACAGACGAGTTCTCCTCGCCGTAACTATGGCCCCCGCAGCACTAAACACCCGCTCAGATGGCACGCTACTTGCCGGGCAGGACAACTTTTCCAGGGCAAACGCTGCTAGTTGCAGCCACAAGCCAAGTTTGGCTGCCCAGAAGTCCAGCGGATCCTCAAGGTGTGTTGACATGGTCATGTCAAGGTATGACATGACCTGCTGGTTGAGGTCCTGCTCCAAGTCTTCCTGCTGCTCATGAGTAGCCTCACTATGCGGGTGTAGAAAGCTACTCATTAGCGACTGAAGACTGCTGCTGCTGCTGATGGAGCTGCTGCTGCTGCTCCTACCAACCCCCCCAGCAGCCATGGCAGTGGAAGGTGAGCGCAGAGGTCACCCCAAGTCAGACCTGCGAGAGTATGGACCATGGCGCAGATAGGCATCGGCCAACTGACTACGTAGAATGTCTTTGTAGTAGTTCAGTTTGTCCTCCCTCTCGGCGGGTTTAAAAATGCCCCCATTTTGTGCCGGAAGCGAGGGTCCAATAAGGTGGACAGCCAGAAGTCATCCTGGCGACAAATGGAAACAATTCGGGGGTCACTAAGCAAGCACGTGAGCATGCTTCCTGCCATTTGCGCAAGTGACTCGGAGGGACTACCTGTCTCCATCTCCACTGCATACTGCCACGGTGTGTCCGGGTCCTCTGTCTCGCCTTCCTCAAAACCCTCTAGCTCCTCTGGCTGCTCCTGCTCCTCCTCTCCTGTCCGCTGACTAGATAGACCAGCCATTTCGCCAAGCCTAAACTGTGCTTCACTGTGCCCCTCCTCCTTCTCTTCCTCCTCCTCCAGTTCAGCTCCAACGGGGTTCATGTGGCCGTAAGATGTAGACGCCATGTCTCCAGTGCCCTGACCAGCCATGGTTTCCAACATGTGCTGTATTACATGAAGCAGTGGAATAACGTCGTTCATCCCGTAATCCTGCCGACTGACAAATAAAGTGGCTTCCTCAAAGAGCCTGAGCAAACGGCAGGTGTCACGTGTGAGCTGCCACTGGTTGACATTGAAGTTACACAGGGCAGTCCCCCTATCCGCTTGGATCATCAGGAAATCCGTGATGGCTTTTCTCTGTTCATATAATCGGTCCAACATGTGAAGGGTGGAATTCCAACGGGTGGAAACATCGCAAATCAGACTATGTTGGAGGATACCGTTCTGACGCTGTAGCTCAAGAAGGGTGTGTTTGGCGGTGTATGAGTGGCTGAAGTGCATGCAAAGTTTCCTTGAAGTTGTTAGGATGTCTTGCATATGGGGGGAACACTTCAGAAACCGCTTGACAACCAGATTGAAGACGTGAGCCATGCAGGGGGCATGGGTCAGCCTTCCTTGGCGCAGCGCAGACAAAATGTTCTTCCCATTGTCGGTAACCATGATTCCCATTTTAAGTTTTCTTGGAGTAAGCCATGTTTGGATTTCCTGATGAATAAATTTAAGCAGTTCCTCCCCTGTGTGACTCCGTTCGCCAAGACAAACCATGTGAAGCACTGCGTGACACCTCCGTGCCCTGCACACATGGTAGACTGGAGGGGCACTGAGACTTGAGCCTACCGTGGAGGGTGAGGAGATGGCGGAGGATGAGGAGGCCGAGTCGCACGGTGTCACCGGCCCAACAGGCAGGGAGTGCGGAGGCCGAAACGGCGTGGCCTGTCCAAGTTGCTGCTGCTGCTGCAAAGGGACCACATTCACCCAGTGGGCCGCAAACGACATGTACTGTCCCTGACCGTAGTTACAGCTCCAGACGTCGGATCTTCCATGCACTTTCCTGCACACCGACAGGCTCAAGGACTGGCCCACCTTCTGTTCAACAAAAGTGTGCAGCGCTGGTACTGCCTTCTTGGCAAAGAAATGACGGCTTGGGACTCTCCACCTCGGCTCGGCACAAGCCATCAGTTCTCTGAAAGGTGCAGAGTCCACCACCTGAAAAGGGAGCGACTGCAGCACCAGCAACTTGGACAGGAGCACATTCAGCTTCTGTGCCGTAGGATGAGTGGGCGCATACTGCTGTCTCTTGGACATGGCTTCGCTGATGGATTGCTAGCGGGATGCATGACTTGGAGGAGGAGCAGGAGCGACAGAGGATGGGTATGACGCACAGCTGCCTTCGGCTGAGGTTCTGGAGCCTTGGCTGGCAGAAATTGGGAGCGGCGTGCCACTTGGTGAGGAAGCAGGCTGGACCAACCCTTTGGGAGCCTCAGTTCTCCCCGGTTGCTTTATGGTGACGCATCATATGTTGACGCAGGGCCGTGGTGCCAACATTTGGACCCTGGCCACGCTTCACCTTCTGCCTACATATCTTGTATGTGGCCATGTTACCCTCCTGCGGATGCTTCAGGAAAAACTGCCACACTGGCGAGTAGCTACTTTTCCCACCAACAGGCCTCACTGATTCACTGCTATTGTCGCCAACTCCAGGAACCCCTGCTCCACTACCTCCCCTGCCACTTTTGGCTCCAGGCTTTACAATTGTGCCCCCATGCTGACTGCCAACCATGCTGCTACCACCTTGCTGCCTGAGCTGCTGACTCCGGGGCAACCTGCGCCCCTCTTCTCCTGATGATGACGATGAAGCCCCTTCATCACCCGGCTCCCAAGTGTGATCGGCTTCATCATCATCATCACCGAGTTGTGGCTGTACGTCACTGATGTTCTCGGTTTCCTCAGTGTCTGGCGCAGGAGCTGGAAAGCTCGCAACACCCACGACAATGTCCACATCACTATTTGTCTGCCGAGCTAAAGAAGCCACCTCCATTTCATGGCTGGGCAGTAGCTGCTGACTGTCCTCTATCTGATCGTCCTCCTCACTAAAGAGTGGAGCTGAACCCAAAGCATAGGATACATCGCTGGGGGAGGGAACGGCATAGGACAGAGGCAATGGGAGGACAGGGACTGCTCTCGGGGCATGCCAACTCAGGGTTGTGTCAGAGGAACCTACCGACCCTAGACTGGGGGTCTCAGACGTAACACGTGATGATGTTGATGAGCGCATTAACCAATCTACCACGGCAGATGCGTTACTGGTGGAGTCACGACCGCTAGCAGATACTGGCAGATCAGGTCTCTCACCGTGACTCCTGCTGCCACTCGCCCCTAGTCTGCTGCGACCTCTGCCTGCTGAATCTTGGCCTCTGCCACTCCTCTTTGAACATCCTGGCACTTGTCTGCCCGACATTTTTATGTATTTGCTTATTTAGTATAAACAGATAGGGTGCAAGGTGCAGCTTTGGGGTGCCATGCGGCCTGGTTTATTGAAAGCAGTCAAAATCAAGTGCAAACTGAAGTAGCCTAATAAAGCTGATGCTGATCAACGCTTATGTTGTATAACAGATAAGGTGGAAGGTGCAGCTTTGGGGTGCCCTGCGGCCTGGTTTATTGAAAGCAGTCAAAAACAAGTGCAAACCGAAGTAGCTTAATAAAGCTGATGCTGAACAACGCTTATGTTGTATAACAGATAGGGTGCAAGGTGCAGCTGCGGCCTGGTTTATTGAAAGCAGTCAAAAACAAGTGCAAACTGAAGTAGCTTAATAAAGCAGCTGATGCTGATCAACGCTTATGTTGTATAACAGAAAAGGGTGCAAGGTGCAGCTTTGGTGTGCCCTGTGGCCTGGTTTATTGAAAGCAGTCAAAAACAATTGCAAACTGAAGTAGCTAAATAAAGCTGATGCTGATCAATGCTTATGTTGTATAACAGATAGGGTGCAAGGTGCAGCTTTGGGGTGCCCTGCGGCCTGGTTTATTGAAAGCAGTCAAAAACAAGTGCAAACCGAAGTAGCTTAATAAAGCTGAAGCTGAACAACGCTTATGTTGTATAATAGATAGGGTGCAAGGTGCAGCTTTGGGATGCCCTGCGGCCTGGTTTATTGAAAGCAGTCAAAAACAAGTGCAAACTGAAGTAGCTTAATAAAGCAGCTGATGCTGATCAACGCTTATGTTGTATAACAGATAGGGTGCAAGATGCAGCTTTGGTGTGCCCTGTGGCCTGGTTTATTGAAAGCAGTCAAAAACAATTGCAAACTGAAGTAGCTTAATAAAGCTGATGCTGATAAATGCTTATGTTGTATAACAGATAGGGTGCAAGGTGCAGCTTTGAGGTGCCCTGCGGCCTGGTTTATTGAAAGCAGTCAAAAAGGAAGTGCAAACTGAAGTAGCTTAATAAAGCAGCTGATGCTGATCAACGCTTATGTTGTATAATAGATAGGGTGCAAGCTGCAGCTTTGGGGTGCCCTGCGGCCTGGTTTATTGAAAGCTTTCAAAAACAAGTGCAAACTGAAGTAGCTTAATAAAGCTGATGCTGATCAACGCTTATGTTGTATAACAGATAGGGTGCAAGGCGCAGCTTTGGGGTGCCCTGCGGCCTGGTTTATTGAAAGCAGTCAAAAACAAGTGCAAACTGAAGTAGCTTAATAAAGCAGCTGATGCTGATCCATGCTTATTGTATAACATAAAGGGTGCAAGGCGCAGCTTTGGGGTGCCCTGCGGCCTGGTTTATTGAAAGCAGTCAAAAACAAGTGCAAACTGAAGTAGCTTAATAAAGCAGCTGATGCTGATCAACGCTTATGTTGTATAACAGATAGGGTGCAAGGTGCGGCTTTGGGGTGCCCTGCGGCCTGGTTTATTGAAAGCAGTCAAAAACAAGTGCAAACTGAAGTAGCTTAATAAAGCTGATGCTGATCAACGCTTATGTTGTATAACAGATAGGGTGGAAGGTGCAGCTTTGGGGTGCCCTGCGGCTTGGTTTATTGAAAGCAGTCAAAAACAAGTGCAAACTGTAGTAGCTTAATAAAGCTGATGCTGATCAACGCTTATGTTGTATAACAGATAGGGTGCAAGGTGCAGCTTTGGGGTGCCCTGCAGCCTGGTTTATTGAAAGCAGTCAAAAACAAGTGCAAACTGAAGTAGCTTAATAAAGCTGATGCTGATCAACGCTTATGTTGTATAACAGATAGGGTGCAAGGTGCGGCTTTGGGGTGCCCTGCGGCCTGGTTTATTGAAAGCAGTCAAAAACAAGTGCAAACTGAAGTAGCTTAATAAAGCTGATGCTGATCAACGCTTATGTTGTATAACAGATAGGGTGCAAGGTGCAGCTTTGGGGTGCCCTGCGGCCTGGTTTATTGAAAGCAGTCAAAACAAGTGCAAACTGAAGTAGCTTAATAAAGCAGCTGATGCTGATCAACACTTATGTTGTATAACAGATAGGGTGCAAGGTGCAGCTTTGGGGTGCCCTGCGGCCTGGTTTATTGAAAGCAGTCAAAATGGAAGGGCAAACTGAAGTAGCTTAATAAAGCAGCTGATGCAGATCAACGCTTATGTTGTATAACTGATAGGGTGCAAGGTGCAGCTTTGGGGTGCCCTGCGGCCTGGTTTATTGAAAGCAGTCAAAAAGCAAGTACAAACTGAAGTAGCCTAATAAAACTGATGCTGAACAACGCTTATGTTGTATAACAGAGTGCAAGGTGCAGCTTTGGGGTGCCCTGCGGCCTGGTTTATTGAAAGCTGTCAAAAACAAGTGCAAACTGAAGTAGCTTAATAAAGCAGCTGATGCTGATCAATGCTTATGTTGTATAACAGATAGGGTTAAAATAGCATGTGCCTTGGGATGCCCATGTGGCCTGGTGTATTTTAAGCTGAACAGAAAATATTAACACTAATCCAATTATGAGAAATGCTTTTGTTTAACAAAATAGGGTTAAAATAGCATGTGCCTTGGGATGCCCATGTGGCCTAGTGTATTTTAAGCTGAACAGAAAATATTAACACTAATCCAATTATGATAAATGCTTTTGTTTAACAGATGGGGTTAAAATAGCACGTGCCTTGGGATGCCCATGTGGCCTGGTGTATTTTAAGCTGAACAGAAAATATTAACACTAATCCAATTATGAGAAATGCTTTTGTTTAACAGATAGGGTTAAAATAGCATGTGCCTTGGGATGCCCATGTGGCCTGGTGTATTTTAAGCTGAACAGAAAATATTAACACTAATCCAATTATGAGAAATGCTTTTGTTTAACAGATAGGGTTAAAATAGCATGTGCCTTGGGATGCCCATGTGGCCTGGTGTATTTTAAGCTGAACAGAAATTATTAACACTAATCCAATTATGAGAAATGCTTTTGTTTAACAGATAGGGTTAAAATAGCATGTGCCTTGGGATGCCCATGTGGCCTGGTGCATTTTAAGCTGAACAGAAATTATTAACACTAATCAAATTATGAGAAATGCTTTTGTTTAACAGATAGGGTTAAAATAGCATGTGCCTTGGGATGCCCATGTGGCCTGGTGTATTTTAATCTGAACAGAAATTATTAACACTAATCCAATTATGAGAAATGCTTTTGTTTAACAGATAGGGTTAACATAGCATGTGCCTTGGGATGCCCATGTGGCCTAGTGTATTTTAAGCTGAACAGAAATTATTAACACTAATCCAATTATGAGAAATGCTTTTTGTTTAACAGATAGGGTTAAAATAGCATGTGCCTTGGGATGCCCATGTGGCCTGGTGTATTTTAAGCTGAATAGAAAATATTAACACTTATCCAATTATGAGAAATGCTTTTGTTTAACAGATAGGGTTAAAATAGCATGTGCATTGGGATGCCCATGTGGCCTGGTGTATTTTAAGCTGAACAGAAAATATTAACACTAATCCAATTATGAGAAATGCTTTTGTTTAACAGATAGGGTTAAAATAGCATGTGCCTTGGGATGCTCATGTGGCCTGGTGTATTTTAAGCTGAACAGAAATTATTAACACTAATTCAATTATGAGAAATGCTTTTGTTTAACAGATAGGGTTAAAATAGCATGTGCCTTGGGATGCCCATGTGGCCTGGTGTATTTTAAGCTGAACAGAAAATATTAACACTAATCCAATTATGAGAAATGCTTTTGTTTAACAGATAGGGTTAAAATAGCATGTGCTTTGGGATGCCCATGTGGCCTGGTGTATTTTAAGCTGAACAGAAAATATTAACACTAATCCAATTATGAGAAATGCTTTTGTTTAACAGATAGGGTTAAAATAGCATGTGCCTTGGGATGCCCATGTGGCCTGGTGTATTTTAAGCTGAATAGAAAATATTAACACTAATCCAATTATGAGAAATGCTTTTGTTTAACAGATAGGGTTAAAATAGCATGTGCCTTGGGATGCCCATGTGGCCTGGTGTATTTTAAGCTGAACAGAAAATATTAACACTAATCCAATTATGAGAAATGCTTTTGTTTAACAGATAGGGTTAAAATAACATTCAGGGCTAAATAGCAGACAGGGTTAAATAGCATGTGCATGGCATGCACAGTGTGCAGCTGTATTTAAACCAAACCAAATATATTAACAGTAACCCAGTTATTATGAAATATGAATCATAGCACTAAGCACCCTGTCACTGTGACTTGTATGCTGCTGGATTGTTCCGGTTTTAAATCAATCTTTCCCTTGCTCTGTCTACCACTCTAAATCTCCCTAACTATCTGTCTCTCTCTTTACCTATCTGTAACTGTCTCTAGCTATCGCTAACTCTCACCTATGACTGTCTGTCCCTCCCTGCAGCTAGTTCCGTTCTTTCTGCAATGCAAGTCTGAACTGCGCAAAAGGAAAATGGCCGCCGCTTTATATAGCACAGTGACGTCACCGGGCTTCCTGGCTGCTGATAGACTGCATGTGACTGTCCCATCGTCACTTGTCCCTGGGGACATGTCTGAACATGTCCGTCCACCATCTTAGAATGCCTGTCATTGAGTTTTAAGGAAAACCTCTATCGAATCGCCGGGAAATTCGGATTCGTTCAGAATCGAATTTTTCATGAAATTTGGAACGAATCCGGGTTCGTCCAGATCGATTCGCTCATCCCTAATATTGGTTGTAACTTCTCCTCACTTCAGGAAATATATTAGCTTCATTTATATACTTAAGCAGCTCTTACATTTATAGAATAGTAAAAATAACTCATCTTTCTCTGGTATCAGCTGCTGGCCCTCAGCTTGAGCCGCACAGTTCGAAAAAAGAAATATTACAATTAAACATTATTTAAAGCCAATGCTTCAGAGAGGCTTTAGATTATGAGTCACATATTATTAGATGTAAAACTTTTTGGTTATTTAATTGTCTATACTATGCCAGTGGAAAGCTGCTGTTTATGATATATGAGTTTACTTGGACTGCTGAGGAAGTTATGCCACTTTGCAATTAAAGTGTGGTCATATAAAATTATAAAAATATAATCCCCTTTTGTTATCTGCAACTGTACAGTCCTAGTCCAGCAGTATAAAACTTACTGGGCCCCCAAAGTTGAGTGGCAAAATGTGCAGGCTTGTCCTCTATTTACTGACAACAACCCAGGACCTGAAAGAACTCACTCCCCATTGTCTACCCCCACTAGTGTGGCTGTAACTCTCATTATGCATCAACACATACCATACATAGTATTCTCTGGACTCATTTTCTTACTACTTTTAAAAACAACTCCTTTCAAATCTTTTGAACAGAGTAGGATTACATTAGAAGAATAGAATTAGATTAGATTAGAACTTTATTATCTATTGGTTATCTGTGCCAGGGGTTTCAAAACCACTGATGGTACATGATATACTATCTAATGCTACTCAACAAGGCTGCAGATTAAATGCTACCCACACCTGATCTGTACTCTATCTGTACTCTACCCAAGCATGATTTGCTTTATAAATCTCAAACTGCTAAAAAGGTGACGGAAATGATTTATGTTGTTTATTTCCTTTTAATAAATGTTTAGTGTGTTTTTTCCAGGTGTGTGGCAACTAGAGATGAGCGAATCGATTCTGACGAACCCGAATTCGTTACGAATTTCATGGAATATTCGATTCATAACGATTCCGAATATTGCCGCGATTCGATCGCTCAAATCGATTCCTTAAAACTCCATTTACTGCTATGCAACCCATCTAAAATGGTGGATCCACATGTCAGGACATGTCCCATGGGGCAAGGAATCCTGGGTAGGTGTCACATGCTACCTATCAGCAAACAGGCTTACCGATGATGTCACAGACCCATATAAACGGCGGCCATCTTGCGGAAGATAATTCTGACACTATATTGCGGCCAGAGCAGATCAGGCAGGTAGAGAGCGAGGGACAGATAGACAGACAGATAGATGGAACAGAAGAAGCGAGGGACAGACAGAGAAGGAGAGAGCCTGTGACAGTGACAGATAAAGACAGGGATAGTTTAAAGTGTTTTCTTTAGCTTCCAAGCCTATTTAGTGTTAATAAAACACCTGCCTATTTAGCTTTTCCTTTACCTGGTGTCATTCTTTAAAAAGCGTGCTAGCACTAATATTTCAAGACTACCTGTGTAAAACTGCTTGCATTTTATAATCAACGTCACTTTTCCACAATCAAAGGAACCCACCCCTGTATGTGTGTGAGGAGGGGGCATCCCAAACACTAGCATTAATATTTCAAGACTACCTGTCTAATAACTGCTTGCATTTTATAATCAACGTCACTTTTCCACAATCAAAGGATGCCACCTCTGTATGTGAGGAGGGGGCATCCTAAACACTGGCATTAATATTTCAAGACTACCTGTCTAATAACTGCTTGCATTTTATAATCAAAGCCACTTTTCCACAATCAAAGGAGGCCACCTCTGTATGTGAGGGGGGGCACCTCAAACACTAGCATTAATATTTCAAGACTACCTGTCTAATAACTGCTTGCATTTTGTAAGCAAAGTCACTTTTCCACAATCAAAGGAGGCCACTTCTGTATGTGAGGAGGGGGCATCCCAAACACTAGCATTAATATTTCAAGACTACCTGTCTAATAACTGCTTGCATTTTATAATCAATGTCACTTTTCCACAATCAAAGGAGCCCACCTCTGTATGTGAGGAAGGGGAATCCCAAACACTAGCATAAATATTTCAAGACTACCTGTGTACTAACTGGTTGCATTTTGTAAGCAAAGTCACTTTTAGACAATCAAAGGAGGCCACCTCTGTATGTGAGGAGGGGGCATCCCAAACACTAGCATAAATATTTCAAGACCACTTGTGTACTAACTGGTTGCATTTTGTAAGCAAAGTCAACTTTGCCTTTCACCGGGGGGGGGGGGGGGGGGCATCCCAAATACTAGCACGTGTCTTTTAAGAGTACCTGTCTACCAACATTTTGCCTTTTGTATAAATAAGTCTGGTTTACTAATTTAAAGCACCCATTGCCTTTCACCGGGGGCCATTGTCAGTGCTACCACTTATCTTTTAAGAGTACCTGCCTACTAACCTTTTGCCTTTTGTAAAAAAAAGTCTGGTTTTCAAGTTTAAAGCACCCATTGCCTTTCACCGGGGGGGGGGGCATCCCGAATACTAGCACCTGCATCTTTACCTTTTTTACATTTTGAACAAAAAACATGTTTTTAAACTGCCTGTGGTGCATTTAACTCTGACCAGGGGCATCCTGTGTAAGACCATCTGACAGTGTCTTTTTGCATTAGCTTTTAGCTACAGTGTCTGCCTATTTTGACCTAACTTTTCTACACATCTGCTGTTACAAAAATACGGTTGTAGGTGTAGTGTAGTATATTGTTTTCCCCTCCTAAACGCAGTAAAAATGTCAGGCAGAGATGTGCCAGGATGTGCACCGAGGAGAGGCCTAGATTATTCAGGCAGAGGTCGCAGCAGACTAGGGGCGAGTGGCAGCAGGAGTCGCGGTGAGAGCCCTGATCTCCCGGTATCTGCTAGCTGTCGTGTCTTGACCAGCAACTCATCTGCCAACATCGATTGGTTAACACGGTCATCGATCTCATCACAAGTGACATCTGACACCCCCAGTCAACAGTCCGTAGGTTCCTCGGACACAACCCTGAGTTGGCACGGCCCGGGAGCAGCCCCTGTCCTTCCATTGCCTCTGTCCTACGCCCCCCCTCCAGCCGACGTATCTTATGCTTTGGGTTCAGCTCCACTATCCAGTGAGGATAATGTGTTAGAGGACAGTCAGCAGCTACTGCCCAGCCAAGAAATGGAGGAGACATCCGCCGCTTCTTCCACTAGGCAGACAAACACTAAGAGGAGAGTGGCGTGGGAGGTGGTGTGGCGAGCGTTTCGTCTCCTGCAGCACACGCTGTTGTGGAAACCGAGGAGGACATCAGTGACATGCAGGCACATGATGATGATGATGATGAAGCCGATCGCACTTGGGAGCTCCGGTGCAGAAGGGGCTTCATCATCATCAGAAGAAGAGGGCCCCAGGTGGCCCCAGAGTCAGCAGCTGAGGCAGCAAGGTGGCAGTAGGGTTGGCAGTCAGCATGGTGGCAGTAGGATTGGCAGTCAGCATGGTGGCAGAATTGGGATGTCTGGAGCCACACGGGCCGGGGGCGGGGTAGACCACCTGCTGCGTGGCAGGCTGCCTTCCTGGGAGGTAGTGGAGCAGGGGTTCCTGGAGTTGGTAGCAGTAGCAGTGAATTAGTGTGGACTGTTGGAGGGAAAATTAGCTACTCGGCAGTGTGGCACTTTTTCATCAAGCATCCGCAGGAGGGTAACCTGGCCACATGCAAGATGTGTGGACAGAAGGTCAAGCGTGGCCAGGGCCCCAATGTTGGTACCACGGCTCTGCGGCAACACATGCAGCATCACCATAAAGCGGCCTGGGAGAACCGAGGCTCCAAAGTGGGGGTCCAGCCTGCTGCGTCAGCCAGTGCCATGCCGCTTCCAATTTTACTCAGCCAAGGCTCCAGCACCTTAGCCGAAGGTAGCTGTGCGTCATACCCATCCTCTGCCCCTCCAGATGTTCCTGCTCCCCCTACTAAAAGTCACTCATCCCACCAGCTATCCATCAGCAAAGCCATGTCAAAAAGACAACAGTATGCGCCCACTCATCCTACGGCGCAGAAGCTAAATGTGCTCATGTCCAAGTTGCTGGTGCTGCAGTCCCTCCCTTTTATGGTAGTGGACTCTGCACCTTTCAGAGAGCTGATGGCTAGTGCCGCGCCGAGTTGGAGAGTCCCAAGCCATCATTTCTTTGTCTGACTCGGGGGGACCTCTGCGCTCACCTTCCACTGCCATGGCTTCTGGGGGTTGGCAGGAGCAGCAGCAGCAGCAGCTCCATCAGCAGCAGCCTCAGTCTTCAGTCGCTAATGAGTAGCTTCCTGCACCCGCATAGTGAGGCTACTCATGAGCAGCAGGAAGACCTGCAGCAGGGCCTGAACCAGCAGGTCGTGTCATACCTTGAAATGACCATGCCAACGCACCTTGAGGATCCACTGGACTTCTGGGCAGCCAAACTTGACTTGTGGCAGCAGAGTTTGCCCCGGGAAAGCTGTCCTGCCCGGCCAGTAGTGTGCCATCTGAGCGGGTCTTTAGTGCTGCGAGGGCCATAGTAATGCCAAGGAGAACTCGTCTGTCCACGAAAAATGTGCAGAGACTCACCTTTGTGAAGATAAATCAGGCATGGATCAGCCAGGATTTCCACCCACCAATAGCTGGTGCATGTGAGTAGCTGAGGCATGGTAGCGCCTTCTGCTGCTGCCAACTCCTGGGTGTGTCTTTCAGGCAATATATGAGCTCCCTGTGCTGCTGCCAACTCCAATGTGTTTTTCAGGCAATATATGAGCTCCCTATGCTGCTGCTAACTTCAATGTGTTTTTCAGGCAATATATGGACTCCCTATGCTGCTGCCAAGTCCAGAGTGTGTTTTTCAGGCAATATATGGGCTCCTTTTGCTGCTGCTGCTGCTGCCAACTCCTGGGTGTGTCTTTCAGGCAATATATGAGCTCCCTATGCTGCTGCCAACTCCAATGTGTTTTTCAGGCAATATATGGGCTCCTAATTCTGCTGCTGACAACTCCTAGGTGTGTCTTTAAGGCAATATATGAGCTCCCTATGCTGCTGCCAACTCCAATGTGTCTTTCAGGCAATATATGAGCCCCCTATGCTGCTGCCAACTCCAATGTGTTTTTCAAGCAATACATGGGCTCCTAATGCTGCTGCTACTGCCAACTCCTGGGTGCGTCTTTAAGGCAGTATATGGGCTCACTGTGCTGCTGCCAAGTCCAGAGTGTGTCTTTCAGGCAATATATGGGCTCCTAATGCTCCTGCCAAGTCCAGAGTGTGTCTTTCAGGCAATATATGGGCTCCCTATGCTGCTGCCAAGTCCCGGGTGTGTCTTTCGGGCAATATATGGGCTCCCTAGGCTGCTGCCAAGTCCTGGGTGTGTCATTTAGGCAATATATGAGCTCCCTATGCTGCTGCCAACTACATTGTGCTTTTCAGGCAATATATGGGCTCCCTATGCTGCTGCCAAGTCCTGGGTGTGTCTTTAAGGCAATATACGGGCTCCCTATGTTGCTGCCAAGTCCAGAGTGTGTCTTTCAGGCAATATATGATCTCCTAATGCTGCTGCCAACTCCAATGTGTTTTTCAGGCAATATATGGGCTCCTAATGCTGCTTCTGCTGCCAACTTCTGGGTGTGTCTTTCAGGCAATAGATGAGCTTCCTATGCTGCTGCCAACTCCAATGTGTTTTCAGGCAATATATGGGCTCCTAATGTTGCTGCTTCTGCCAACCCCTGGGTGTGTCTTTCAGGCAATATATGGGCTCCTAATGCTGCTGCCAACTCCTGGGTGTGTTTTTCAGGCAATATAAGGGCTCCTAATGCTGCTGCCAACTCCAATGTGTTTTTCAGGCAATATATGGGCTCCTTATGCTACTGCCAACTCCAATGTGTTTTTCTGGCAATATATGAGCTCCCTATGCTGCTGCCAAGTCCAGAGTGTGTCTTTCAGGCAATATATGGGCTCCCTATGCTGCTACCAAGTCCTGGGTGTGTCTTTCAGGCAATATATGGGCTCCCTATACTGATGTCAACTCCTGGGTGTGTCTTTCAGGCAATATATGGGCTCCCTATGCTGTTGCCAAGTCCAGAGTGTGTCTTTCAGACAATATATGAGCTCCCTATGCTGCTGCCAACTCCAATGTGTTTTTCAGGCAATATATGGGCTCATCATGCTGATGCCACCTCAAGGCTCTGTAATTGTGCCGCTCTGCGACAGCGAATCTAATAGCGACGCCACTGATCTGCATGTCATACTTCTTTACAATAGTATTTCACTAACCCAGCATGCATCCTATGCATGTTACAGCCAAGCAAAATGTTCTGCAACCCTATGGAGGCTCTCAGACGCCCAGAAATAGCCGTTTTTAATAGCAATTCGTTGCGAATAAATTCGGACCGAAACGATTTTTCCCGGAAAATTCGGCGAATCGGCCGAATCAAATTTTTCGCTCATTTCTAGTGCCAACCCACACTCACCATCAAGGTGGTACTTGATGTGATTGGAAAATGGGAAGTAGTACTTGATGATAAAGGTTTGGAAACCATGGTCTGTGCCTTTCTTTTAGTTTGGTTGGGAAGATAACTTTTTGCCTTCAAATGTCCTGGTCCGCAGGGATCCTTACTTACCACCTTCCACTTTTCTTTTCTGCAATCTGTCCAGTTGGTGGACTGGAAAAATCTTTTCTGCATCTACCTTTGGACATAGCAATATGTTTAAAATTTTTAAACCAAAGAGTTATCCTAAGGATGAACACATTGTTTATGATAGATTTACTGTACATTTTGCTCTGAATTTCTAGCAAATTAGCAAAACAAACGTAATGAATTACGTAATGGTCTAAGAAGGAATTAATAACATTTTTTAACTAAGTTGCCTTATTTCTCTGAACCACCAATATTTAGCCATGCTCCTCAGTCCACCTTTAACACTAGATGGCTGAGCCTTCCCCCTCTTAAACAAGCCTTAACAGGAAACCAGCCCTCTCATGCATGGCTTGCAGCCCCAACCTGGAATCGACTTTACCATCTACCCTGTATTTTGTTTTTAAAATACATCCCCTTAATGTCTTTACTGCTTAGTGTCCCTAAATATCCAATGTTGGCCTAAGGTTCCTCACTTCTTTATCTTCTTTGGTACTATGATCAATTATAGTTAAATACCTGATTATTATCATTGTAAACAAAACAGGAGGAACAACACAACACACTGGTTTCCTGTGCTGCACCTATGCTGTAGACCACAAGTGAGGCTTTACAAAAGCACTCAACTAAAAAAATCCATTCCCATCAATGTACCCCCTCTCAGTTCCTCAGGATTGTACATTTAAATGTGTAATAAAAAAACACTGTTCCACCTTTGTGGACTTACCTACAGACTTCAGATAAGGGCTGCCAGAGGGATGCAACCCTCTTCTGCTTACCTTCATCCGGTCCCACTTTGATAATTGATCATAACCCCAATATCTGAAACCATGGCTGCGCCTTGGCTCTTTGTAGCTCTGAGAAGGTGTCATTAGGGTTGATTCATGGTCGGTGAGCAAAAAACCCAAACCAAGTGCGCACAATTACGCATGCACCTAGGTGCCCGATACATGGCTTCCGTGTGTACTCCAGATCGCACCAAATGGCATATGCTCGAGCACAAAATTCCTCTTCAGACGCCTTTCCTTCTCAAATTCTGCTGTTTTGAATCACAAATGGCCCTGCCCCATGCACATTTGGCTGGCTAAGCCCTTAACTGGTCCCAATGCCCCCCCCCCCCATGTTTATCCTCTTACTTTACTGTTTCTCAATTGCGATTTTGTCTCTCCAGATTCTGTGTTTTAGGTGAATCTCTATTCTCCATTTTGGAGTGTATTCCCTGTCAGGAGACTCAGGTGACAGGGAATATGCTCCGAATTGGAGACTAGAGATTTGCCTAAAACACTGAAGCTGCAGAGACAAAATCGCAATTGAGAAACAGTAAAGAAAGAGGAGAAATATTTAGTTGTAGTTTGTTTATAGGTGCTCTCCTTATTTTTAGATGTCATGTTTTAATGGGGAGATCCTGATTCCAGGTCACCTCTAGTGTTGTTTTAGCAGATTTTTAGTCCCAGATGTTCTTTTTACACCTTCCTACCTACACTGTTTTGCGTTTTACTGCGCAAATGCATAGACGCAGGATCAGTCAACCCTGTTGTCTAACATAGGACCTAGATAAGGTCCAAGTCCTTGTGGCATTAGGCTTAGAGGTGGGAGGCATGAAAATATAGCCAGTTGAAAATAGATCTTCACTTTACATATATTTAAGAACATATGTGGATTAAAAACAAGAATAGTCACCCAAGCTTTCTCCAACTGGGGCTTTTGGCATCCCAGCTACTGCTTTGCTTTTAGCAGACTATAAACCAACTATAAGAAATTACCTGTACCAGATTCCCTATTAATTATTTCTGAAGATATTGACCTGGCAATTTCAGTTGTAGGAGTCCAGTGTGTATGTAACCCTGCTCCACTGGCACTGTGATAGGATGGGGATGGTTACAAAGAAAACCTCCTTACCTTGCCCAAACCTTGTGTTTTGGGCCCTGGGTGCAGCCGTCTTGGAGAAGCTGCGCAGCATGGCATCCTGGCATGAACACAGAGCAGGGGAAGCCTGCCTCTGAGATTTTTTAACCCCAATTCCTGTCTCATGCCAGGGGAGGTGGCAAGTGGGGGTTACCTATAGAGTGGAAATCTACTTAAAGGTTAGTATCCTTTTTATTCTAGTGACTCAAAATTATTCTATAAAGGAAAAGTCCACTTTTGTGGCCTTTTCCACAATCCTCACCCCAGGACAGTGCCAGGGCACAGAAGGCAACCCTCTTACCTTACCGCCATTCCTGCTGTTCATTAAGCCATGAGCTGGGCTTTCTGGTCCTGGCTGGCAGATCGGTGTGGCATGTGTATGGCTGGCTCCCATTGAAAATAATAGGCATTTCCGTACTCTGTACAGAGGTGCCAATTTTTTTCAATGGGAGCCAGACCTACACATACCATTTCCACCCACCAGCCAGAAGCAGGAAGCACAGCTCCCAGCTTTATAAATGGGGCTGTTGGAGGACAATCATTTGCAGGGGACTTATAGTTAGATAAGTGGTTGCTTTGTGCCTCTGACACTCCTCATCTAAAGTCTGTGGAAATTTCCAAGAATTCCTTTTACTCTAAAGTGGCCTTAAACCTGGGACCTCTTAACCCATTTTAACCCAATAGAGAATGTTTAAAAAAACATGGACTTGCTAAAGATGTGTTCAGGAAACATTAGAAAGTTCTTCTGTTTTTGTCTGATGTACTTTAGGTTAACCTTAATTTAGCTTTTAATATATTCCATTTTTAATGTTCATAGGTGGCCACCCGGTTTTCTATTTTCCAGAAAAAGCCAATTATGTTTTGTATTTTAATAGCTCTATTTGAGAAACCATTTTCTTTCCAAAAAAGGTTCCGTCCTGTGACAGATAACTTTTCTTTGCACCCTAAGAATTGCACATTGGAGACGTGTAACATGTAATTAATCTTTAGACCTATATTGGGAACAGGAATTACACATAGACTTCGGTACAAAGAAAAAGATCCTTGCTGACCTTTGAAATGCATTAAAATGAAAATTAATTATTACTTGCTGTTGGACAAAAGAGCTTTCAAAGGTTTCAACTCATTGTTCACTCTACATTATTTTTTTTTCCATATTCGTGGAATACATAATTTTAGTGTATTAGAAAACCATAAAAGCTAAAAATACAAAAATATTTAAATTGTGTTTGTAAAAGCTGGCAATTTATATTTCACAGTTGACTTGATTTCATATGATTTATATCACCTTCATCTGACTGTTCTGAGGTGCAATCTATGAGCATTAATGTCAGTGTAGGTGATGCCATTATGGCCCAGTGGTGGGAGAGATCTCAGCTATTCAAGGCATGCAGTAATGTGCTGTTATCCATAGAGAACAATAGAAAGGTTACGAAATAGAGCAATAACTATTGTAGGTTACTGAGCATATTTTAAAGTTAGCTTTTCAGAATACCTTGTTCCTTTCATCAGATATAAATTTAGAGATGAGTGAACTGGTTTGTTCAAACAGAAGTTTGCTCTGAAATTCAGAGAAAAATCCATTCAAAGTGAATCCAAATTTTCTTGTGATTCATGCCGACCAAGTTATTGCCTAAATAAACAGCCCCTCCCAGAGGTAATGGCGGGAGCCCAGCAGGGGGCAGAGGATGTGGGTCCTCTCTCCCACTGAAGACCCCAGTTGGCCGGATGATGAGGACGTCGTCCAGTGCTGAACAGGGACCGTGGTAAGCTCATTTTTTCTATTGTTTTATGAGCAAGTTCGCCAGTCGACCAAATCGAACTTTTAAAAAGTTTGCTCATCTCTAATAATCTTAAAAGAAACTGAAAATGTACAAGTTTTACACGCATGAAACCGGCACACATAAAATAAACAAAAGCAAGGGGAGAAACAGATGTTAAGAGCCAATTAAAGTATGTATAATTAGCCAATAGATAAACTGCAAATTGTGGGGGTAGGGAATCCACATTTTAATATTTATGTTATCTTTTTTCTGTCAGGAGAAGAATGTATGGCTTAAAATAAAGGACAGTGAAATTTAGGCATGTTGGGACATAAAACATGCTTGATTATTAAGGTCATATTGTAAACTCTGAAATGTTTGCATTCTTATTCCTTCTTCTTCCCCTTCATAAAAGGGAAATTCCAGGGTGAATTAGCATGTTTTCTGGTGTCCCCATGATGTCTGTCAGTGGCGTTTATTCAGCCTTCATTAAGCCTGCTTTATACAGTATATCTTAAAGTGATTAAATGGCCTATTATAAAAACAAATGGGTATTTATTTTTTATCCCCCGCCACTGATCACTGCTAGTTCGGTGATCAGTAACTCACCTGATCGCTCGATCCGAGTAATCGCATCTGCTGCCATCCGGGTCCTGATCATGGAGTTGGGCTTGATGGCGGTTTGGGATCACAACTCACCATTTATCATACATGATGCTATGCCCTCTCCATTTATTGCACCTTCAAATACATCATTTCACCATCTACCCATTACTTTGCATGTATAGAAATGCATTCTTTTTAATTGCCAATATTACAAGTTAAAGCAGACAAGAATCCTCCGTGGCAAGGATGTGGGTGGCCTCTGCTGCTATATCAAGAATGTATATATATATATAACCCACCAAGAATGCCTGTAATCCCTACTTTAACATCGCTCTCCTACCAGGAATCCAGAGCTCAGCGGTCACATGGGCAGTGGCGCTCTGGCCCCCGAATATCTGGCCCATATGAGCACCAGGTTGTCGTTGTGCTGGATTCCCGGCAGGGGAGCAAAGTTAATGTAAGGATTAAGGGCTCTCTGGGGGATTATGTGCAGAGGGGGCTTCAGAATTCTACGCTGGGGGCCACCAACACCTTCGCCATGGAGGGTGTTGATCTGCTTTAAGTTTTATTAATGGTTTTAATGCATGTCAGCATTTGGTTTTCTTCTACAGCTTCAAGAATTTGAGCAGACAATCTTGAGTTCCTTCTAAGATGTTTTGCTAGCCAGTTGAGTTGTGAAAACTATTGATTTCTACTTTCTGCTACTATCAGGCTCAGACTAGTCCACAGTGAAACAGGGGAAACATCTAAAGGGTCCCGGTACCCCCAGACCTTCCTCATCTTCAGAGGGCCATGGTCAACCATGTCTTTGTTTTAGCCTTGTGTAAACAAAATTATCTATTTTGTTCTACAAAATTTTACACATTGAAACAATTATTTTACATTTTAGAAATAATCAGCAAGTTAACGTTTTCTTCCATTTCCATTTTGAAAATGAAAAAATGTTTTGTCACATAGTAATATTTTAATTTGCATATTCTTTTTGGAAAAGTATTACATTTAGACGCAAGTGATGAGGTCAGATCAAACTCTTGGAAGTGTTGCAATGCATTTGCATATAATCACATTACATGTTTTGTTTCCTTTTGGGAGATGTGATTACTATGTAGGCTAACAAATTGCTAAATTCATAGTTTTGTTTCGATCTTTTACTTGCAGTTATGCTTAGTCTAATTAACAAATTATACAGAAGCAAATGTAAAAATAAATGCAAATAAAAAGTTTAAACAGCTAATTATTATTTTACTATAAAACGCAAAACCAAGGGCCTTCCTAGGCTTTCTATATAATGCGTGCATTTCATACATAGATGGTACTTTGGCTAATATCTCACTCTCTTTTAATACTTTGCCTAAATAAAGTCTTTATAATGCCTAAGTATTGCATATAATGTGCCCAGGTATTACATACCATGCCCCAAGGCATTACATGCAATGCCTAGGGAAAGAATATATAGTATAAAATGTAATCACTTACGGTATTTTATACTTTGCTCCAAATTACATTGCTTTCTACATATTGCCTAGGCATCCCATACAATGTCTGTTTTATACATTGACGGTAATATATAAGAAAGCATTACCTTTTAAATTACTATTAAAGACTTTAATAGCTAGGGGTACAAATTGTTCTTGTGCATGTCAGGTAGTTACAGGTAGGTAGTTTTCTGAACACTGAAGATAGAATGCTGAGGGAGTAGTGCCTTTACTGAAGATCTTGGAGCCACTGAATTTTATCCTACAAGTGGATGAACATTTGTGTTGATGATTCACCTTGATGATCTTCTCTGTAGTTCTGATTATTCTGTGCAGACAGAGTTTTTACTTTTTGCAGCCACACATATACCATGCTAGGAAAGATGTGCCTACATTAGGTCTGATGTAATGGAGGCCAAGTACCTTAGGCTCAAGAAGCATAGTAGGCAATAGGCAAAGCCTGGAGCTGGAGCCGACGCAGCCCAAACTGGGGCATTGGATTGTTGCTTTTTGAAACCAAGAACACCTAGTGGTAGCTATGGCAAGGTCAACCTGGGACAGTGGTCAGTGCTGATGGTAACAGGTGATCTGGTAGCAGAAGCTGGCATAGTCAGGTGTAGCAGGATTTGGGTCTTGGCACAAGAAATGAGTAGGTAACAGGGTTTGGCACAGGACATGTTCATATGTGGCAGCAGGTCTTGGCACAATACTTGGTCTGATGTGGCAGGGTTGGTAAAATGGTTTGATGTGGTCAGATTAGACCGGTTAGACAACAGGGCTTAGCACAAGACATGGTCAGATGTGGCAGGGTCAGCAGCAGGGGTAGGCAAATTACATGGCCAACATTTCAGGGTTACACACAATAAACAGGTTTTTCTGCTATCCTTGTGAAAGTCACCCTTTGTGACCAAAAACATGGGGAGGGGACATCAAGCAAGCTGTAAGATTATGTAGGGAGTCGGCGACCCATTTTCTGATGTAAGTTATTTTTACATAACTTGTTCATAGCAACCTTCAAGAAATATATTTTAAAGTCTTTAGCAGTAAAATCTGTCAAGCATGCATTACACATTTGTCTTTGCATCAGTAATGGACCACCCAGAGGGTATCATGTTGGTAAATTAAGTTATTAACACTCTACCCTGCAAAGCAAGACATTAGTGTTAATTATTTGCAGATCATTACTTTACCTGGATGAGTGGTCAGCTCTACCTCTGTACCTTGTGTATTTGATAACACTGTGAATCTGCTTGCTCTGATAAATGGATTGAGCTCATTTAAAAGCCTCATTACTAATTCATCCAGACCTTCGGTCAAATGCACAGAACAATTTTCTATCTCTGTAGAGAAAAAAGCAAGTATCATCATTTTATATAAAGGACGTCTTGACTCCTTTTATTTCACTGATATATTTAGCAGACCAAAAAGGTTCCAAGACTAAATCAAGACAATAAAAAATGTACAGTAGTTACATTGGGTATATCAGTGTTCCCCAACCTTCGAAAGGTCATCTTTTGTGGATCTCCACATCTGGCTCTATAACTGCTACCACATGTATTACTACACCTGTGTGTCTATATGGAGATCTGCAAAAGCTGGCATGTTGGTGGCTCTCGAGGAGAGGGTTGGGGAACACTGGGGTATACTATTTGTTGAATCATGGAATTCAGCAGACCATGAAGGTTTCTAGGAGAGGTCAGAAAGTTATTTTAGTTCCTGGAATATAGCATCTCAGAGTAGTCCCAAAACTAGGAGAGGCCACAAGGAAGCAAAACTATAAAGGTTGGGGGTTCATATCAAACAAGTGGTGTCCGTGTTCCCGAACATGGGCATGAACTTTTCCCCAAAGTTCATGTTCATGTTTGGCGTTCTGATGCCTAACAGCACTGCTTGTTTCTCAGGGCCACGCTGTCAGCTGTGTGTTTCAACTATAAGTAGTGCTCCAGGGACTGGGGTAGCTGGCTGTGCTGCAACTACAATATAATAGCTAAAGTAAAAAAAAAAAATCCACGGGTCAAAAGTCTTCTGAACAAAAGACAAAAACATGAAAACTGGAGTTTATTACTTCTCAGGATCATTCATGGCAACTATTTGTGCTGACAAAGGGGTCTGCTATATCTAATGAACAACCAACTACAACATAATGCAAAAAGTGACAAGTTTTAATAAATGTGATAAATGTAATAAATAGATATTTACAATATTCAATAAGATATTATTAAAACTTGTCACTTTTTTGCATTATGTTGTAGTTGGTTGTTCATTAGATATAGCAGACCCCTTTGTTTGCATGTATTTGATATGCTGTGCTACTAAGCAGACACAGCTAGCTATACTTTGAACCCCGTTCCATGTTACTATATCTATTCCTTTAGCTGCTTTATCAAGGTGTGCATATGTAACCTGATCTCTTATATAATTAACTATTTGTGCTAAACCGCCTTCCTCTATTTTAACAAGTGACATGGCTGAATAAAGATAATGAACAGAAATAGTTCCGAAATGAAGACATTTCTCTTTGTCGACATCAAGGGTTCTGTTTATCAAAGTCTATAAGCTGTGATTCTGCTTCAGAAGCTTGTACCACACATATCAAATGAGAAAATTCAATTGAATTCCAATTTGGGTTTTTCTTGATAAAATAGATGACTTTTTGCTTTTTTTTCAGCTGGCTAACACTGATAAATACCATCAATCTCACAAGTAATAACTATTTGTGTGTATGTAATGGGAGACATCAGCAGACTGAGGAGACCATTGCTTCGGCTTTAATTATTTTACCAGACTAAAGACTTATTGTTCTTTATGCCAAGGTCACCAGACTAACAAAGCTAACTTGCACAGCCCAGAGCAGTTATATAATTAGTTTCAATCCTAATCAGAAATTTCACTATATATTTACAACTTCAAAGACTGCTAGGTGATATCACAAAAAACGTATATACCCTCATAATCTTCCAATTAGTGATTTCCAACAAATGAACCGGTAGCCACAAGGGCAGGTGCCAAGAAACTTCTCTTTGTACCAATATAGTAGCAACCTGTGGGGCACCCTATTGCTTATAAACAGATTCATATTTGTTGCGCCCTCCTTAAAGTGGACCATTCACCAGGATTTTGACTAGCCTGGTGATTTGTCCATACCTTGGAGATATCTTGATGTTGGACGCCCCGCCGTGTGAATCCTTCAAGATTGCCCACTCTACTCACTTTTCCACAACTCCTACATCATAAAGCTGCTGTTTTGGACGGCATTGGGAAAACTGGTGGCCACATCCCCAGCTCCCCTGTAGAGTGCACATTCCCATACATAATTGTTTGGTGGCATATCCAGAGCCATATTACCACCCTGCACAAAGTTATAACCCCTAAAAGGTTTTAGATTCCCCAATGAGGGGGGGGGGGAACAGTCTGCCCACCAAAGGGAGGGGGGCGAGAGGGTCCCGAGGTATAAAGGGGGATGACCCAGGGCCAGCGGTTGTCACTCTCTGGGGGAGGTCACGTCTCACGCCACCCTGTGGAATCCCATCATCACTACTCCGCATCTGCATGTTAAGGTAACTGTTGTATCTCTGCTTGTAACTCGCTGTAACCTGTAACCCACTAATCAGAATGCCATTTGTGTTTACTCCATCATAGCCAAACGTTTCTAATCACTGCCTAGTGTGCTCATTGCATTAAAAGCTATATTTAACTTGAGCAATCTTTTTGCCTTAACCAAGAATCTGTGTGTCCGTAGGCTGCTGGGCCTTGTAGTCCCACTAGGCTGGTGAACAGACAGGGCTTTGGGAAAGTGGGCTGCGTGATCGCCGGTACTGGATTGTTAGTTGCATCATGTGACTTGCCGTTCCTTGACACACTATATGAAGAAAAAAACAAAATACAAGTCCAGGCTCTAGAGAGCCTCAATGAGTGAACACGTGATAATTTCCAAGTTTAACAACCACATAAAGCATAATGAATGCAAGTATAGCCATTGAAGTTTTCCTTTTTTCCAAAAACAGAGAAAATCAAGAAAGTCAAAAGGAAAAAAACAAGAGATTTCAGCAGGGGAGAATTGAGAGTATGAGGTATGAGGGAGGAGTATGAGGAAGGAGTATGAGGGAGGAGTAAAGGGGATATGGAATAGCGGGTTTTAGCTGGGCTGAGAGATGAGGTATTCTGGGGAGTTCATTAAAGTATTCCAACATGTTTGGACACATTTGTCATTTGTGTTTTTGAGGGAGCAGGTAAAGACCTCCATTCATACAGTTCATTGATTTTTGAGAACCAAGAGGACATTGAGGGGGGTGTATTTTGTTTCCACAGTGTGGAGATGCAGGCCCAAGTAGTCATGCGCAGTCAAACCATTTAGGAGTTTTTATAACTCTCCTTAGACAAGTGAGTGACCAAAGTATCTCGAGCAGGCATCTAACCCCCTAACTGCTCCCTGGTCACCGTGATTAGGGCAGCCAAATGCTCTGGGCATGTGTACACTCAATGCTTGTGTTTGTCTCACTGCGCGGAGGGGTTAAATGTAGAGGAAAAATTCCACAAGAAACAATAAAACAATGGCCACAAATACACAAAATGAAAAACCACAAAAAATCAGTGGTGTACAAAAATAAGAGATAATATGTTATGTAGCAGAGAGGTAGAATGACAAAGATTACAAAACATATAGAATGGGACCTTATATGACTAACTTTAATTTCCACCCCCATCCTTTAGATTGTAAGCTCGCAAGAGCAGGGCTCTCTTTCCTATTGTCTCCTGTGCTCACCTGGTTTGAACCTCATGGCATCTAGTTTTTTTTTGTTCCCTGTAGTATATGTTTTACCTTGTCTGTAATAATACCTTGTAAAGCGCTATATAAATAAACATTAATAATAGAAATAATAATAATACATTTAGCATATTTAAAAATCCTTGTTTGTAGTTCAATTCCGATGTCCTAAAGTAACTCGTAGAGCTTGAAAAGTCAGGCTCATATGTCAGCACCTCTGGATGTGAGGAAAAGACAATAGATCAGAAATTCTCTCTAGACCGCAAGTGGCCTGATCTACCCCTCAGAATGTTGGCACAGACTGGATGATTCCCCTATCAATCTTCCTTCAAAGTAATTATGGTTTGTGTTATACCATCTAAAATATTAGCGATATAGAAGTGAAGGGTATTACACGTGATTGGAATTGTGAATTTTAATAAAAGAATTATAAGCCACAATTATAAGCCACAGCAAGCAACACAAAGTATATGTGTTTTATGTTAAAATATTATCTGGGTCCTACACATGACAGATTTACAGTATCAAGCTTAGAAGTAATAAATTCATCATAAATAAATAAAACACCATACTGGCACTGGACAGCATACCTATGTCCCATCAGAACTAACTGGTCCATAAAACCCACAGTCACTTCAGAGAATAGAACATAGCCAATTTCTATCCTAGATTGTTAGAAGAAAAAAAGAAGAAAACAGCTACTCACCTGTTGTCTAGCACACCTCCTTTCCTGGACCCACCTTCAATAACTTACTTAGAGTGGAGAACGAATGCATGTAGCATGCCCACTCTATTTACGCCAAGGCAGAGCCACATGACCCCATCTTGGCAGCGCTCCCCCTATTGCAATGATAGGAGTGAGCCTCCATCTTGGACTAGGGTGTATGTTCTCCGCTCTCCGTTTAACAACTGGGTGGTGGAACTGTGCAGGACAAAAGTGAAGGATAGCTTTATTTTTGCCTGGACAATCCCTTTAAGAGGCCGATTCATTAATAGCGCCAGGTAGCGACAGATGAGCGCCAGTAGCGTGATTTTCACAGCGCCAGCTAGTATTCGCTGTGCTTGGCCGGGGTTTGCTTGTTGACAGCGACTCAGTCGGTGTGCGGTAATGTTGAATACGGGGTTAGGGGTCGATGTTTCACAGGTTCCGCGTTGTATGGGTGTGCCTGACAGCGAATGGCCAGAGCGAACGGCTTGCTGCAGATTCATTAACAAATCACGCTCAAAAATTTCTCGCGCTGTGAATTCCTTGTTTAAACCCCAGAGCGCTGGCGGCGATGTGTGTAAAGTAGTTTTTAACCCCCAAACAACCATTTTTTTTTAATGTAAAAATTATACAAGTTTTTCTAAACATTTTGTAATATGAAAACATTAATATCAGACCTGTAATATCAATTCTGCACAATTTTTAATTTTTTTTTTTTTTATTTAAAAAAAAAAAAAACCTAACATTGCAGAAGTGGTCACAGAATTTTTGACATTAAAAAAAACACAAAAAAAATTAATAGCAATTAATTATGATTATTTAAAGATTGCTCCATTGAAATGCATTGGACAACGCCAGGGAGCGCCAGGTCATACCTGTCGCTGTGATGGGATTATCAGCGGCGCTGTTCGTTGCAGTCGGCTACATGATGAATCCCGCGCTAGCTGACGCTCTCGCCGGAGCTAGCCTCATTTAGCGTGATAAATGCGTCATTGTGACCGCCGCCGGGCGTACTTGAGTCGGTAGCCGCCGTTAGCTGGCGGTACCTGGCGCTCGTCAGACACTACCTGGCGCAAGCCCTTGATAAATAAACCCCTTAGTCTCTGTCCACATAAAGTAGGGCAGTTTTTAATGTTTTTAATTTGTCTGTGGATCGTTTGCCGAACTAGGCAATTATAGATTTTTGTGTGCCTGTCTGTTTCATGCTAAAATATTTTATGTATTTTGATTTTATGTATTTTGCATAGCAAATTAGGCAATATTCTTTATGTTATCTTATTTCTTCTTTGTTTTTTTTAAACTTTTTCTTTTATTTGTTGTATATTATATTAAAAATAAAATGAAGCATATGTCTTTTGTCTATGAAGCCATTGCTTTCTATTACCAGTGCTGTATCCTCAGTTGTACATGATCACTACTGATCTGTGTTTGGCAATGCTCCTGGTTCTCTCTACAGCATGTGCAGATTAGAATCAGTATCGTATTTTCCATAGGCAGGGGCATAACTTGAGTGGGTACAGGGGGTGTGACCACTCTGGGGCCCAGAAGGTCAGGGGGCTCAGCATTATTGCTTAAAGTGATACTGCAGGCAAAGGAAATTGTTACACCACTGCATCAGGCTACATTTGGCACTGTCCTAAACTGTTTACCATTTTTACATTAAAGCAGAAATGGCGGAGAAATCGAGGTTTACAGATTCAGCCAATTACATTCTCTTTTTTCATTCTGTCCCCTAATCAGCTCAGCAAAGCAGGGCATGATTGATAGTCCCAGACCTTGATTCAGTCAGAGTTGCAAAAAAATCTCATGGAAGTTAAAAATTCACTTTATGAAAAAGGCATGAGGATTTCACTGTTACCAAATCACCAGCTAGGAAGACAATGGAAGTTAATGACACGTTCTACTACAGGGTAAAATGAGGAAATAGTTCCCTACTTTTTTTGAGAGCTAAAAAGTGCCATTGGCTTTCATTGTCCCCCTAGCTGGTGAATCAGCAACAGTGAAATTATCATGTTTTTTTCTCATAAAGTGAATTCTTTACTACAATGTACATTTTTTGAAACTCTTACTGAATCAAGGCCTAGGTCTGGTTTTGGGCCGATTTAATTACGGAGGAGTGCCCCCCTCACTGGCTTTAGCTTTCGTAAAGGTATCTGCAACAATTTGCTAGGCAGCACAATATAAATTTGATACAGAACTTGCTTGCAATGTAAATGGAACAGATCACCCACAACCCCGCAATTCAAGTGAGGTATTACTGGTACCTATAAAAGGTGAATTTGCCCCCTGGGTCCCATGTTGCAACAGACACAAAGACAGAAAATGCTTCCTAACTTTACCATAAAATATTACAATATGTCCCATATAAGGACCTGCATGCCAATATAGATATATATATATATATATATATATATATATATATATATACATGTATATATATATATATTTTATTATTGATATATTGGTTACATAATACAGGCTAGTCATTAAAAAAAAGAATAAAAATTGAGTGTTAAAAGCCGTAAAAGCACGGAAGCCAACATGCAGTAGCTTCATTTAATAAACAACGAACAAATGTGTTTTTTTATATAGCTGAAGATGCTTGTGGAGGCACCATACGAGGGACAAGCGGCATCATCTCAAGTCCTGGATTTCCTAATGAATACCACAATAATGCTGACTGCACATGGACGATAGTCACCGAACCTGGAGACACCATATCTCTCGTATTTACAGATTTTCAGACAGAGGATAAATATGATTATTTGGAAATTGAAGGATCAGAACCTCAAAAAGTTTGGTAAGCTGACTATTTATATGGAAATTTTAAATTTGGCTGCCCACTCATTTGACAATTTTAGTAGACTCTTTAGATGCCACTTAAGTAGAAATAAACTACAAATGTGTCTTTCTATATTATGGCTAGATACTTATATTATAAGTGTCTTCAGAAGACCAGCTTTTTCGCTAAAATTGTGATATTTTAGATAATAAACCTTAATCTAGTGCCTTAAATGGTTATTTGCCGTGTACTGATGGTGACTTTGCCTCTGACAGCCATTGGTAACTTGTAGACATTGAAATAATAAAACGCATATTTTCATTGCGATCAAGTGAACTGGCCCCTAATTATGCATATCTTTTTGGTGATACCCTGTCACAATATTTTATGTAGTCTATTATGTTAAATGTCTATGGGAGTACGGCTGTTGATTGTTATTTAAATGAAGCAATTCAGAGATTTATTTACAGTGTCTTGGTGTTTTTTTGTTAAATGTATATCGGGTTAAACTGGAGTCTTTAACTATGTTCTCTCCTATTTTGAACATTATCCATTACTCATTTTCTTTTCAGTAGACTTTTAATACAAAAATGCATAGAAGTAAGATACAAATTGTGTTCAATACAAATAAAATAATCAGTAATATGACCAACAAGACAAAATAACTATTTTAAGGACATATAATGTATACATGTTCCTAATAAACACGTACATATGATGTATACATGCCCACCACGAGGTTTGGTCTGCTTCGTAGCACACCAGGCCACCTGTCTCTGACTGTGTGCACCCACCGCCATCCATTCAGGTCACTGGTAGCACGCAGTAAAGGGATGCCAGAGGAGGCCCACACATGTGCATTAGGAGTGAGGAAGCAAGGTAAGAATCTGGCTATCCTGAGGGTTTACCATAGCGGGACATCACAAACCAGGATGCCTATGGGGAGGGCTTTTACCTGCCTCTAAACACTTTGTATGATTACAGGGGTTTTGCTTTAAATGCAATAAGTGTGTGGAGCAATTGTATACATTTGGCCTTGGATCACCCAGATGGTTTACCTAAGAAGCAACATTTCAGGAGTTGAGTTATTTGCTGCCATATTGAGTGTTAACCTTGCATAGAGTTATACTTGTAGATTCCTGTTTATATAATAAATGGTGCCCTTAAAAATGCATATTCATGACAAAGTTTTTCTCAAATAGAAAAAGCCTATATGGATTTACTCCCCTTCCTATTCGTAGATAATGGAATATTTCAGATGATGGTAGGACATTTTGTTAATACATTTAGTTAAGATAAAATATATTTATACCATCTGGTGTAATTAAATCTTTAATTCTGGCAACTCAAGTTATTCCACCTCCATGGCTCCAGCTTTCCTAGCAGAAGTCAAAGCTAGAGCCCTTTCTTTCAAGCAGTGGAACCATTAATACTGGAAGTATTCCTTATATACACCTGACGGCAGATCCATGGCAAACTTGATTAAAATCCTAAAGTTTGTTCATAACCTCACATAGGACTGAGTAGAAATGAGAACAAGAGGGCATAACTAAATCTTCAAGGCAAGCCATCGTCTTTCTGTATTTATGTAGTGAATATACGGGTATGTTCTGGTATGCTTATCTCTTAAAACTTTGAATAAAGATAATACCTGCCTTCCTGTGCATTAGCATTATCAGGCCAGTTTTTCTTTTGGAATTTGTAGGCCTGATTCACAGGCAGAATTATTATTAGACAGTCATTTTCTTAGTAGTTATGCATTCATTTATGATTCTACGATCATACTTGAAACTATGTGTTATATCTATTAGTTACTATTTAACAGAAATATTGTAAAATGAATGAGGACTCTCTGTAAAGGGAGCAGACTGAGAAATTAGATCTGTGGGGCACCAGGAACCACCATATCCTAAACAAGGCAATGGCAGTGGAGCTAGTAGTAGACTTTAGGTGAACCCTGTTCTTTTCCAATTAGAAAAGCTGGTATATAAAGTAGATAAGTAAAGCTCTTGTGGGTCATTGTCTTTGACATTTTGCCCTGCAAATGCAAGAACAAAACAGTCATTCTAAAGAAAATCTATCATAGTCTTTACTTTCTTCCCAAGAAGCTGCCAATAGCTTTATATAGTCTATAATTGCTTGTGCTATGTTGCTATGTTTTTTCTTTACCTCTTGCAATGTGGGAGCTAGCAAGAGAGTGGCAGCAAAGGACAGTAAGACAGCAGAAAAGATTATAGGGCCCCTCTCCCATATGTTGACCAATTTGGGATGCTTAAATTGTGACAGCTTAACAAATCGGTAGGTTAATTTTCGATAATGACAACATTGGTTATCTATCATATAATGTTGTCGCTATCGAAAATTACTGTAGTTATTTGTTAAGATGTCACCATTTAGAGTTCCTATGATGAGAATTCTTTAGAATTTGTCCCTCTGAAAAAATGGTCAGCTTACTTTCCGATCACCTCCGTCCGAATCTGAGAAAAGTGTCGCCTCTTGAGCAAGTGTAATGCTCTCAAACCCCTTCCACCTAGGTCACTTAATTTTACTTGTGTTAAAATGGGGAAGATGATTCAAAGTTCTTTCTTGTAGAATCTCCCATCTCTCATCAAAAATAGCATGTACCCTATTCCCATTGGCCTTCTGCTTTAACTACCACAATTTGAAAGGCCGTTAAGGACGTGTATTGCTAAATAGTGTAATATAAAAAATCAATATAAACACATTGACTAATGAAAAGGGTTGCAGGCTTCCTTCCAGTAAAAGAAAGAAACAAGCCTGGCTGGATATTTATTGATGTCAGGTGTATAAGTGACCCCTTCTCCTGCCATCCAGAATATTTTTATCATTGGCCCATTTTTTGTGCTTGTCCCACATTAATAGTATTTTTTGTATGCATTTTGTATGCATAGGGTGTATATGCTTGTATTGCATATGGTATACCTCCTAAGTGTATATGGTAGCTTTCTCATTCATTTTTTTCTACTTTGCTTCCCCTAAAACTCACCCCTTGTAACCAACCAGGAAAAATCTCTGTGCAACCATTGTACTTGCACTCATAAAAAGTGATTATCTAGTTATTCTTAGTATACAGTACGTCCTGCTCCAGATATAGTACTTACACTTAGGTTATCCTCTGCCAGATGGCACTGCACTGCAGAGACATGCAAAACAGGCTCCTCCCGGCCCCTCAAACACCCGGGGACCTCCCACAAATCCCCAGATTTCTCTGCCGACTGTGAAGACATGAAGTTTCACTCTCTCGCAGGTGAGCGGGGCTATTAAAGCCTGCGGCCCTGTTGGACTATTCCCACCTGTCCTCGTTGTGTTGTGCCTCCCAGCCTGGGCTGCGCTGGTCGGGTGAAGGTAGGCAGCACCATGCGTGCTTATGGAGCGCTGCTCCTCCGCAGTCCCCCACCAAAGGGTAGGCGGTGTAAGCTGATGGTGAGCCTCTTTGGGATGCCCCTCCCACATTACTGCCCCTTGCCCCATGTAGCGGTGGGCCCTGTACCAAGGGCCGCCATCCTCCCTCGTTCCCCCCGTAGTCGGGGGGAAAAAAGGGGGGGTGTGCCTGTGTGGTCTGTATAGGATCTTTGCACGTATATGGCCTTTGTCTGTCTTTGGACTCTTATAGATATGGTGTCAGCCGCCGCGCCCTTTTTATCTATTTTGTTTGTATGACTGCCACCGCTGCATGCGCTTCTTTCCTTTGTTGAAGGTTCTGGGCCGGGCAGTGGTGTTACCTCAGACACCTCTATGTCCTCATTGGCTGATGTTGGACTTTGCCCTCTCGGGGTCTGGTTTGGCGCGCTCCGCGTCATGGTACGCTCTGGCCCGCCCTTCGAGGTACACTGCGCCATTTTGTCTGTTCGCGCGCGACGCGTGGGGCGTTCCTGCTTACCGTGGTACTGTAAGTGCCCTCTCGGGCGGCTTATTCTCATTGTAGTGTTTTTGGTTCTGACACCATTTTCTTCTCATTGTGTCTTTCAGACTGGTGAACACTATTGGCTTCTCCCGGCCCGGTGTAATTTATAGCGGCCTTGTAGAATTCTCCCACTTCCCTAGCGGGTCTTTGGGGCATCCAGGGTTGCTTATAGCGTAAATCCCTACTGGCATATTGTGCCTAAATAATCACCATATGGAGGCATCTCAGAATTATGTGACCGGGGTCCCTCTGGGACAAGACCGGCTGTGTATAGCGTGTGGACAACCCCATGCTGATGCTGACAGGGCACGGGTCTGCGGACCCTGTGCCAAGCAAGCACTGGCTCTGCAATCAGGCCTGCCAGTGGCTGCACCTCGCTTCATTTCACCAATTTCCCCATGCTTAAATCTCACTCCTGCTGAGTCCCATACAAGGGGGGATTTGCAGCCTGTTGCATCTTCTAGACTGCCTATGGATGAATAGATTATTGCAAGGTTGTCAGAGCGCAAGGGCCCTGGTAAGTAGCGGCACTTGACGCCTCCTATTACTGTTTTTCCTATGGGAACTGAGGAGTTTTCTACTCCGTGTGACTATTCCCCTTCTGATGAAGGAGAGGTATTCTCTGACTCAGGATCATCTGATGAGAGGCCGAGGAGTCATGACGATTCTGGACCTGAATACTGGGCCCAGTGTGACATTGACAATTTGTTGATTAAGGTCTTTAAGGTTCTGTCTATCTCTCTCCCTGGTGAGGCTTCCAAGCTGAGAGGGGAGCGTTTCCATACAGCAACAGCACGTTTGGAATTCCTAGAGCAGGCTCACTTCCATGCTCTTGTTCTCAAGGAATGGGAATGCCCCAGTAAACTTTCAGGGGTCCCAGGGGACTGGGATTGGAAATACCCTTTTCCCCCTGAGGTGGTTAATTGCTGGTCATCCCCCCCGTGGTGGATGCCCCGATCATAGGGGTTCCTAACCCCTCCTTTATTACAGCCCCTGCTCATAATACCCTTCGGGATGCTGAGGACCGGCGCATTGAGCTGCTGGCCTCCCACGCCTTTTCTTGTGCAGGGACGGGTGCCGCGGCTATTACTGCAGTAGCCGCTAGAACCCTCGTCAGAAAGATGCTTGATCATCACTCTGATAATCTCCCCTGGGAGGTGTTTAATGCACTCTCCAGCTGTGATGTGTTTGTAAAATTTATCCTATTAGCATTGGATGACACCATTAGAATGTGTGCAAGAACTTCTGCCCTTGCGGTGGCTATAAGTCGCTTGGTTTGGCTGCGACAGTGGGGTGCTGACGATGCTACTAAAAAGACTCTTACTGGGCTTCCCTTTAGAGGGCTACGCTTGTTTGGGGGCCGTCTAGACCTGTTTGGTAAAAAGGGTAAGTCACCCCAACGCAGGCGGCCCCCTCGGCCTCCTCGGTGCAGGGGCACCCCTACTCCCCCCTACCATAGTGTTAAACAATAACCAGGGGTGTCCTTCGTGGGGGCTCGCGCAGACTCCAGCCCCGGGAGCAGCAGACAATGCTCTGGCCCCTCCGGCGGGGCTAAGCCTAAATCTTAAACCAAACCCCCTCAAGCGTGATGGGGCGCCCTCGCCCGTCTGGGTGAGGGGATGGCTGCGGCACTTTGGTCTTGTCAGGATGCTTTACGCCTCATACTGGTGGATTCAGGAGGTAGTGTCCTCCGGATACAAGAGTTTGCTGCGCGGCCTTCCCCAAGTTTATCAGGTCCCAGGTACTCCTGGTCCCTGCCGCTGTTCAGGTGCTGGCACAGGCCATGCAAGGCCTGCGAGGTCTGAGGGTCACTTGCAGATTGCCCTTAACTGGCAGAAGCAGGGGACGCTACACCAACCTTTCCACAGTCCCCCAAAAGGATAGGTCAGTCTGGCCCATTCTGGATTCACAGGTCTCGGCAATTACAGGCAGTTTTCTGCATGGAAACTCTGAGATGGGCCATCAGCGCCTTGCGCCCAAGGGGCTTCTTGCCGTCCGTGGAGCTCAAAGATGCTTATGTTCACATGCCTGTGTCTTCTGGACACACAGGCTCTTCAGGTTCGTGTTGGAAGTCCAACACTGCTAATTGGGGCCTTGTTATCTGGCCTCGCTTCAGCTCCCAGAGTGCACACCACGGTGCTGACGAGGGTGATGTCTCTGATGAGACCAAGGGACGTCCGCGCGAGACCTACCTGGACGTCCTTCTCACTTTCCAGTCTCTGCGTCAGGCTAAGTTGTATACTCGGCTGGTGGTGCCCATTGGGAGTCATTTGGACGGGTGATCAATCACCCCAAGTCCTCATTGTCCCCTTATCGGTATTCCATTTCTAGGAATGAATCTGGATTCTGTTCAGGCGAGAATCTTCCTTCATCAACAATAAAGTGGACAATCTGGTTGCATAGGCTCGGTCCCTCATTGCTGTCCCCGTCCCTTCACCAGGCAGGGATGCTGCTGGTGGGCCCGTTGGTGGCTTGCTCAGAAGAGGTCCCTTATGCTCAGTCCCCCTTGGGCCCTTCTGCAATTTCTATTGTTAGTACAGGACAGGGATCCAGCATCCCTGGAGCAGGGTCTGTGTACCTTCCCCCTCTGGTATGGAGGTCCCTCTTGCAGTGCATGAACTCAAGGAACCTGTCTGGGGGCAGTTTCCTTCCTTGCCCCTTCCTGGAGAAGGTCACCATGGATGCCAATCTATCAGGTTGAAGGGGGGGGTTCTCTTCTGAAACTCCCTTAGAAGGTCCATACACCTATCGATGTTGAAACAGTGAGCATTCAGGTTGATTCTATCTTGTTTTGACTACTCCTCTTCAGGGCCTGCCTGTTCAGGGGCGCTCGGTCTGTATGACGACAGTGGCCTACATTAATCCTCTGGAAGGGACCTGGAGCAGGAGGGCCCTCCAGGAAGTGTCTATGATACTAATCTGGGTGAAGGACAATGTTCCCTGCATATCAGTGGTACTCGCTCCGGTGGGGGTCTCTCTACAACAGGATGTGCTAATCCCTGTATCACTATGGGGTCCAACCAGTTGTGGATCTGTTTGTGTCCCGTCACTTTTACAAGCTCTCGGCCCTTGTTTCCCTGTCCCAGGATCCTCTGGCAGTTGTCAGGATGCCTTGGTAACGTTATGTCAGGACATTCTGTTCTGTATGTCCTTTTCTCCATCCCCCCTGCTAGGCAGGGTTCTGCGCATGATTGCTCTGGAAGGGGGACCAGTGACTCGGATGGTCCCCGAGTGGCCTAGTAGAGTGTGGTCCGCAGACGTGGTAATGAAGGCAGTAGTTGTGTACGTTCTGCCAGGAGTGCCAGCCCTGCTCACTCAGGACCCTTACGTCACCCCAATCTACAGACTCTGGCCTAGACGGCCTGACTGCTGAAACCATCTTGCTGGAGACAGGCTTATCTGTCTCGGTGATTGATACTATGGGAAGACTAGGTGCTAGCTTCTTCTTCTTCTTCTTTCATCTGTTATAGGGTATGGTTTACTCTTATTGATTGGTGTGAGTGTAGGTCTCTTCCCTGTCGGGCGTTCTCGGTTTCCAGGGTCCTAGAGTTGTTTCAGCATGAGTTGGAGTTGGTTCTCCAACTCAGTACTCTGATGGGTCAGGTTCTGCCCTGTCCACCTTGCTTTAGAAGTCCTTTGTTCAGTCTTCCTGGTTAAGACTTCTTTCAGGGGGTACTCATGTGCGTCCCCCATGTAATCCTATGGTTCCTGTTGGGATTTGAATTTGAATTTGATTCTGTCTGCTTTGCAGGGTTTTTGTCCTTTGGTCCTATTCAGGATGCTGTCTGGCTGTTCTTACCCTCAAGGTTGTCCTTCTGGTGACTGTTACTTTGGTCAGACGTGTGTTGGCGGGCGGCTCTGTCTACCTAGCCCCATTCTTTGACTTACACCAGGATAAGGTGGTGTTCCGCTTGAAGCCGGACTCTCTGCCTCAGGTGGTGTCTTATGTTCATTGATTCGAGATATTGTTCTTCCTGCTGTGCCTTATTCCTAGCAACGCTGAGGAAAGGGTTCTGCATTCCTTGAACAGGTGTTGGAAGTTTTTTCCTTGGTAGTCACTGTGTCCTTTAGGAGAACTGATGTTCCTTTGGGCCTATGGTCACTACATCCTGAATGTGCCCGATCTCGTCTGCTCTCGGGGAGTTGGGCGGCTTTGGCCATGGTTATTACTTGAATGGGATGTTCCTTCTGGTCCTAGGAAAGGGTTTTTGGCTTCTGCCAAGTCTACTGTCAGCGATTGGATTCGTTAGGCTGTTACTCAGGCCTATTCCAACAGGGGGAAGAATCTTCCTTTTCGCTTTTATTCTTATTTTACTCGTGCTTTGATGCCTCTTGGGCTTTTCAGCACCATGCTTCTGTTGAACTGGTTTGCTAGGCCGCTGCTTGGGTTTTCTGATTCATACCTTTTTCAAAGTTTTACAAGGTTGATGTTTGGGCCTCAGCTCATGCTGTCTTGGCCGCATGGTTATGCAGGTGACAGTGGTTTTAACTGTCTGCTGTTGCCTTTTTTGTTGGGGATCCCACCCTACTTTATGGACACTGCTATTGGATGTCCCAAGTGTAAGTACTATATCTGGAGCAGGACGTACTGTATACTAAGAATAATACAATTCTGTGAAATACTCACCTGTAGAATTGGTATTATAAGTATGCAGTACGTCCTGCTCCACCCCACCCTGGTTTTTGCATTATTCTGGATCCCCTGTATGGTGATTGTTATCATTGTTATAAGTTACCAGTTTTTGGGTGGTTAAATTCTCCTGGCTTCTTTTTCACTGCTTTTCAATGCTGGGGATTTGTGGGAGGTCCCCGGGTGTTTGAGGGGCCGGGAGGAGCCTGTTTTGCATGTCTCTGCTGTGCAGCGCCATCTGGCGGAGGATAACCCAAGTGTAAGTACTATATCTGGAGCAGGACGTACTGTATACTTATAATACAAATTCTACAGGTGAGTATTTCACAGAATTGTATTTTTATAGGGTAAGCATCACAATTAGAAAACTATAAGCATAATGGGAGATTATGGCAAAATTATTTCTGCTGTTGTTGTGTTTACTTACTAAGAAATAGGATTCTAAAGTAATGTGTACATAAGCCATGGTACATGCAGACAAGGGAAATCAATACTTGAACAATATTAATCCCTAAGGGCAACATAATGAAAGCAGTTAGGAAACATGGAAGCAAAAACATTGAGCCCATGTTACCTTTAAAAATCAAGACACCGAGCTAGCAAAGGAGCCACATTATCTGCTCCAGAGCCCCTTCTAAGTTATACTAGAAAAAAAATATTGACTAACAGTCACATAAGGTAATGGGCACAATATAACAAGGTATCAATGGATGGAGGGAGGGAGAAGAGAAACGCTAGAAAACTGTACACACAACAAATGAATGTTGCTCTATCCAAAGGTACAAAAATACAATACAAATTTTTGTAACATAGAGACATAAGACAGAAAAAACTGTTAAAAACAACTCTATAATTGAGGGGACTGCCGCATTTAATAAAGATTGCTAACTGTAATGGACTGGGTGTACCAAAACCCCCCTCATTAGTATAAGAATGTAATCCCCACTTGTGTTACATTGGAGTATGGCTACTCCAACCACACACAAGCAGGAGAATTAGGGATGAGTCTCAGTGATGAATGATTATAAATATATGTATATAAGATATGAGAAAGATGCATGCAAGCGCCATGAATTCACTGGTGGGTTGAGTATCAGACAACTGGATTTCACACAGCAGGGCATACAAAATCATTGTGCCCCAGTGGGTGGGTTTTTACCCGGACCTAGAATCCTATAGATTTGCCACATTTTTCGCTATTGTAGCTTTTTCAAACAGAACAACAAGTCAACAAGTCATTTGGGATGCACCACAGTAGGAATTGATGATTAACCCCCACTATGTAGGACCATAGGGTGATCTTGGCAGAAATGTGCAGAGGAACTCTGAGAGAGAAAAGCACTTTCTTTTCATTGTCTAGCTTGGGGCTGATTTAACAACCAGATGTAAATTTTCATCTGAAAAGTGAATGACAGTTTTCTCTCCTAAAAAGAAGTATGTTTTCTCATCTGTCTCTGAATTAACCTCATTGTTTCGTAGAGAATATTTGGCGTTTATGTCTCTTCTAAATTTTCTTTATGATGTACTCTTTATTATTTATTAATAATTATTTATTATTTTGTTAATTTAGGTATATTGTTTTATATTAAATATTGTATTATTTTAACTACAGAAGCAATATGTACTCTACACACACAAGTAATAATTTAAAATAAAAAGGGATATTACACCAATCCCAGACCCAGAGGCATTTCTGCAGTTTTTGCAATTTACCAAGTGACTGCTCTTGTTTTAGTTTTTGTTTTTTAGTTTTCATTGTAATATATGTTCCTAAATCTAGAAAAGCTAAAAACTAAAAAAATGCTACCAAATCTAAAATATGTATTGGATCTAGCATTTGCTGCAAGGTTTAAAAAAGGTCTCCACTGTAATACAACTCCTGAAAGCAAAACATCTTTTCACAAAAACGAATCTGCCATGAGGTCACGGGTGAGACACATTATGTCATATCCCTGGAATGAAGTCAGTAATATGTCTTCCAGCTAAACATCCTGGTCTCTTGACACTGACACTGAGGAAATGGCTCTGTCTGCACAGTTTGACATCTCCTTGTAAGAAATAGAGAATTCCCATAAAATATAAAATGTTACAGATATAAATTTAAAATATCTAAACTAGGTTTTCAAGTAGCTTCCCTAGCTAGCATGGTAACTGTGGCTCTTAGATGCTAATTTGGTATCTACGGAGACCCAGACATCTTGGCTGGGGTGGGGTGTACACAATAGATTTGGGTGTATAGAGAATTCTTAATTTTGTAATTTAAATGAAGTCAATGCCTGGCCATGAAATCCTTTTGTGAGTAGATGGGCTGGCTAAAGGGAGGGGCCAGTCCTTCCTAACAGGAAGTGTCCTGGAAAGATTTGGGGAAATATTTGGACAGTTGGGAGAGGACCAAGGAGGAGAAAGGACGTGTATGCACAAGGACCATGTAACTAAGTATTTTTAGGTCCATTTGGCAATTGCTATTATGAATAGTATTAGTAAATTTTAGAAATTGTTTTATGTGATTATTTAGTCCCTGTGGTACCTATAATGTCTAGGGGTTAATGTAACAGTTTAGGCCCTAAGTTTATATATATATATATTCTATCATTTTTATATATGTACTACTGTCCTGTATCATAAATCTGTGCACAATACAATCTTTTATACATTCTCATTGGTGTGTTTCCTTTCGTCACCCACAACCTATAACCTACAGGGAGTGATTATTGTTATATTAATCATTGATATTTTTATTGATGTTTATAATATTAATTGTTTACATCCTGACCAAAAATATAACCCATGCTTAATCCCTTATAAAACACATGACAGAGGCTCAGATGGCATATTTCTTAACAAAATGAAAGAAAATGTAGAAATATAAAGTCATTTCATTATCAATTAATATAACTGTAGACTCATCAAAGAAATACGCTTTTATTCAGACTTTTATTCAAATCAAATATTACAAATAAAACTAAGGGTTATTGTTGAGCTTGGAATACAAGTCAAAGTTACAATAATTCAGCAGGGAATATGAATATTGTGTGGGGCTACACCTGGCAATGTCTTAAACTCTTTTCCCTTTTTAAAAGTTTCTGTTGCTAAGATATACAGTTTAAATGCTTTAAATTTAGTTTCTCTTTCTCACACACTGGGGGAGAGTGAGCATGGCCAATCCATGCAGGGCAAGGGGGATACAATGTAGTGCTGGTGCTCAAGCTGAGAGGGAGCTGAGGATGGTCACAAGAGACACATAATTTTTACTTGTTGACCCTCAAATCAGGGGCCAGGGGGAGGAGGATGAGTATTTAGACCATGTAAATGTTACTGCAAGCTGCACAGAAGAACCAAAGACAGCTAAACAATGTTCACTTAAGAGTTGAGAAGGCTGTACATTTTATTAACCCCTTGTATGGATAGTCACTTTAAAATTGTGTAAAATTAAACATCGATATAAACATGATGGATAGGAATAAGAGGAAATACATATACACCCTTTTCTTTTTAATATCCAAGGGTTCCATTTCACTTTTATAGGGGTGGTCTGTTCCAATGTAAGGAGCAGCAGCATTAACGAGTCTAAATATCTGCCCATGGAATTGCACAATGGGTAAAAGCATTTACATCAGAAGAATTTAAATAGCAATAGGTTGTTATTCCAGCACATGCTAGTTCTGGGAACAGGCCATTAGAGTTATAAAGATCTCCCCTGTAAAAGTGTAATGGAATGTTCATTTTCTCTCCATTAAATGAAAGAAACAAGCTTGGCTGGAATATTTTGGTGCAGGGTGTGTAGGTGACCCCTTGTCTTGCTATTTCACATATTTATGTGGACTTTTATTATTGGGACATTTTTTGTGATTGTGCTCTTTTAGATTAAACCCATGTTTCGGCAGTTCATTTTTGTTTGGTACTGGTATTCTTGGCAAAAATTGGGTCAAATTCACCTATCGTCTCTTTTTTGGGCATTTTAGCTTGTGCACCCAGGGCTTGGAGGCCCTTCAGCATGGATACAGTGCTCTTTCAGGGGTGCTGCATCTGTTCATTGCCTAGTATAAGTGTAATACTATAATCCATGTTTCCTGCCATGCAGCTGATACACCCTAGTGTGCTGCTGAATAAAGCTGCTGAGGCATTGAGCCCTGCCCTGTAGACAAGCCCCCATATTTTATCTATGCATGATCAGGGGAGATGTAACTGATTATGTTGCTTTTCTGTTTTTTCAGTTTGTTGTAAACTGCCAGCCAAATAATACATCTGTATCATATTTTTTTTTTTTTAATTTGATGTCTGTATACTGAACAGAAACTGAAATTAAAGTAGGCAGAAAGAGGGACGCCCCCCTTAATCCAGAAGCAAAAAATGTAACATTCTGGCTAACTCCACATACATGCTCACAATAAATTGCTGCACCCATAGCTTTACAACACATATGATAATGCAGCATCAAAGCACAGCACAGCACAACAGACTGGTAGATATCAGCTAACTGCCATGTGAGATTATTTGGTCTCATTTACACCCAGTCTGGACAGTCGTTAAGCTGTTTCAAAAGCTTTTTGTTTACTGTTCTTTGTGCATGGGATCTAGTGATTTGTCTATTCATATAGCCATGTCTGACGAAGAGAGCTAAGAGGCTGATTCACTACTGAGCGTCGCTTAGAGCGACCGCTAGTAGACGCCGTAAGCGGTTATCGGGCACTCAGTCGCTGTAGTAATCTGGCCGGCATTGATGAATGTGATGTATTTTGGGCACTCTAACACCAGTACAGGGCTGCAGCGAGTGAGAGGTAACACCATACTTATCAAAAAAGGACACACAGCGTCGGCGCTCTAAAGCTGGGCGCTGTAGCATAGAGCGCCAGATGCTGTGTGATTAAATGTTTTTGAACACATATCCACCTGTAACAAAGCGAAAACACATGGAATGACATTATTTAACATTGTGACATTAACACTTTAGTGCCAGACCTGTAATGACAATTCTGCATAAAAATATAAAAAGTCAAAAAAAGTTTCTAAAAAGTGTTTGTTTGCAGCCAGGAGAGGTCATACAATGATTTGAGCAAAAAAAAAAAAAAAATTCAAACACAAGCAAATGAAAACCCCTTGAAATGTATGGGAGAGCGACACTGAGCGAGAGGTAAAACCTGGCGCTCTGGAAGCTAGAGTGGCGGCGCTATACACTGAGCCATCTTTAATAATACATCGGACACTACATGGCGCTGTTAGAGTCGCTCTTCAGATTCGCTTTCATAAATGTGGTTTTGCGTACAGTGCCCGGAATTCACCGCTACCTGCCGCAACGAGGCAATACCTGACGCTATCCCTTCTTAAATAACCCCCTAAGTATTTGAAATGCTTGAAGGGAAAGACCACATTCAATGGCATTTTTGAAAGTGTATTTTTTGTGTGCCAAAAGGAAGTCCTCCAGGTGATGAGATTATCTCTTTTTTTTCATGTTAGTGAATGTATGTGGAAGCAGTTTTTATTACCTGCAACCTGCTGCTATTAGCAACTTTACAGCAAGTGTGTACACCAAGATCTGCAAGAAGAATGAGGTGAGGCCTGTACACACAGAACACTGCTGCTGGGCATGTGTAAGTGTAAGTGAGCCAACATCAGCAGCACCCATAGCATCAGTTTTCAGTTCGCTTGACTTCTATCTTCTTGTAGATCTTGGTAAATAGACTTTTACAATTTACCAATAGCAACAGATTGGAAGTAGTGAAAAACTTCATTACAACACACATTTATAAATGAAAATGTTAATTCACAAATGCTGTACTAAAGTCAACACCACCTTCAGGCTTAAAAAAACAGGCCCTCACAAGATTCTCCAGGTTAGCCAGTGTTTATTCCATCATATTTTCCCTCCTGGCTGAACTAGGTTGACCTCATCTTTTCTGGCTCATCTGTATCCAGAAGCAGCTCCAAAGGTCAATGATTCTGTTCTTGTCAATGTGTGTACCTGACAAATATGCAAGAAAATATTAAACCAGACCTTCAGCATCATTTAATGAAAAGCCCAGCATCTAAAATTAATATATTTCACATTTTTAGTCATTTACTTTTTATTCTTTCCACCACTGTTCTATTCTGTTCAGGACTCTAGGATATGGGCGCCGCCATCTTGCCTCAGAAGCATCACATACTGAGGAGTGGAGAGGGGGCAAAAGAACAGGGGGGGCCGGTTATAGTTGTGCTTTGCTCAGACAGAGCAGAGCTGGAGTCAGGGAAAGGACAGCAATCCCAGAATGCAGAGCAGCACAGTCAGAAGGCACTTCCTGTTTTCAGGCAGCCTGAGACTCCATGTGCTGCCATGTTGGATGTTTAAAGGCTCATAAAATGCAGTAGATGCAGGTAGAATGATTTTTTAATGTTCAGGGTCTTATTTAGGGTGAAGGCCTGGTTTAAGTCTGCAGAGAAGACAATAGAATTAGAAGAGTTGTGGTTGGCAATAGCCCCTACTATTCTGCTTGTTTTTTATGGATACAGAAGGCTCCAACTGACTGCATAACAAACGGGGCTAGCATTTCATTGGAAGGCTCCCTTTACAGGACGAAACACATTCTCTGCCTCCAATAGACCACCCCTATCTGCCAGTGGTGAGCAGTTAGTGCCCCCTCTCCTCCTGGAACAAATGTACTGTCTGTCCGGGAACCAAACTTACCCTCCAAAAATCTGTCTCGACTGACCTGTGCCAGACAGCACCAGTCTGTCAAAAAAGAAAAAATATTATGAAAACTCCTGTGAGTGCCCATATGGTGGTACCTGTGTGGCCTCTCCATCTGACGCCCAAAAGGCCAGCCATGATGCCGGTTTCTTGTATTCTACAAAACGTGTTTGTGTTTCCAAATAGCTAACAAGCTTTCAAGTTAGTACTGTTCACCACTTGTATTATATTATGAAGAAAGGGGTCCTTCACATTCTAGCAACAGTTTGCTTTGCTGCAATAAAGATACCCCATATATTGCAAAGTTCCCCAGCCCTCTCTTTGCGAGGCGCCAACAGGTCAGATCTCCACCCAGATGTACAGGTGAAGTAATTAGTGCTTAGACATTGCTATGTAGAGATTAATAAAACCTGGCTCTCGAAAAAAGGATTGGGGAACACTATAGATTTAACCCCCTCCTGCCACAGATATGGGATCATGTTAGACTGAATTATTCCAACGGGAGTACATGTCAGGAAAAAACACAAATAAGACTGCATTTTAAAACTACACACTTCAACATATGCAAAACCACTTTAAAGAAGTGTATTAACTCTTCAGGTGCTCCATAGGAATGAACACATTATGGGAAGCTCCATCTGACCATGATGTAATTGTATGTCACATATCAGGAAGGGGTTAAAAGGAAGAATAATATAGGGCAAGGTGGAGTGGGCTGCAAGGGTGCAAAAGGGAGGCAATGATACGTGTGCCAACAGGCAGAATGGTGGAGAAAAGGGTGATCCGAGCAACACATTAAACATAACTACATCATATACAAACTGATTGAACCTTAAAGCGAAACAAACCCTTTTTTGTCCCAGTGTGCCCCCCTACCCGTCCTCCCCATCTGAGTATCTTGAGGCCTTGGGGTTTTCCCATCACTGAAGCCACGGCCCCTGGCACTTTTGAGATTGCCGATTGGCTGATCTCAAGAGTTCAGGAGCTGGCTGCATCCCTGGCTTTCTGGCTGAGTGTTTGTGCTCCCACCCCCAGCCTCTCTGAATGGGAGATGCACCCGCCAGTGAACACAGCATTGCGGGGGCCACTGGGAAAGGTGAGTTTACCGGCGACCACGCGGATTTCACACAGCAGGGCCTCCCAATTTAGTATGCCTTGGACATAGGTTAGTGGCTGGTCCTGGAATCTTTTAGATTCTAGGGCCAGCGCCTAGGGTTTTGTACCCTTAAATTAAAAACATAAAACTATATCACAAATGGCCAATAGATGAGTACAGTAAATCCAAATATCTGTACATAATATATTTTCTACATCTATAAATCAATGCAAATAATATCCCCTAGGGCAAATTTACTTGCTTTCCAGTTAGAACGCGGGTTGTCCCAGTCACAGGTGTCATCCAGTGTCTTTTCTAGTGCAGACATTTGTGGATCGCTCAGAGAGAAAGTACCTGGATGTGGCTTTCCTAGAGGGTGTGGCAATTCCAATACAAGAAAGAAACAAGCCTGGCTGAATATTTCCTGGGTGTGTAAAAGACCCCCCTGCCATCCAGCATATTTAGAAGGAATTTTATCTTGGGCCATTTTTTCGCCATAGTGCTCCTTTAAGGAGTTTCTTTTACCTGAAAATTTCTTGGAAAATTTTGTATGTAATGTAACAATCAGTTTGGATACTTCACGGGACATTCTTATTTTAATGATCAACATTTAATTCCCCCATCTTTATAAATGTAAGTAATCAAAAAGCCTGTCTCAACATACAGTCATTTAATCATATGTATTCTCCCAATAAGGGAAAAGGCTTATTAGCAGACCTTAGGTTGTGGCATGTCACATTAAAGTGAATATATTCACAACTTGCAGGTCATTGACAGGCAAAAGGTTAATTGGTGCCAATTTGGCAGGCTTAAAATACCGATTCATATGTTCAAAGATTGATCAGACAGGATGAGTGCATGGGTTTTTCAAGGTCGATGAAAGAATTAGTCCAGACTGGAAGCAGATATGTTGCTAGATCAGAGGAGGACAACTGAATGCAAACTTTTCTGCATATGTTAATTATTAGAAGCATTTTCATTAGGGTGATTATTTAAAAAATGTTAAAGCCGTCTACATTATACCATTTGCATACACACTTAGAGTTTTCACTGTGCTGGATTTACATATTCTGTTTGTGGGAAGTTTATGCTAGACATTTTTGAGACACACTGTCCTTTTATTAATGTACTCTTTATTTGCTGTTACTTAAAAAATACATTTTTACATTTTAGAATTCAGTAATTAATATTTCATCTTCTCATCAGCCCCTACTTGATTGTTAATAATATTTATACCTGCTAGAGCCCAAAAAATTGGTGATGCAAGGTTCACGTTGGTTGTGTCGCGCTACCTGTTTCTGAATGAGTTTATTTTTCTCAAAATGCAAGAAAATTGGGGAAAAAGGAAAGGAAATAAAACTGTATGGACTATACAAAAAATAGGCCTCCCATAGTGAAAGGGTACTGTATTTTTCAAAATGTTAGGAATAGAGGTTAAGATACAGGCTTCATCTTTCCCCTAAAACCCCCAGTGCTTGCCTACTTCATTTCACATTTGCTGGCCTACTTGATCTTTTTTTTTCTGCACTGCTCGTTCAACCTCTCTGAACCTTACTTGGTACTCTCGTATAATTTCCTAGGTTGGGACACCTTGGGATAAAGGATGCTTGGGTAGGAAGTTCCAAGATAACTCCTTCTTTTTCTCATCTCTTACTTATGGTTCCATGATTTTAATAGGACTCTTTTATCTTTTCATTGGACCGTGACCCATTAATGTGGTTCTTCAAAATTGACTACCTGGGCACTGGCTCCCTGGACTTGGAAGATCTTTCATGGATTCTTATTCTGTCTCTGTATTCCTTTATTCCTTATTGAGCCAGTCCTAAAATGGTAAACTGTTTGCATTGAACAATTTACACTGCAAAAACTATATTTTCTGGAACATTTGTTGTAAATTTTGCAAAAAATGACACAATCTATTTGCTATGGAAGCCAGACAGACAGTTTGACCCCAGTAATTGGCATTTGCTACCCCCAAATGCTTAATAGCATTAAATTACCCCCCCCCCCCAGGGTTACCAACTTGGCACGCCAGGCATGGGAGCTAGTATGCCGAGAGCTTGGAAACAGAATCAGAAACAGCTGAATAGTCTTGGTGCTCTTCCAGGGATAGCACTTGGCACTTTGGGGGTGTTGGTAATCAGGCAGGGGGTATCCCACAAGCCCCACACTACATGAAACTTGCCTATCTCTCTACCCTTTGATCTGGTATAGAAGTCTTTGGAAGCCCATAGCAGAAGTTAAAATTTAAAAAAAGCTTCAAATAAAAAAATGTAACAAGTTCTAAAAAGTCAAATTTAATTTTTTTAAATGTATATTATTGTGAAACCTATGTACATCCCTGCAGAGTACATTGCAGCTATGGCTGTGTGTGTGTGTGTGTGTGTGTGTGTGTGTGTGTGTGTGTGTGTGTGTGTACAGGGCTCTGTTCATTGTGTACATACTTCATGTACAGTTGCTAATAACAACAAATTGCAGGTAACTAACATAAAAAAGGAAATTGCTAGATAAGCTCAGCACCCCGATGACATACTTTTGGCACACAATACTGTACACTTACCAAAATGCAAATTTAAGTGAACCTTCCCTTTAGCTATACTGGTGGGTCCAGGGCTCCCTCTGGTCTGGGCGCACTTTCATTGGGGCTGTTGGTGGTGCCAGCAGTGGTGGTCCTCTGCTTGGGGACAAAGGTCCTATCTACTGTCTCCAACCCCAACTTGGTTAAACTTGATGGATATATGTCTTGTTTCAACCGTATTATGATACAATATACTATATTATATATACTATATACTTTTATGGCATTCTGCCGGGCAAATATCCAAGTGGCCCAGAGATGTCTTCTATAATAATTCCCTAGTGTCACAGAGCAATGCCTTTTGCATCATTAGGATCTGGAGCCCATCACTATTCTTGAGCTATATTTGAAGCCCATAAAACCTCTAAAAAGTAAATTCATATTCATCTTGGTAACACTGTAGAAATGGGCCATATAACACAAATGCTTAGTCCTATAAACCTTTTGGACATTATATAACATGTGCCTATGTGTGATTTTGCTAGAAGTAATCAAGTAAATGGTCATGTTTACATTTCATGAGAAAACTTCCACTTACCATTTTAAATGCTCTATCAGGTCCAGAATCAATTTTTCAAACTTTTCAAGGTGGGAGCACTCTACTCCGCTATTACTACTGTACTAGACAAGCCAGATAAATGCTTTATGGGCAAAATAATATTCACACATTATGATTAAGTAACTTCATTTATAAAGCAACTAAAATGTTCCAGAGAACATTTTTATTTTAATGAAGCTATGAGGTTATGACACATGCAAGAGCACAATACAATGATGAGTGATTTAGGTATTCATGCATATTTTTCTTGTGCTTTTATTTACATAAATATTCTATCATTTAAAAAAGCTTTTGGGAGTTCTTTTGTGTTTTGAAGGAATGTGATTATTCCCTGTCAACCTGTTTAGAGTGTTTTTTTAAACATATCCAGTTAATGGTAAATGTGTTGAGGATAGATTATCACAAAAGCAATGCATAAAACCTGACCTTAATCAAATTGGCAGGGCTAAAGTTGTTGTGTATGCGTCAGTTTAATTGTATCTTTGACCTCTATTACTGTGTAGCTTAACTGAGAAACCCCCAGCAGAAATTGTAAATACGCCCTATATATCACCTGTCAAGGTAATTTTAATTCATATAATAAAAGCATTGCACATTGTAATTGCTAAGATAGAAACCATAAGAGCCTTTAAATTGGTCTCTGAAATGTCGCACTTGACCCCTTTTAGAAATTAATCTTGTCAAACATTCTTTAGCTTTCTGTAGTTCATGGACTGAAATTTTCAATGTTAGAAGTGTATATACTGTATAAACCTTTTCGTGTCAGCTCGCAAATCAGTCTAATGTCATGCCTTGGGCACACATGCTGGGCCAATGACGGTGTATGAGGAGCAAGGGGGATTCTTTAGACCTTGGGGCACTCTGGTGTCGCTCAAAAAGATGTGGTGTGGGGTATACGGGCAATTATGGTTGCAGGCTTCTTATAAAACACACAGCTTCTTATAAAACCATAGCATTTATTTTCTGGTTTGCAGCATTACAAATTAGTCTCCAATTTAGCTTCTTTACATTAACTTCTTACACAGCAGATTATCAAAATCTTTGGGTCAGGTCATCTATCCCTCTGCTACATGACTCAGCATATGCTTCTAGTCTGAATATCTCTGGGGCTGTTATGTGCACTTCCTTGCTTCTAACACCAGTTGCTGTCTTTCTGCTTCCCACTAGGCTCCTCTCAAACATTAATCTTCCCCTCTGATGGATAAGCTTCCCTTAAATAGTTCCTAAACTCCTCCTAGGAACTACGTTAAATCATGGCTTTGGCCACATGTCATACACAAGTCAGAGGTTTTGTCCAGTCTAGTTTAGCTGGTTCTGACAAGTACTTGTTGTTTGAGTTTTTTCCTTCCATTTCTAGATGTTCACCTTTGACCATGTTCACCATGTTCTATGTTAGCCTGTATGTCCTATACGTTTCACTAACATCTAGAGCAGTGGTCCCAACCCCAATGTCCACCAACAGACTATATTTTGCATAGCTCCACACAGATGCACTGGTGAAGTAATTTATATTTGAGCAGAGATATAGAGACGACAATAGAGATATCCACAAAACATTACCTGTTGGTGGGCCTTGAGGACTTGGTTGGTGAACACTGATTTAGTATTCTTACTATCACTTCTTTCTCACTCTTGCTGATTTATTGCTGATTTAATGCAGCCCTTTGAGAGGCTGCTAAACCTTCCTAGTTATTTCCTAATCTCCCATTCTACATATGCACAATCAGAGCACAGAAAATCACAAGAGGATTTGGGGGATTTCCTAAAGTTATGCAAGTCTGTGATGGTCCAGCACAGGTCAGCACAGGGCTCACTTCTCCCTTCTTGGTGTACAGACTTGTGAAATAAGAAACCATACAAAATCAGCTCAGCAACCTGAGGACATAATTTTGGCACAAAAATATACCCTTTCAAAAATTCCATTAAATGTGGACAGCTCATCTGATGCCTGTCCCGTGTGCCTCTCCTCCATTCCCTGTAGTGCCAGGTAGAAGCCGTAGCAGGTCTCCAAAATCTTCCCTCCTTTCAATTTTATATTTCCAGGTCCACAAAAAAACGGGTCTATGTCCTGAGGGTTGCAGGCTTGATTCCCATCCCTGGAGCATGAATGAAGTGCTCTGAAGCAAGGCACCTACCCCCCAACTGCTTCCCGCACTCACTGCATGAATGGGTTAAATGTGTGTGTAAGCATGCAGTGGCCATCTATTCCCCCCCCAAAAAACCCAATGACTCATAAAGTCATTGTTCCGAAGGGGATAAGGTTGGAGGGTGTTCATGTGTACCTGGAAAGGGTCTTTAAAAACACAAATTACATTGTTTATTGTGATTAGTATTATGCGATTTTTACTATGAACTGTCTTTGGTGTGCTGACCTAAGCCTCATTATATCTTTGCCTTGGCCTAGGCCAGATAGCTAGCCAGTGGCTTTTTCTCCCTGCGCTAGCATACCTAGAACTAGGTGCATATTTGTGCTTTAATGTAGTGCGCTTTAGAAATCTTACTTGTACACCCCCAGTGACATTACTAGACATGAGCGAATCGGTTCGGACGAACCGGAATTCGCTCCGAATTTCAGGGAAAATTCGATTCGGCACGAACCCGAATTTTTTTTGGTTCGTGCCGATCGAATTTTCCCTGAAATTAAAAAAAAAAAATGCCGCCATGGTGGGAGCGGGCAGGCCGGCTACGCTGTCGGCCTCTGATGACAGCTGAGAGCGGCGCCGAAGCGTGGAGGCCGGCACCGCTCTCAGCTGTCATCAGAGGACGCGTCATCAGAGGGCGCGTCATCAGAGGGCACCTGAGAGCGACGCCGGCCTCCACGCTCCGAGCATGCAGGTAAGTTTTTGCTTTTTAAACAAATGCCGGCATGGTGGGAGCGGGCAGCGTAGCCGGCCTGCCCGCTCCCACCATGCCGGCATTTTTGCTTAAAAAAAAATGCCGGCATGGTGGGAGCGGGCAGGTTGGCTGCGCTGTCAGCGGGCCGGCGGCGGCCCGCTGACAGCGTAGCCGGCCTGCCCACTGCCACCATGCCAGGCGAACCCAAATTTCTTGGGGAAATTGGGCGAATCGCCCGAATCGAACTTTCAAGAAGTTCGCTCATCTCTAGACATTACATAAAATACACCAATGGACCCTGCAGGTTTTCCTGCAGGTTTTCCACAAAAACGACAGCTGATATCCCAGTCAGGGGTATCAGTGGCTGTTGGGAGGATCACAAATAAAGCCTGTCCACTTTAAGAATAAAGAAAATCGATCATCATCAAAAACAATGGCACAATCGTTACATATTTTACATTTTTACAGTGCAATGAAAAATGATTTACAATTGTGTGTTGCTATCCAGGCGTCACTGGTAATATTTTATCTGTAAAACAAACAAAAATATGGCAAGAAAAATGGTTCTTCTACCAGATGTTGCTTGGCAAATCATTCTTAATAAAGCTCAGCCTGTCATATAATATTGATGTATGTGCTAGTAATATAAAATGGATTTTGTAATGTATACATTGGTAAAGCTCAACTCCAGCCAATACCAATAGCATTTGAAATCAACAGGGAAATGTTAGAGCAAATATAATGTACATGTGATGACCAGTTCATCAAATGAAAAAGTTATGTGTGACTGTATTCACAGCGGTGTCACTGCCAGAGGCGCATGTTCATTTGTGCTGCCCATTAACTATGCTTTAGGAACAACTGTGGATTTTTCTTTCCCTCTCGATTAGAGATGAGCACATTTTTTAAAAATTATATTCAGGCGCTTTGCCACTCATTCCCGATGCTCATTCCCGGACATAGGAAGTGGTTATTTATAGGCACAGAGTGAGGTGGCAAGGAACGCCCTTTACGCCCCCGTCACTCACAGTGAGATCAGAGGAGATTTCCAGGGGGGTGTTAAGACACTAGGGCTGGGGCAGTTTGCATTGATCCTGATATACCTTGCAATGTCAGATTTATCTCAGATTTTGGCATCCCACTGTACGCCTTGAATTGAATGTGCAATGATTTTCCTGGCATGTAGTATGCTGGCTATGAGAAACAGCGCATTTCCATGTTGTGTTAGAAATTTGAATTTCTTTCGGACAGCTGTTATTGTTTAGGAAATTCAGTAAATAATTATTATTCCAAAGCAAACAACTTCAAATACCTAATCATTAGCTGATTGGAAGCCAGTGAAACAAAATAGAAAATCAGCTCATAGAAGGCCCACTTGTATATCTCAAAAAGCTTCTTTTCATTACGTTAAACTATGAAACTTGACTATGAAATCCAGAACTTTAGTATTGGGGCAAAACAACAAGATTATTAGATGGTTAAATTAAAAAAAATACTACTCACCCCACTCAATTCTCTAGAGTGAGCCAGGCTGAGCCAACAGCCTGTTGGCTGTAGATCATATTTGAAAAAAAAATGTGGAGGGAATGGATGAGTATAGTTTACCCCTTCCTGAAGCTGTGGGCACATGGCGGAGCATGCGGGGTAGCATCCCTGCAGATCTGGACCTCATTTATTTTCATTTTCATGTACTGGGTGGTGGGCTACCAGTACAGCCCACCAAGGCCCCCCAAACTATCTGTACAGATCAGCCGCTCTACAGAATGTATTCAAAATTCATGTTTATTACTATAAGCCAAAAGACATACATCTAAAAAACAATTTAAAACCATGTACATGAGGTGGGGGACATAATGGACTAATAGCAGTGGGTATAATTGTTAAGGTAAGTTCATCAAATATTGATATCACAAATCTATAAATATACTGGTTATTGCCTCGGAGTCTCCCCTTCTGAAAGTGCTAGTGCAATGTGCAAAACTGTGCAAAAAATGTGCAAAAATGTGCAAAATGTGCAAAGAGATCAAATGAAGACCGAAAGGATAAAGATAATGAGCAAAAGAAGAGGGGGGGACTGAGGTGTCCCTACAATAGATATGAGTGCACCAAAAGCGGTGCAAAGTGCAGCTGTGCATATAATTGTGCTAGGAAATAAAGAGAAGATGGCAGACTCCCGGGCATAAATCACAGTAACATTAAGGTAATAACCATAACATTCAAAGTATATTGGATGAAATCAAAACAATGTACATTACCGTATAAGGTGGTCCAAGTCTACCCAACCTCAAGATGCCAACACTGACGCGTTGCGTGGCAACCACTTCCTGCCACTTCATCAGAGTATGGCTGACTAACGCTTGTCCCGGTTAAATAGCCCCAATTGTGTCCCCTCCACCCCCTCTTGGGGGTGTAAATATTTTCATTTTCAT